>OY759223.1:34576571-35033960 GCA_963662175.1 Aradus depressus
GACGAGGAGAGAAAGCGATCCTAAGGATAGAACCGTCCTGATAAGGAGTTGCAAGACTCCTTCCGGGCCACATAAACCAACTGACTGCAGGATCCTTCAGCTCAGGGTGCAATCGACCATATCCCATCCTCTTTGGCTGTTTGTCCTCTACGTTCCCTCCTTCCAGGACTATCCCCGCTTGTCTCAACTCATGTAGACAATATCAAGATGTAGCTCCATATAAAGAGACACAAATAATGCCCCATATTGCTCGAACAACCCATACAAACTCCAATCTCAGCTATTTTTTTCTGCTGTTGTTTTTCCTTCATGATACATTTTCCAAAACATTGAAACAAAAAATAAATCGCAGATATCATGATCTTATGGACCTTCGGCTTTTCCTGCGCCGTTTCAGCTGACATTCAACGGAATTTACTTTCATATGGTCCAGTAAATTAATGATGATGAGAAAAAACGACTGATATTCACGCACGATTACAGACACTCTAAAACGAATGCATTTTGTTCAGAATATACAAATTAATGGGGATAAGGGAGTTGCCCAAAGTTTTCGACCATAACCCGTTACGGAAGCATTTCCCGGTTATATTTCGGCCATAACCCGTTACGGAAGCATTTCCTGGTGATATTTCATGGGAACTTTTTCACTCCTAATTAAATTTAATGCAGTAAGATTTGTCTGTTGTGGTAATTCTCTGTAGCTTTCATGAGCGTGTAAGTGCAGGTTTTTACAGTGAATATGAACCGCCAAAAATGTTGTAAAGAGGGTGGGGGGGGGGGGGGGGGGGGGGAAAGAGTGGGAAGAGACCAATTTAAGAAAACAAAGAAGAGGCGGTTTTCAGAATACTGATCATGGGACAAATTAGTTTTTGAGGGGAAGAGGGGGGGGGGAGGAGGAGGGGGGGTCGGTATCTTCGCTGCCACGCCCGGGAGCCCTAAATCTCCCGAGGTATTATCTGAGACCGTGTAATTGGGGGAACCCACCCCCCACCCCCTACCGCCATTGTTACTTGGGGGATGATTTAGTAACAGTAAGTAACTCTTCTCTGGGAGCAGGGGAGTCCTTAGGGACCCTGGCGCGTAGTTCGCAGTACTGCCGAGCTGCGTCTCGCGCCCCCGCTAATGGCAACACATTTCATAGCGAAACACCGCCGGCATCCCTAATTAACAAGGAGTTATTGCAATAATTCAGGCATTCTCCTTAAAAGCAAATTTACTATAAGGCATAAATCACTTCATAAGAACACAAGGAGCCTCGTGAGGGGGAGGGGGGGGGGGGGGTGGGGGGGGGGGGGGGAGGATAATGAATTTTTTCTATGATGTATAAAGACAGAGAATTTTAAAATTCGTTACCACCAAATATCCTAGCAAAGCTAGGGCCTTGATCGAAGAAACGCCGTGAAAGACGACCCTTTGACGCGCTTAAGGAAGCCCCTTGAAATACATTTGTGCGAATAAGTTGTAATATATAAACAATAAAATGCAATATATAAGCTATCGTTGCGGTACCTGCTACGATTTAGCGTCACTCCATGTTTTATTTATCCTGATGTCCCTAAAGATAAATTTCTGTTTTATTATAGGACAATGGGGGGGATCCCTCCCAACCCTCTCACACACGTTATTGGGGGTAGTTTGCCCCCCTCCTCTAATCTCCCACATTCTCATAACCGATTTGACTGAAAATTCATATGTATCGTTCTTATTTACGTGTCAAATTTCGTGTCAGTTTTATTAATTCTATCGGGAGTTTTCGTATTTCCAAACAAACAAACACACACAATCGGACAGAAATTTTTCTTTCTATATTTCATGTTTTACAACCCACTCCAACCAAAATGGAGAAAAAAAATAGGGTCTGTCTGTCTGTGAATATGCTTACTAAAAAAAAATTAATAGATCGATACGAAATTTAATATGTGTATTCAGACGCCATAAGGACAACATTATTGATTTTCAGCAGAATCGGCTCAAGGAAAACGTCTGGGGGATTAGATTTATTTACACAAAGAAGTGTTCTAAAGTCTCCAATTTAAAAGCTGGTACTGCTAATGTTGGTGTTTATTATATTTTAATTGGCTGATTTTAGTATCGTTAATGATATACAATGGCTCCCAGGCCACATCTAGATAGCCGACACGAGAACCATGCATTACTTTTGAAAGTTTCGTGTTGTTACATTCATCTTCAGGAGTGACGGTCCAGTCCGATTTTTAATTATATAAACGTATCTTTGATCAAATTGTACATAAACATTTAGTTATATAGTCTTGTACAACTTCCAAAAGTGTTCCATCATCATGTACAATCCTTTACAATAGTATAGCAGAAGTTATCAATCAGATATTGTTTTTGTAGAAAAATTACTTCCCCAGCTAGTACAGAAGTTATGTTAAAAACAAAAAAACAAAAAAAAAACTGTAGGGTTAGGTTAGGTTTTATGACTCATGCCCGGGCTTTAACAACGAGGTCATATCGCCTACTACCAAAGCGCTCTTTCGTCACTCTGGTGGACATGAGCCCGACTCTACTGTGGGAGTCCTAAATTTTGCCTGCCCTAAATTTTTATTCACCTAGGGTAGGGGTCTTTAACGAGTACCTGACATCGTACAGGCTCGGGACCATCGCTTAACGTCCCATCCGAAGGACGGCGTGCTTAAGTTTAATTCACCTCCCAGATAAAATAAACTAAGGGCCTTGGTCGGGTCTCGAACCCACGAACTTGAGCTCAGAAGGCAAGCACGCAAGGTTGTATGTATGTAGAATAGAAACATAATCTGAGCTCTCATAGATTTTTATTTGTATTAGCTAGCCGGCTTTCGAGGTTGCCCTCATCATTAGGCAGTCTGATAAAATAAAAATGAAATTAAAATGAAAATTAAAATATTTTAATGAATAAATTTATAATAAAAATAAATAAATCAGTAAATTGTATAAATGGAGTTGTGACTCAGATGGGGGGGTGCGTAAGTTTATTTTACCTCCCAGATAAAATAAACTAAGGGCCTCGGTCGGGTTACGAACCCACGACCTTGAGCTCAGAAGTCAAGCACGCATACCACTGAGCTACCGGCGCCCTCTAAAAAAAACTGTATATAAATCCTCCAAAATCAAAACTCACATTATCCAAAATTATCAAAATTGAGATGAAATTTAATGTGAACTTTCCTGACTTTCATGTCACTTGCTTTGTTTTCTTTACATATCCTGGAAGTCAGTATCATATCAACCGTCACATGAAGTCAAGTATGTTTCATGAGCTGACATCCACTGCAGGCACTTCCAAAATCTGTTGCAATGTTATTCATGAGACCCTCTGTTCGACAGTTTCTTTAATGTATTCTGAAGGAAGTACTTGAGTTCTTCTCCCCTTTACCGCTCTAGGACTTAATATAAAAGTTCCCCCCCCCCCCCCCCCCCCTGAGGACCAACTTCCCTTCCTCCTTATCGGACAACTTTATGGACTTGGAAGAAAAAAGACAAGAAGAAAGATCCCTCCATCGTCTTTTGTCTCTGGACGAAGTTTAACTGGAAACTCCATTAAAACTCTTTGAAATCCTGTTGATTTATTCCCCCTAACCAAATTAGATTGTAAACGTTACATCTGATTATATTCTTTAAAAGAAGAAAAAAAAAAAAAAAAAGTTGTAGGTGATTCACCGGCAATGTACTACCCCAGAACAGATTTATGAATTTTAACTTGACGCCCTCCCCCCCCCCCCCCCCCCCCCCCCTCCAAAACCAGTCTACTCGATAAATTTATTACATCGGCAGTTATTGGAGTTTTTGAGTTAGGCCCCTGTGAGCCTCCTTCCCTTCTGCCGAATCCGCTGAAAATTATCAAGTCTCATTCTTATAAAGTTCTGAATTCACATATGAAATCTCATGTCGATACATTCATTACAACTGCAGTTACAAGGTTTTTTTGTGTTAAGGCACCCCTCAAATCACCCCTTCCCTACGGTCGATTACGGTTGAGATTAGAGAGTTCTGGATTCACATATAAAATTTCGTGTCGATACATCCATTCTATCGGGAGTTATCGTGATCACAGACAGTCAGAAATGTTTAATCATATTTGGAATCTGGATGTCGGAAAACATGAAATTCCGTTGAAAACTCCACATCGAATTTTTGACCGATTACATAACTTCCCCAATACTTCGTATAGCTGGAGGCAGTAAAAGTTAATACATTCCTTCACATGCAGTTTATTGCATAAAATTGCATGGAGAAGCATAACCAAATTCCTAGTTACAACGAGTTATCATGTTCACAGACACACAAACCTGTTGTCGAAATCAGGCGGTCGGAAAATAAGAATGTCTAAAAACTCAACAACGTATAAATGGTTAAATTTTTGATTGAAGCTAAAATATTTATTACAAAAATAAAATTAATAATTTTTCAATAATATATTACACTAATAATATAATAGCAATATTCTAGTTTATAAATTAAATAAAGTAGAGACCACTAAATGTTAATAAAGGAGGACGACTGAGAGATGGGGTCTAGTAGTAGCTGGACAGGGTGTGAATATATCTACATACATAATACATCGCATATATAATGATACAAGGTATCTCATCAGGTGAGGAATTATTGTGGTGGCTCTCTCTAGATCGCCCTCTTCCTAACAAATGTTGTACAGTACTCCTCTCATGTTGTCTCGCAGAACTCTCGTATTCTACCTGTCGCCGTCTCACTGCGAATTATCACTTAGTAATACTTGTGAAAATCTTTTATTTTTTATTTATTTATTTTTTCCTTTTTAGCGAATGACATTACAAAGCTTTCCATGCTGTACCCTTTGATGAACAGGAAGTCCAACCTCAAGCCCGACAACTGCCTCCTCCTTTACAAAACCATTCTCCGGCCGCTCGTAACCTACGGGTGTGAAGTTTGGGGCTCTGCTTCTCCAACTAAACGAAAAAGAATCCAGGTGTTCCAAAACAAAATCTTAAGAATGGCTGTGAACTCTCCGTGGTTTGTTAGAAACTCTCAGCTTCACCACGACCTGGACCTCCCTTCTATAGATGAGTTTATCCACTCCAAATTCCGCAGATACTATGACAGGCTGACCATTGTTCCGGGTGCCACTACGTACAACATTGGACAACCCACCACTAGCAGACGCCTCAAACCCAGACTCCTCCAAGACACATTACGCTAATAGCTTTTCCCGTTATTTTTCAAATCCCATTTCAATTATTTCAAATTATTAGTTAAGGGAAACTCAATTTTGCGAAGATCCCTCATGTGTATATATATTATGTTATCCGCACCATGTATAACATACTTCTTGTTGATCTGGTGAAATAAAGAATAAACAAAACAAAGCAGTAATTGTCGGCTTGAGACAGACAAATAGCTAATTTTCGCTTCAATTAGGTGTTAAAATTGAATATCGTAAGTTATATGTTTTCTGCATTGGCAGGTGTGAGTGTTGCCTGGAGCATGATTGTACAATCCAATCATTGAAGACAGAAATTAGATTCTCAGAAGGGAGAAGGGGATGTTGAACCATTATCAATATTATTATTAGTTAGTTATTATGACCCATGCCCGGGCTTTAACTACGAGGTCATCGCCTACTACCAGAACGCTCTTTCGTCACTCTGGTGGACATGAGCCCGACTCTACTGTGGGTTTCCTAAATTTTGCCTATCCTAAATGTTTATTCACCTAGGGCAGGGGTCTTTAAAGAGTACCTGTCATCGTACAGGCTCGGGACCATCGCATAACGTCCCATCCGAAATACGGCGTGCTTAAGTTTATTTTACCTATATAAAATAAACTAAGGGCCCAGCCGGGTTTCTGAACCCAAGACCTTGAGCTCAGAAGGCAAGCACGCATACCACTGAGCTACCGGCGCCCTCATTATTATTAATAGCGATTCTTGTCTTAATTTTCTTGAAAACTGTGCGTATTACGGATGAAATCTACAAAACCTAAATTGAAGCCCTTAGAATTTGACACAAATTTGGTACCTACTTTTGATGATTTCCTTGAATTTAACAGTTTGTGAAGCTTATTCCCTGTGATAATTTTGCGATTGGACACCATAAATTTCGACTACTGAACTCGGCTATATTGACTTTTAAAACCACTATGAATACTAAAAAAAAATGTATTCATTTATTTTCAATAGAGTATGTGTGCTTTCTTACTGGGCTCAAGGCTCGCGAGTTCGAAACCCGGCCGAGGCTTTTATGTTTTTTATCCTGGAGGGGAGTTAACCTTGAGCACGCCGTCCTTCGGATCGGACGTTAAGCAATGATGTCGAGATTGTACGATGTCAGATAGTCGTTAAAGACCCCGACCCTAGGTGAATACAAATTAAGGGATGGCAAAATTTAGGACTCACAAAGTAGAGTCAGGCTCATGTCCACCAGAATGACGAAGGAGCGCTCTGGTAGTAGGCGATATGATCTTATAGTTAAAAGCCCGGCCTTGGGGCCCAGAGCAAATATGATGTGTCGCGAATATTCGAGATTACTTTCAGAGAAGAAATGGTCTTTCAATATTTTTTTATTATTAATTACTTTCTATATTATTATTTTACTCAAGTTTTCATTTATGTAACTGTTCCTATTAGGTTTATTACATTTGTCAATAATGTTGGTCTCCACTGGAATGGCTGCTAAGTCCTACGAAGTTAGGGTGGCCACCTATAGACTAATTGGTCTGTTTGGGTTGCTAAAAGCTGCTTGAGGTCTGTTATCTACCTCAATACAGCCATCCCAACCCATGGACCATCCCTCCCCAGACATGAGATATGAACTTCATTTATTACAAACCAATGGTAACAAGTTGCTATCTTCAAAATACATCAATACAACCCTCCAGCTATGCGAAGTAGAGGGGATGTTATTAAATCGGTCAGAAATTCGATGAGGCGTTTTTAAAGGAATTTCATGTTCCCAGATTCCAAAATGAAAAAAAAAAAAAACATGTATGACTGTGAACACGATAAGTCCTGTTAGAAAGGATATAAAGACACGAAATTTTATATACATACGTAACCAGAACCCTCCAAGGACGACACCTATTGATTTTCAGTCAAATCGGCCAAAGTGAATAACTGCCGTTGAAATAAATGTATTGACATGAAATTTTATATTTAAATTCATAAGAATATAACTTATTAATTTAACTAAGAACAACTATAATGCAAAATAAAAAAATAAATATATATATATAATATGTTATTATAAAAATAAAAAAAATAGAATAAATCAATTTTCTCCTACTTACTAAAAATCACTATGGTTAAATTCAATTTTCCGTGTAAAATTATCCACTTACCTGAGAGGCGTGCGTGTGGGAGATTGTGTTTTAAATGTACCTGCCTACACTTTCAGTGGGTATTTTCATGCATGTCTCTAATTTTCGTGTTCATTGCTACGACCGAAAAAAGAAAAAAAATAATAATAGTAATAACACTTTATTAATGATCCTTATTAGACGTGATTTTTTTAAAATAAAATCCTCATACTCAGGTTTTTAATTTCGCCCTAAATAGCTGCCGCTGGGTGGTCATCCTCTCTCGAGCCACTCAAGAAAATATACATTTGTATCGAAAAATATCGATACACGATAATATCATTCGGTAAAGAATATTGACTTATTTTTTATTTAAAAAAAATATATATTATCAATGTAAGATTCAAAACTTTTGTGGAGTGAATAAAATTCAAAATAAAATATAAATAATATTTATTTATTTTATGAATATAATGTTTTATATATTAAAATGCAAATATAAATAATAAAAAGTGAAGCTTCATAAATAATTTAGTACTGGAGACAGAATGGGTACAAATATCATGAGAAGTTAGTAATTGTACTCATGGCCGAGATTTAACTACGAGGTCATATCGCCTACTACCAGACCGCTCTTTCGTCACTCTGGTGGACATGAGCCCGACTCTATAGTGGGATTTTAGCGAGTAACTGACATCCAACGAGCTTGGAACCATCACTTTTTCAGTCAAATCAACCCAAGAGAAGGGGGTATTTATATGTGAATTCAAAACTCAACTGCTTTTCAGTTAAATCAGGAAATTTCTAATAAAAAAAGAGAGCGGAAATTTATTTTTGCTCAGAATTTTACATTCAATTCTAATTTTGAATTTGTTTAAATGTTTTTGCTAAATGCAGTTATTCTATACAAACTGCGAGTTGAATTTTCAGAATTGAAAAAAGTAAAATTTCGGTGAAAACTCAACATCGATTTTTTAAACGGATTACATAACTTCCCCTGTACTACATAAAACTGAGAAAATAAAAATTACCTAATATATATATATTTTTCTTTCACGATAATTTTGTACAATTGTGTCAGATAAATCGTTGAAAATAAATGGATTGTACATGTCTAATCGTTGCTGAGTTATCTTGGATACATTATGGTAATACAACCATGAACCTCATTTCGTTTGTGGCACGTGGACTCTCGTCTTGGGCTGCCTAGCTCGATGAGAAACCAAAACAGAACTTCAACGTTACCTGAAACAGAGAAACAATATATTTGTAATATAACATTAACATTTTTTTTTTTACTTTTTTTTATTTTTTATTTTTTTTTTTATTTTTTACTTTTTGCTTTTAACAATCTGAAAGAACTTTCAAAATTAAGAATACTGCAATGAAGGAAAAATGAAGATTTTTTAATTTTATTTTTTATTTAGAAAGAGATATTTACAACTGTATAAAAAGATATACTCGTACAAGCTAAGGTAAAAAAAAATGGCAATCTCAAATTGTCAAGAGAGGAGAAATCACCCAGTGGTAATATGGCTACTCTCTTGAAGAACTTAAACCGAAAAATTTCGGTAAACATAGAAATTGATACATCATAACAAAAATAGAATTATGAACATGCTAAACTTTACAATTACATTCGACCCAAAGCAGGTTCCTTTCGCAAAAAAAAAAATAATAAAATACTTTTTTCGAAACTACGACTTATGTTTTAAATAAAATTTGGTTAATTTATTGTAATACTCTGATGACCTTTTCATACCACATAATTATAATTATTATTTAAATAAGTATTTTTCATTAAAACCCCCAAAAAATGTCCAGAAATTTTCGTGTTCCTGATCCCGATATTTTCGGGTTTGTAATTTGGCTAAGATCCAAAACTCGGAATTCCGGAATTATAAACCCTATATGTTACAAATATTCCAGTTATTTTGCCTGGATATGGAGAGGAGAGAGAGATTATAATATTTTTGGAAAAAAATAACATCTTAAAAATAAATTAAAATTATAGGAAAGAACTGAAGTCCCCCCAAAAAAAAAAAAATCAGGAATCAATTCAAATGAGGAGGTATAGGGGAAGTTATGTGATCAGACAGAAATCATGTTTTCCGATCTACTGATTCCAAAAATAAAAAAAACTGTCTGTTGTAATTGTTAAGGCCGAAAAGTGAAATAAACTTTATAAAGACTATGGGGTATATGTGGAGGGGATGACGCCATGTGTAAAGTGCATGTACTTTGTATAGTGGCCACTAGAGGCCACGGTGGCCATTGTTGTTCAGTTAACCTGACGAGTCAAGTGCAGTCTGGCTGTCTGTAGAGAGGTGCCCTCAGCCCTTTGCTGCACAACTCACCACCACCTCGACCAGTGCCTGCCCTCAGCCCTTGCTGCAGGTATTGGTCAAGAAGCCCCAGAAGACGGACCCTCAACCCAGACGCATTGTGACGAGGCAGCTCCTTGGCGTCTCCACGACCGCTCACCTACCCCGCACATTTTAGTATTATTTGTTTTATCATTTCTTATATTTGATTCGTTTCGTTTTGTTTCCATTCATTTACTATTTTTTTTCATTATTATAATTTTTTCGTTAACCTATATACAGTCCACTCATTTTTTTTTTTTTTTTTTTTCGATTACCTTCTGTCAATTATATTATTTATTTGCTTTAGGTATTAACAGTAATTATGTTACAACACAAAATTCAGTATGAGGACTGAGAAGCACTTATATAAGTCAAGTATTGAGTTTTAGCCCAAACGGTCGATTGGCTTTGGAGGGAGAGCGACAACGTAATTGATTAGTTCGAGCTGGGGAAGTACATAGCCGGTGATTCACCGACGATTTTTTTTAAAAATAATTCGTTGTTTAATTAATCCATTTCGAGTAAGGACATTGAAAGACTTATTTGTTTAGTTGAAGAGAGTTTAGTTCTGATCTGTTTCGATCCCAGTAGGGTCAACTCTAGCTTCGTGTTCAGGGCAGTCGTACCTAATAAACACTTTTACGTTTCTTCAATTTTGAAATTCTAAATTGAAATTAAATAAGCACTAAATTATAAAAACACAATTTACGCAGTTTACCTTTTCTTTAATTTGAACACATTTTTTTAGATGAAAAATATATTTTTATTTTTCTAAATTAAAACCCATATATGTTGTTAGTGCAACACGTGGCCAAGATAAATAAAGTGAGATAGAGCACTAGGTAATATATAAAACCACCCCTTTTTTCATGAAAGGGGGGGGAGGAGAATTTTAATTTAGAAAAATACATAAATCGTCGGGGGTGTAAAAAAATGGTGGTAGGAAGTCTCTAAAATAGATCATGGTGGATACGCAGAGTTAATGAGAGCGTATGTGACTGGTGCCGCGTTGCAAGCTGTACCGGCACACAACTGCTCTCTGGTGGCGGGTCAGCTAGGGGGGTGGGTGTTATAAGATTAAAACGATGTGTCACACATAACTTGTCCCCACCACAGTCCACAATAGCACCAACATACTAAATAATCGCCACTCAGTTTCCAAACTCGTTTTGCACCCTTATCAGCTACACTGTCCAACGGTCTGCCTGCTTTTATGAAACACCGCCCCCCCCCCCCCCCCCCCCCCCCCCCTCGAGTCAATAATTTTTCAAAACTGAACAATAGAGTTCGTTGCCTCGTTCATTCATAAAATAGCAGAATTACAGGATAGAAAAAAAAAAAAAAAAAATTCGGTGGTGAATCACCGGTAATAAAGTACCCGAGTGCGAAATAATCAACTAAGTTTCGCTCTCTCCCTAGAACCAATATACTGATTTAGTTGAAAATGTTTTTAAAAAAACTTTACATCCTTACTAAATTTCGATACATTGACAGTTATTAAGATTTTTGATTTGCGCCCCACTCTTCTTGTCACCTTCTTCCCTTCAGTCGAATCGGTTGAAAATTTGGAACTGAGTAACACACCTGACGAATGGATAGATGAGGTTCTGAGGAAGAGGAATAACTTAGTTTATTTGTTCTTTGGGGAAGTACACTGCTTGTGATTCGCCGATTTGTTGGGGGGGGGGGGGGGGGGATGGGGGGGGATTTGGGGTTGGGTAAGCATGAAATTCCGGAGAAAAATGGAATTTTCTACCGATTATATAACTTCTCCTATACTTGGTCAAGGGAAGTAAGTTGGGTGGAGATTGTTGAGGTGTGCCACCATTACTGGAGAGTTATGGTCTCCCTGAAGGTGCCATAGTTGACCTGAACCCCTCACAAACCACCCCCAATGGCGACCTATGGCACGCCCCACAATGTTTCCGGAGAGCCCCATATGAAAATTTGTATTAATACATCAAAATAACTAATGAATTTGATTCTATAAAAAAATTTTGGCTCAAAAACTCAAACTTCAGACTCGACTAAAAAACTTTGACATCGTGTCCTGATACTGAAGACGTTGTAGGTTTGATTTTTTGGCTGATCTTCATATCTCCGTAAGCGCAGATGGGTTTTATTATGATGTTCTATATGTGAAGCTTGTTCTCAAGAGTTAATGCAGATAGTCGTTCGTTTCAACCTGATGTAGGTTGACACGTTCTCTCTAAATGAAGTCCTATATATCGAAGAGTGTCTGATCCAGGAATGAGAGAGTGAATTTTTATTCTCCATTTGTTGGCTCAAAGTGTTGGTGTACATTTTTCTGGAAGTACGATCTTGCTTGTGTTGGATCTGAGGTCTGAGTATGTTGAGGGAATGGCTGCGTTGCCCGCGTCTGTAGCGAGTAGTGTGTTCTCGTTTTGTGGGATATGTGAAGTGCAGTAGACCTCAAATATAAATTTCAAAAAATGAAACTTGGATAGCCAGCAGGTCTTTCAGATCATTTGGCGGTCCCTCAGCTACCCGGGCAGGTTACCTCCAAGCTGCTTGTCTTGCAAGCCCATAGGCGTGGCAATAGTTGGTTTACTGTCTGCTAGCCTAAGGAGAAACAGGATTGGTTATTGAGAGGGGAGAGGACTAATTAAAGATAGCCACCTAATGAAAATATATAGGGGAAGGGGGGGGGGGGGGGGGGGGGGGGGTCACAATAGCCCCGGCTATTTCACATAGAAACCAATCAAAAACATGTAACTAAGGCGTATTCCCATTGAAGTCTCTCTAACTGCACCTTGAGTCATCAACTTACATAGGATAAAAGTTATAAACTCTACGACGGATAAAGTTGGCTGAGATAAGACGGGAAATTATTCAGTCCATAAGTAAACCACTAATTTTCAGCCAAATCTGCAAAGAAGAAAAAAAAATATGAAAGAGTTTCAAGGGACAGCGGAATCAAATTAAAGTGGGGGGGACTATTTAGGAAATGTTTGTATCAATAAAATGTAAGGATGTAACGTAAATGCGTCACGGTAGTGACGTTACGTTACAGTACCAGGCCCGAGTGGTATGAGAACTCACTATGTACTGTAACTCATTACAGTAAAAGAGCTCATAGCAACGGAGTAAACTATAAGTCGGATCTATTAGAAAAAAAGGAGGCATATAAGATAAGATTCAGATAACTGAGTTACGGTTCTGATAAACCGGACTAAGGAGAGGAGTAAGTGAATGTTTTTACAAATTTACAGTAAAGCGAATATCACAGCGATGCGAATCGATTCTTAAGGAGTCTGCGACCGTTAGAACGAAGTGTCGCATTCAGGATTGATGTTAGCGCGAAATTCAACACATTCTCGCATAATAGAAAACCTCAAGAAGAAGACTAGTAACCGAATTAATTTCTTTAAAGATTTTTAGCAGTAGTTAACATTCTACCTCCGCAAGCACATACACAAAACACATGATGTGGGAATCTAAATGGTGGTATGGATAGCACATATTCACATACTTTCCGACTATCGATAGTCTTTTGGAACAGGATGATAACCTGTAGATAGCCTATCAATATCCAAACCAGTTGAAGTGACAAGAAGAAAAAAACCCGGATGACCTGCGAAAAATCGTATTTTATATATAACGTCGTGTTTTTAAGTTTTCTTTATAATTTTTAGTTAAAAATTGTTAAGTCATAAATATAAAAGTGGAATCATCTAAATGTACTTAAAATCCCAAAGTAAAATGGTTCCAATTTTCGTCTAAGTTCGGCCAAAATCTAATAAGATCATCTGACTTCTCTATTCCAAATTTCAAGTTCATAGCTATAACAGTTTTTGTGTTAGAGTGCTCAAAATTTTCCATCACACACACACACATATATGAAGATGATGGTCCCGAAAACGGTCAGGGGACCTTGAAATGTGTTAATCCGTTTATAATTCCATTTCAGATTTTCTCACGATTATATTAATTTCTTATACTATACTATAGGTATAGAAAAGTAAAAATAATAATAAAATTAGATAAATCCAAAATTGGACTGCAAAATTAGCGTTAGTTAATGTAATAAAGTCACAGTGCCCCAGTAACTTGCAAGCAGTCTGCAAGTTCGATAAGTTTCGTCCCATTCGCATTTGCTATTTAAAAAAAATTCAACTGACATATTTTCGACTTGTATTTTTAGTGATTTATTATTTTAAAAAGTGTGGGAGCTCATGGCTGAACAAGCAGATTACTCGTGAAACTCCAGTAATGTAGCATCTGTAATTTAACTGTCTTACTAACTTAGACTGAGTAAATGTTTAAAATCTTCTAATTTACTTTCGCCAGAAAATTATAAGGATAGCCTTAAATTATGACAGTAAACCTTATTTTAAGGACCTAATACATTAGGCGAAATCTAGCAATTAGAGAAGTTTGTTTTCAGAGAATATGTTTACAAAACGTCACAGAATATTATTACTTCTCCAGTTATAAGAAGCATAGAGGACTTTATGAAATCTGTCGGAAATTCGATGCGGAGATTTCAACAAAATTCTGATCACGAATTCTGATGCCAAAAAAATAAAAATCTATCTGTGTGTGTGTCTCTGTGAAGACGATAACTCCCGTAAGTATGAACGTATAGACACGAAAGTTTATATGTGTATCGGGAATCGTCTAAGGACGTCATCTATTGCTTTTCCGCCAAAGGGGAATATGTAACGACATGAATAAGGATGGTACCTATTAATACTGAGTTCAAGATAGTGGGTTCGAAACCCGGCCGAGCTCATTTTTAATCTGCGAGAAAAAAAAAAAACTTGATCACGCCGTTCTTCGGAAGAGACGTTAAGCGATGGTGCCGAGCCTGTACGATGTCAGGTACCAGATGTCAGACCCTACCCTATGGGGTCGAACTAATTTCCACCAGAGGGACGAAAGAGCGCTCTGGTAGTAGGCGATATGACCTCGGGCCTGAGCTACAATAACTAACTATAGTGTACCAGTTATGTAATCGACAATAAAGAATGTTGGTTCATTACTTTTCCAGCTATGGACGTTATGTAGTCGGTCAGAAATTTGGTGTTTTCACTGGAATTTCAAATTTTGAAAAAAAAAAAAATTCCTGTCTGCCTGTGAACACAGTAACTCCCCCATAAGGACGACATCTATCAATTTTCGACAGTTGCTACATGATGCAACGATACAAATTCAGAGATCACTAAGTAAGACCAGTTATTGATTTGACCAATACGAAAGTTTCATGAAAATTTATAGATGGCTTAGCGATGTAGATGTAAGATCTTGTTAAAAAAAAAAAAAACTAAAAAACCTCCTCATATTACAGAGAAAATATAAGAAGGGTTTCCGATACTTATGAAAAATGAAAATGTGCTATAAATAATGCAATATATCTTATTATAGGTATATAATGCGGATCTATGTATAATACAGGGCGATAAGTCATTAGCGCCGGGCACTTAGCCGACATTCCCCATAAACAGGGCCGTAGATCATCTGGGAGGTTTTGGCAGCCCGCCTCGAGGAAAACCTCATTCCAATGATTTAGTCGTCTGCTCCTAGCCCGTTTTCTACTATTTTCTTTAGTTTCTATCTCTTTTTCATTTTTCTTTTTTCGGGTTTTCTTTTCAAATATTATATTTAAAAAAATATATATACGATATCACATTTTAATATTCTAGACCAATCTCTTTACCACCACAGCTGTGCGAAGTATAGTGAAGGAAATTCGATTTTGAGTTTTCCCTGGAATTTCATGTTTATACGTATTGTACCTACTGCTTATTCCAAATGAAAAAAGAAAAAATAAAGCCTGCGTTACTATACTCTTGATAGACGAATGTACCGACATAAAATTATATATGTGTCTGCAGAACCCGTAAGGACGACATTTCAGGAGATCAGGAGGGAGGATTAACACAAAAAACTGTAATTACTGCGCCTTGTAATGAATATATTGATATGAAAGTTCTTATGTAGATTCAACACCCCATAGGAATGACACCTCTTAATTTTCAGCTGAATCGGTCGAAGGGAAAGAGGGGATCAGAGAAGGACTCAACTCAAACCCACAATAACTGCTGATGTATCGACACGAAATTTTATATTTGAATTCAAAACGCCATAAGGACAGGACCTATTTATTTTCACAATGGCCGAAGGATAAGGAGATGGCTCGACACAAAATCCTAATGACGGCCGATTTTATAAATGCATTGAGACGAGTATAGTATAAGTGAGCATTCAGAAGAGTCTGTGTAAGACAAATTTTGATTAACGACGGACGATTGGAGAGAGAGAGAGAGAGAGCGGAAACTTAGTTGATTAATTTGCGCTGAGGAAGTACATTGCCGAAGATTTTTTTCTCCTCTCTCTCCAGGATATTTCTTGGCCAGCACATATTTTTTTTGTGTAGTCGCGCCTTGTATATAATTGAATGATATTGTACCATAAACCATCTACTGTATTTATTATTATTATTTCTATATTAATTTATTTTATATTATTTCTTTTCTTTTCTCTATTAAATTTATAATCAGCCAAAAAATCCAACATACAACGTCTTCAGTCAATACAATTTATTATACTACAGCACATTGCCGATGCGCCATTTTACGTTTCCAACCTCACATTGCATAATGACCTCAACATCCCATTTCTACCAACAGTAAAAAAATTTTCACGACAAACTCCATCATCACGCCAATCCACTTATACAGTGATATGGCAGAGGGACCTGCTCCAGGACTAGCCTGGACTCCTCTTCCGTCACGTACCTCAGCAGTACAGCCATGCAGCTGACGCTGCACTATTTATCGCAATTGCTAATGGCAAATATTATCCCGTTGTAAATATGTAAAAAAAATATATATTTATAAGGTCTCTTATGTATAAATCTTTATGGTTATATTAACTTGTTATGGTTTAACTGAAGTGATTAATAATATTATTATAATAATCATTAGATATTACCAATTAGATAAAAGTTTGGCATTGACAAATCTTATTATAGCTGTTTCTTACTCAGACAGCGAGCAGTTAACACGAGCAATACTAATGGATATCAGAGTAGTCCTGGATAAGATCGATCTGAGAACCGCCATTGTGTTCCCATGTCCGGATACTTAGCGCTTGGTTGATTACACCCCCTCATTACTCGGTTAATTAAATCTGCGTAGGCTCGGATTCCACCCGGACGACCCTCCTTCACGTTACTCTTCTTTCTTGGTGTCGTTGTGATTAAAGTCTGCCTCACGATTTTCTTGTAATTGCTTTCTTCATCGTAAAAATTCCAAAAGGCTCTTCTTCACTTGTTTTGGTTTCCAGAAGAGAGCAAAGCTTCAATCAAAAAGTAGATATAATCTGTTACTCTGCTTTCCTATTTTCATCGCATTACAAAGACTCCGGTAAATCACATGTTATGTCGATACATTCATTACATCGGCAGTTATTGGGTTTATGAGTTGAGTCCACTCTGACCCCCCATCTTTTCTGCCGATTCCTCTGAAAATTAATAAGTGTCGTCCTTTTGGGTTTTAAACCGATTACATAACTTCCCTTATACTTCGTATAGCTGGGAATGTAAAGAGAAGAAAAAATATATCGGTTGTGCCCTTTTATATACAGACCACGTTTTTTCAGACCCCAACCTCAAAATTACGGGGAGAAATGAATTTGCGAGGGAGGAGGAGTGAGTCGAACTGTAAAAGTGGGGTTGTGATAAAAAGGTCCTGCGTTGGCGACAACCAATTGCTTTGTAAAATAGTCATGTAGTTAAGTAGTAGGGACTTATAGATAACTTGTGAGCGTATGAAGTGAGGGATCCACAATTTATTTATGCTCCTTCGCCATTCGTCAAGTGCCTCACTAGTTCAACATTTTAACACTAATGGCTAACGTAGTGATCGATCAGTGTCCAAACATTAAACACTACACACTTAACTACACAGTGTTGAAACAATTGCCCTCCACTTAATTGACAACCACTTTAAACCTGGCTTTTAACGAGAGAAAGTTAACATTTTTTTTTTTTCAAGATTGTTTTTTCATTCAAACGGTTTTCTTTCGTGACATGAACATTCCAAATAGAGTTTTTTTTTTCTCTCTTTGAGTACTCTGTTGTCCTTGAGTGATAGTGGATCTACATTTTTCTTCTACTTTTGCGTTACTGCCTTCTATACGAAGACAGTCCGACGGAGGACACCAGTTTCCCAACAGAAGACGCCCTTGTGCGTGTTACCTTATCTGTTCTTCTCTCCAAGAATGTCCTCTCAGAACACAGATAAATAAGTGATTTATCTGTGAGAAAGACCTTAGATATATATTTTTTTTTTGTCATAAATATAAAGTGAAGTTTCAGGGTTAGAGAAGGAACACATCCCTCTTTTTAAGGATCATCAGGAAAAAATAAAAAAAAATATTGGAAATGTTTTCCTCTTTTCCAGCTATGCATATGAACTTTCATTTAAGTCCCTACTTTTCCTAACTCAGCAAACCTATGATTCCTAAGGTTGGCTCCTATGAGATAGTTCTCGTCTTCCTATAAGTCTCTCACTCCAGTGGACCGATTGTCACTCTTCTGTTTCATCCAGTTTTTTTCCAATTCATATACAAGCCATTATTGTTATCATGTTTCACATTATTTCTCATACGTGTTTTTCTATTTTTATTTCTCTTTATTATTTTGCACTAGTTCATTATATTGTTTTACTCATTGCCTTTTTTTAACATTTAGTATTTACTTCCAGAGACCTCTTTAATTTAATTTGTATTTATTCTTTTGAACTGATTAATACTTGTATGCTCTTGTTTATTTTTTATGTTATTATTCTTAGTGGTCGTATGTCCCAGAATAAAGATTATTTTTCATTTCATTTCATTTTCATGAACGTTATGTAATTGATCACAAATTCGATGTTGAATTTTCAACGGAATATCAACTTTTCCGAATTTTTGATTCCAAAAAGGCGAAAAAAATATCCTGTCTATATGAATGTGTAACAGGGTAATTCCCGTTAGATTGATATACAGTAGAGCGTCGATTAACCGAAATAATTAGGGACATAGGTAGTTCCGATAATCAAAAGTTCATTTAATCGAACATCCAATGAAAAAAGGAAAGGAAAATATATTTATAAGGAAAATAATTTGCAAAGAAACTCCCTCAGCAGAGCATTAGACATTCATTGATTGAAACAGTAAGGCTGGGTATAAGTGAGCTGCCTGGGACATAACGCTGCCCAGAGAGCCGAGAAGCGCCATTCCAAGTCCCCCAAAATGCGCCATTCCAAGTCCCCCAAGATGCGCACTACCCAACCACCCTGCAGTGGACTCCAGAAGAATTCCAGAAAAATATGGCTATTTCATTGAATTTATTGCAATTGCTATAAAACGATGTTTACATAGATATCGATTGCTCAAAAAAATACAGATCACTCTTTTCCACTTCCTCTGAAATTCGTTTAATACTGGCATTACTTGCAAAGCCAACGTTGGGATAACTGACGTTCGGATAATCGACGCACTACTGTATATGTATTCAGAACTCTCTAAGGACTCGACATCTTCTGATTTTTAGCCAAATCGACCAAAGAGAAGATTTGGACCAGAAAAGGGGGGAAAAAATAAGGAAATCTTGTAATTTTGTCAAATTCCATTATCTCAAGTCGGGTCCACACGCGCTGCTTGTTATAGGTAGGGGAAGAAAAAAATTAAAGTGAAGAAGATGAAATAATGAAACATGCGTCACCACTACAGAGGGGTCCACACTACGAAAGTCGTCACAAAAGTAGACATGTAGCGCGACAAGTTGCAAAACTAGTTTTGTTGTGCGGACGTAGCTTTAAAAAAAAACATACTATATCTCAAAAAAAAAACATGAACTTGTATCTTCTTTTAAATACCATCTTCCTTATTTTCAAAGACTTTTTTTTATTTTTCTTATATATAATAATAAAAAAAAAGTCTTAAGAGCATCATAAATTATAATTTTTTCATCGAAGAAATCTTACAGAGTAGCAGCAGTAGAGTAGGTTTCAGAGCTCGAAAATGATGGCAACCTGTAAAGATGCCGGCCTTAGTCGCAGGACTTCTTTTAAGGGAGTAGTAGGTCTGAAGAACCAAAAGAAGAAGAAATAGATTGGGATGGAAAAGTATCGCTAGAGGAAATACCAAACTGGATAACAGAATGCGTCCTGAGTTACAGGATACATGCAACAAGGATATAGCGTCCTGAGTTACAGGATACATGCAACAAGGATATAGCGTCCTGAGTTACAGGATACATGCAACAAGGATATAGTCTCCAAGTGCGGAATATCCCAAAAGTGGGCCAGCTGAAACCCCAATCATTAGCCATAGCTCCAGTTAACGACAGTTAGCAACATGTTGCCAGGTAACGTATTGGAAACGTGTCTCCAACCTCTCTGGCTCGGCATGCTTCCTGATAAGGGGATGCCTCGGGTCGGGTCGGCTCTGGGGCTTTAATTGGCCCCATGCCCCCACCAACTCTGATAACGAGCCACCCCGATCCAAACTATGCAAACACAAGAGAGTGGCCGGACCGCTCTGTCTATCTGATCCAGGCGACAGGGGCTTGGGTTCAACACTCGGCTATCTTCCACCTCTTTGACAATCCACATTCATTCCTGACCAAGAGTTTGTAACCTTTTCTCTACAGGAAAACCATCAGATACTATTCTAAATGAAGATAGAATGAAAAAGCGATCAATGTCTACCTTAAGCTTCGCAGGTCGAATTGAAAAAGGTGTTAAGGCCATGGTACAGTACCGATCCGTAACAACTGTACCATGTTCGATAGTGTGGACGGATAACACCGATCCGTAAAGAGATATGGCTGGCTCGGAGGAGTATCCCTCCAGAAGTCGACTAGCAACATCAAAAGAATGCTCGGAGAGAGGTTCAATTCAGAGGCTATGATTGTAGACGACCTCGTAACAGCGTTCCTCAATCCGTTACATGCGTTTTTCTTTATTTTTTTCAGGTAATCAGAAAAAAAAAAGATTAAGGACTCCCAGATGACATTCGCGGAGGGGTCCTTGCAGACATCCTCCAGAAAGAAGAGGAGGATATTCCGATATTCCAGTCAATGGAGTATTTTCAAAAACCTTGTTTAGCCACATCCATTAAGACGGAATACAATCATTGTTATCATAAGAAAGAAAACATACATTCTCACTTAAAGTAAAATATTTTCTATCAGAAAAAACCTTTTCTGGCCACACCCACCAGAACGCCATTCGTCAACCATTATTCTTTCTTTTTTCATCTTTTTTACTTTAACCTCGGAGCGTCTTCTATGTTTGGATAGGCGTATAGGCTATTTGTCAAGTTTAGGTTCCCCAACGTGCCACTAACTCACCCACTAACTGACTGAGTCACTACATATATCTGCCACCTGCCTCCGATAGTGAAGGGTCTTGGGGGCGGCAGGGAGAAGGCGTTATTTTTAACGCCCCTTTTCGACAGGAAAAAAAAAAAAGAAAAAAAGTCAAAACCCGAAATTTTGAGGTTATTCATTCTCCGAGTTTAGCTTAACAAAAATACATATGAGGCATCCATGACGGACGAGGGCGCCGGTAGCTCAGTGGTATGCGTGCTTGACTTCTGAGCTCAAGGTCGTGGGTTCGTAACCCGACCGAGGCCCTTAGTTTATTTTATCTGGGAGGTAAAATAAACTTAAGCACGCCGTCCTTCGGATGGGACGTTAAGCGATGGTCCCGAGCCTGTACGATGTCAGGTACTCGTTAAAGACCCCTAACCTAGATGAATAAAAATTTAGGGTAGGCAAAATTTAGGACTCCCATAGTAGAGTCGGGCTCATGTCCACCAGAGTGACGAAAGAGCGCTCTGGTAGTAGGCGATATGACCTCGTTGTTAAAGCCCGGGCATGAGTCATAAAAACCAACCAAACCAACCATCCATGACGGACTACCAATTAATTCATAAGTGATATATATATATATATATACAACCTAATTAATGTTAAATTTAACAAAAAATTAATTATCGAGAAGTCTTCAGGATGAAGGGAGGGGCTGATCTGGCGGAGCTGTTCATGTCTGTCCTATCCCCGAGTGTCCAGAAGTATGTTCTCGTTCAGCCGTCGAACCAGCCTGATCTCAGAAGAAATCAAAGAAAATAAATAAAGATCAGAAAAATATAGAAATAAAAGACGTTGTCTTCCCACTGTTTTATTTTATACCAGAACCGGTTTTCGACGCAACAGCATCATCATCAGTGGTTCATCCCACCCACACAGCACAGCGGTTAGAAGATAACTAGCCGCTGTGCTGTGTGGGTGGGATGAACCACTGATGATGACGCTGTTGTTTCATATTATGAAAGATCAGAAAACGTCAGGTCAAGTGATGCGTGAATCACCAATTCACGATGCCAATTTGCAGACACCATATACGCACGTGATGCACGAGCCGAAATAGAAAATAAGAGGACGGACCACAGCACAAGTAAATAAAAATGTTTTTTATAGGATAATAAAAAAATAATAATATATAAAAAATGTTTCTGTTGTCACCATCAATTTTCTATAAATCGATACAGTAGTTCAAAAGTGGGACAACTCAAAAAAACTTGTTTTTGAGTTATCATTTACTTATACAATTTTTCACCCTCATTCATATTTTGAAATCGAATAACTGAAAAAGCAAAATTGAGGGCTTAATAAAATGTACATAAAATGTTATAAAATTTTCATTTTTTCCCAAATGTTTAGTTTCAGAAACATGATAATTTGAAATGTCTTAGCACTGATCTATGAATTTGATGTTGTTTCATAAATGTAATTGCATTCCAATAATATGAAACAAAACATGAAGTCAGAAGTTACTCTTTAAGAAGCGAACAAAACTTTCAAAATGCAGTTTCTCAAAAATTAATAAATCCTGAGGTAATCCCACTTCTGAACTACAGTAGCGATACATATATATCGATGGGATAATCTGTAAGAATTTGTAAACGCTGGTAAACATAGCTAGTAAGGGCCGAGCAACGGTGTACCCCCTAGCTAGTGTGTTATTATGTGACACATTTTAGTAACGAACAACATTTTAGAATAGGATCCCATTTATAAAACATAAATTCTGCATTTAAAAAAATGTTGTAGTTGAATTACAGGCAATGAACTTAATTCTATGAGGAAAATTAATGAACTAAGTTCTATAATTATTCAGGGACTTCTAAATCTATATACTAAAATGTTTCTTGGTATACTCATTACTTTGTTAGTTATCGGAGTATTTGAGCACCCCCTCTTTCTGCAACGTTACATAACTTCCCCTATACTTCGTATAGCTAAGTAAGTAAAAACATTTGACATAGAATAGGACCATACGAGACCTTTGATGGTTCTCAAATCATGCGTTTTCCTTAACGTTTTGAGTTCGGATCCCAAGTATAATACACACAAGTGTTGGAATATCGACGCTTAGGAGCTTACCAACGATATGATATATTGTACCAATTTCCTGTTGACAGTAGCAACCAATAATTAGCCCACTGTATTGCAGTAACAGACCTGCTGCTTTAACTGCATATATTGACTACAATTTAGTGCTATATTATAGGCAATTCCTGCATCTAACGGTCAGTAAAACGTCTTCAGTAATCTGACATAAGTTGTCCTATTTCTCGGATGAATATAATTAGGTATTCACGAATAGTAGTTAAGATCAATTAGCGTACATTTAACGTCAAGTACCAGTGTGTGATATTTGACGTATTAGCGTGTGATATTTGGCGTATCAACGTGTGATATTTGGCGTATCAACGTGTGATAAACCAGGGCATTGCTTTGGAACCCCACAGATTGGAGTAAAGGAAATTATGCTTCTAGTTCAGAAGATAATTTGTAAAAAAAAAATCTACGGTGAATCCCTGACAATGTACTTCCCCAGTCCGAATAATTAAACTGTTTTCGCTCTCCCTCTGAGACCAATCCACGAACTTGGTCGAAAATACCTTTCTCAGGGACTTCTGAATCCTCATATTAGATAGATACATTTCGTGTTGACATCGACATTTATTTTCGTGAACTATTATGTTAAATCGTTATGGGATTTCGGATGAACATATACAACTTGGTGTCGATATACTCATTCTAAGATGAGCTATCGTGTTCACAGAGATTCAAGCACAGAAAAACATGTAACATAGTGTGTATTTTTGAAACAATGGATTGGAAATCCGGAAATTCTGGTGAAGAAAACTCAACATCGAATTTCTCACCGATTGCATTACATTATTCTGAATCCTGACTAAATTTTGTGTCGATACATTCATTGTATCGGAATTTCTAAGAGTTATTGTGTACAGGTCTCTTCCTCTGGGGACCCCGCAAACCTTCGGCCATTTTTATTTTTTTATTTTTTGAAATCAAGGATGGGAAAACATGGAATTCCGTGTAAACTGAACATGAAATTTCTGAATTATTACATAACTTTCCGTATACTTGGAGAAGATGGGAAGTAAAACAGACACAAAACAGTTCATCAACCCTCGTTCAACATTCTGATTACCCGGCAGTCAAACATTGCAAGCGTCATAGCCCCCTCAAAGCTTGGAGCTCCTAAAGCTGGGAGCCCCCTGTACGTAAAGCTTCAGGGCTCCCTTTTTTTGACTCTAGATACATTGCTTATTTGTTTGATTTAACTTTTTTGTTCACTCCCAGCTCGGGCAGAAAATTATATATAGAATATATCTGAAATAATATACAGTCCTAATGAAGGGTAGCCGGCTGGCCACCTCCCTGGGTGGTCTGGCTAGCTCCTTCTTCACATATTTCCCATCACGATACCTCAACAAGATATATTACTGGATTTTCGATGTCGATTTTTTATTCGCCTCATCCGTATAATTTTTTAGTGCATTCAACTAGAACGAGGTCTTTTATTAATACTGACTTCAGCTTCGCTAAAATCGTAAGAAAAATCTGGTAAATTTAGGAATGATGAGAATTAATTTCAGCAATAACAAAGTTAAAAAAACTATTTATGTTATCGTTCTCTACTATTCTTCTTTAATCCCCAAAAAATAATAAGTGAAAATAAAATTATATGTATCCTCAGATTATATGTGTAGTCAGATCTTCTAATGATCAAAGGTTCCTACGTCCATCAGTTCCTATGAGTAAAATCCCCCTCTATAAAAATGTAACTGCTTTCTTGAACACTTTTAGTTTTTCTTATCATTTTTTCAATCCAGAAGAATGGGAATTCCGGTTTTTTGAATCCCCTGTCTCGTAAAATTTAGTAACAAACGAGACAATCAAAACCAATGTCAATAAAAATGTAACTACTATATATAGGAGAGCCGGTAGCTCAGTGGTATGCGTGCTTGCCTTCTGAGCTCAAGGTCGTAGGTTCGAAACCCGACCAAGGCCCTTATCTGGGAGGTAAAATAAACATAAGCACGCCGTCCTTCGAATGGGGCGTTAAGCGATGGTCACGAGCTTGTACGACGTAGGTACTCCTTAAAGACCCCTGGCCTAGGTGAATAAGGGAGGTGAAAAAGGGTAGGCAAAATTTAGGACTCCCAGAGTAGGGTCGGGCTCTTGTCCACCAGAGTGACGAAGGAGCGCTCTGGTAGTAGGCGACTCCTTCCGTCAGTTTACTATAACATTATTCTTATTATTATTCCTTTATTATATTATTCCTTATTCCATTCTTCTATTTTCGGATCCAAAAGTCCATGTGTGTCCCATACTGTATGTATGTACGTTGGTTATCTGCAGACGCCATGTTATCTCTCAGTCCGAGTTAATTGAATATAAACAACAGATACGTCACTAAACTGACCTTTGCCGTTCTTTATCGACAGTCAAAGACAACAAAAATAATATATATGTCCAATTAAAAAAGGGGATTTTTTTTATTTTCATATTTTTTATACGGCTCCATTCCAATTATTTACTGTAAGTTAGAGAATAATTGTAATTGGTGGCGCTTTAAAACAAATAAATTAAATAAATAATAAATAAAGTAAATTATAAAAAATTATGGACAACATTTCTTTAGTGTTTAGTTTTCACCGGTATTTCATGTTTTCTGACTACAAAAATGAAAAAAAAAAAAAAAAATGTATTTGTTAGTGTGTGTCTGTGGACACGATAACTCCCGATAGAATAAATGTATCGACCCGAAATTTTATAAGACTGTGCAGAATCCCATAAGGACCCCTATTGATTATCAGCCAAATCGCCAAATGAAGTAAAAGGATTAGTGAGGAATCAAATTGTTAGCACGAAATTTTATATTTAAATTCACAACCCCATAAAAATGGCAACAATTAATTGTCTTCCAAATCGATAGTGAGGAAGGGGACCTAATAACTGCCGATGTGATGAATGCATCAACATGATATTTTATATGTGAATTCGAAACCCCGTAACGACAAGACCTATCAATTTTCATCCAAATCGACCGAAGGGAAGTGGAGGATCTGAGGAGGAGGCCTAATTCAAAACCCTAAAAACTATCGATGGATCACGAAATTCATTCAATAATTCGTGCTCGAGAAGCAAATGGAGGATGATTTTTTTTTTTTACATTTCTGCAATTAGGCGGTGAGAAAACATGAAATTCTGTGGAAATCTTCAGATCGAATTCCTGACCGATTACATAACGTAGAAATATAAATAATCTGGAAGCTATTTCCTAGAGTTTAATTGGAAGAGTGGCCGGTAGGGTTGAGGTGTGGTGGGGGGGGACTATATGCAACAATTGTGAAGGAGGAGAGGGGAGACATGATGAAAGAGGTGTGAAGTGAGAATCGATAGGAGAGGTGGTGGGAGGTGGCGCTACCTATGTTAGTTCAGAGAACAACCGCTAGATGGCTCTGTACTCCTCTCTCAACCTAGTTCAACAGGCTCCCACTAGATCGTGCTGACTATACAACACAACCAACACCCTCCCTCCTGTCGTTCATCCAAGTTTGTTTACAGTACAGTCCCTCTTAACCGACTTCCGCTTAACCGGCTCTTTTCCAATTTTCCTTCACAAGTTTTGCGGAAAAGAGATTTGAACAAACTGTTAAATTATGAGTTCGAAAAAAACCCATATAAGAAAAAAAAGGCGTAGGTGAATCATCCCGCAATGTACTTCCACATGCATGAATTAATCAAGTTTTCGCTCTCCCTCTAAATCAACAATTTTGGCTAAAAATCAATAGTTGAATTACAAAGGGAATTCTGAATCCTCATACTAAACTTCGTGTCAATATATTCATAAATACATACATTGACAGTTTTGAAGTTTTGAGAGATTTTGTGTTAAGTCTCCCCCATCTATCAAACTTGAGCGAGATCGGCCAATAGGGACAGAGGCCTAAAAAAAAAGTTGTCAGTGAATCGCCGGCAATGTAATTCCCCAGAACGAATTAATCGATTACCTTTTTGCTCCCCCTCCAAAACCAGTCGACCGTTTGTGCTAATATTCAATAGTTGACTTACATAGGGGCTCCTAAATACTCATACTAAATTATTGTTCGATAAATTTATTACATCGGCAGTTATTAAGGATTTTTGATTTTTTTCACCTTCCCTTCAGCTGATATTGCTGAAATGTGACAGGTTATGTCCTCATTGGGCTCTGACTTTAAATATGAAATTTCATGTCGATACATTCATATATCGGCAGATTTTAGCGTTTTTGATTGAGCCCCCTCTGATCCCCCTCCCCTTTGGCAGATTTGATTGCAAATCGATAGATGTTGTCCTTATGGGATTTTGATCCCAACATTTAATATCGATATATTCATTCTGTCGGCAGTTATTTTCGTTTTTATGTTAAACCGCCCCCCTAATCCCCCATTCCCTTTGGCCCATTTGGCTGAAAAATAATAGGTTGATAGTAGGTTCTGAATTCATGTATAACATTTCGTATCGATACATTCATTCTATCAGGAGTTATTGTGTCGACAGACAGACAGAAATTGTTTTTTTCATATTTGGAATCTAGAGATCGGACATGAACTTCCGTTGAAAACTGCGCATCGATTTTTTGACCGATTACATAACTTGTGCTATACTTCATATAGGTAGGGAAGTAAAACCGTAATAACTGCCAATGTATCGAATATATCGACGAGAAATTTTAAGGATTCACAAGTTCCTCAGTTAAAATTGGCAGAATGGTTTTACGAGGGAGGGCAAAAAGTTGTTGACTATTCATTCTGGGGATGTACATCGCCAGTGATTGAGATCAGACATTAGTGATTTCATTATCTAGATGATCAGACTCAAAATTAATTATTTTTTTTATTTAAACAGAAAACATCTCGGGTATATGATAGAAGTGACAGAGATATCAAAATGAGTGTGTGTGTGTGGGGGGGGGGGGGGGGGGGGGGGGGGCTGTGTTAGGGGGGGGGCGCGCTCTGGTTTTTATGAGGCTCATAACTCATATGAGTTAATGCAGGCTCCAATAGATCAACTGGGACAGTATGTCTCTCTCCCAGCTCAACCAACCCCCACCCATTCATCCACACCGCACCCCCTCAAAAATATACCTCAAAATATAGCACTTCCCCCCCCCCCCCCCCCCCCCCACACTCCATTCACAGGTCCACTTTCCTACTGTTTAATTTAGGTGAAAAAGTGAGCTCGATATGTTAACTATAGGTTGACAATTGAGATAAGAATCTCTCTCGACTGAGTGTCACTCGGGAGTGGGGGGTCACCCTCTCTATCCCCACTCCCTACACTTCTATTAGTTATACTTCTTTCTCATATCTGTTAAACAACTATAAAACTACTTAGTATATGTTTTCAGGTTCCATATTTAGTTTACAATAAAACTATCAAGATGTTTTATTGGTCGAGTGGTCCTCACCATGGTTTGTGGGTTCGAATCCCGTCCGGGAGTGAGTTTTATTTAGTAAATAAACACTTTCATAAGAGACATTGCTAATATGCATCCTACATAAAGTCAAAGAAAAAAAAATGTTTTATTAAAGTCAACAATATGTCTGTCTATAACCTAACTACAGGAGATAGCAGGAACTTTTAGCGGGAAGAATGACAAGTCCACTCGCACCTGTCCTTCTCCTATTATAATAATGGTTCTTTAAAACACTATTATACATGAAATTCGTTATAAAGCTTGGATTAAAGAGATTTTTTTTTTTTTTAGGAACTTACTGACAGCTTTTCGACCGATAGGAGCGCCTCATTCTCATCATTCCTCCCCGTTTTGGGCTGACGGAAGTAACAGATGGGAATAAGAAGAGAAGTAGAGGAAGAAGATGCGCGAGGAGCTCTGCGCACTCGCACCTTATCATAAATATTGCCAACCTATCTAGAGACCTGTATAAAATTATGGCTCGAAATTTTGAATCAATGGGAAGGTGTCCAGGCAATAAAATGCTATATCCTTTAACAAATTCGGTGATTGGATATACTTAAGAAATTTCTTAGCTTCCATATACTTCACCTCAATAATATAAAAAATCGAAAAATACAGTTCTCTCCCACACAAGATGTATATTTAGAGAAACGCTTTCGGTTGTTACACCATAATCAGACCTAACAAAAAGTGCATATAATACACATTCGGAGAAGAAATATTTTCGATTCCATAGAAACACTTTTCTAATTTGATATGATCCTCAGTTAACGAGTTATAATTTTTATATTTAATAATTCTGATCACTTTTTAAAAAATTGTGAGCTTTTTTGAATTAAAAAAATGTTATAACAGTTTATAAATTGTTTTTTGGTATACTTAAATATATATTTTTGAGAAGAAGTATTAAAAAATTACAATTTTTTAAAATACTTAATATAACCATATAAATTGGTTGCATTGTTGCTGCATATTGTACATGTGCTTTTGCCTATCCTAATCTTCGAGTTACCCACTACATCGTCCAGTTTCAGGGAAATTAAAAACCATATATATCGTCGCCTAAGATGTAACATTGTGCAAAAATTTCGTTATTTCACAAGGGAAGCAAAAAACTCCTTATCTCCGAATCTGATACCAGTTTTATATTGCCGGAAACATTATAATAAGAATCTTCAGTCTGATTTTCATGAGAAATAGTCACAAAACAGAAACTATGCATTTAATGGAATTTCGTTAGACTCCAGACATTTTGAGACGCCCAGTGTTGGCAAAAATGTTTTTAGTGACGTTCCTGGTGGTGAAACCCTAAAACTAATTGTTTAATCGTATTTGGCGTAAAAATTTGAATCCAGTAATGTGCATTGTTGATTTTCGATAACAATTGAGATGCACAATGTTGCATCTTAGGCGACGATATACTTCCCTGGTTAAAGTATAGGGGAAGTTATGAACTCTGTCTAAAATTCTCAATTTTTCTTGGAATTTTATGTATTCCTACGATCCTCCTCAATCCAAAAACCAAAAATTAGTATAACCGATATAAAGAACATATAGAGACGAAATTTTATATTATATTACGAATCCAGAAGGCGATAAGGACGACATCTTGCTATTTTGTAAATGAAATGAGATCATTAGAGAGTAGGGAGATCTAAAAGGGAAAAAAATAATAATTCGAAGTGGGGATGTACATTGTCGGTGATTTACCGACGACTTTTTGTGTCTCCTGTCCCAGCCAGGAGACCTGCCGACGGTATGATTAATCATTAGTTAGTGGTGCTATCTGGGATCTAAATTACAGACTCACCCCATCCTCTCTCTCTTCCCACATTAAGGATGTCGGCTCTAGGATTTCAAATCCCAGAAATTTTTTTTTCTAGGATTTCGAGATTCCAAAACTATCATCAACCCCCCGGGAATTGGCAATATTTTGATTTGATTTATTACATACTAGCTTGTGTAACCGGTGTTGTCGGGGAGTTACTTTCAGTCTAATAATTACATTGATAATTAATTAAAATCGGGATTTCAAAATGGTGGGGTTACTCTAACCAATGGACCACATATGCCACCCCCTCCCCCCAAAAAATAATAAAAAAGAAAGTAAAGTGTTGCCTTTTTTTTTAAATTGCAAAGTCAGGATGAAATGATGTGCCACTCAGCATTGTTGCTGACAAAATAATTGGCCCCCCCTTCTCTTCTCATGCCCCCCCCCCCCCCCCAAATAAAACTTTAGGACCTTTTGCACCCTTTCTGCCTCGTATTCGTAACGTTTTAATCATTGTGAAACGTTTTCAATGTTATGGCTTAACATGTACGAGTATGTGTAAATATCATAACATGAATGTAAATTTCTTTCACTTCCACCCCCATTATATTTTTGAAATTGTCTTGTCCGAGACTTTTCATATGATGTGCTGTTCAATATCCATTGAAAAAAAATTTGGATGCTTGGTGGTTTTAGAAATATTATGCGTTTTTTTTTTTTTTTTTAGTTAATAGGTAAAAGACAGACAGACAAAATTTGAACTCCATAGATATAGTATAGACTGGCGGCTATAAATTTTTGTCTCTTTTACAATCCAAGGGGTCGGAAAAAATAAAATGTTGTTGAAAAAATATAAAATTTCCCTGATACTTCGGTAAGAAATATTTGTCGCTCTCAGACACGATGATAAAGCTTCCTATATTCAGAAACAGCACGTCGTCCTTTGGAGGGGTTGTTAAAAAGTGTCAGGTGCTCGTTAAAGACCCCCCCCCCCCCCCCCCCCCCCACCCCCTAATTAAAGTGTGAAAAGCTAACATTTAGGACTCCCAAAATAGAACCAACAAAGAAGGGATAAGCGCATGGAAGACTTAGGTCCCTAGGTGTACCATCTCAACCGGTACTATATCTACCTATCAGGCTATATGTCCCAAGAGAGTCCAGGAACCAGACTAATTTACAAACCGTGTATTGATTTTACAGTCTTTTACAGACAACATGTGTCTTCTGGTATTGGAGGTGGGGGCGGAGAGGGTAGAATTTGTCCCTGGCGAATTGGGCCGACAAACCACTGGACGAAGGCTTCGAAACCTTCAACTGGCGGCATTTTACAGTAAGTGTATCTGGCGTAAAACAATCGGTCAATCACAAGGAATGTACTTCCCCAGCTAAAATTATTTGTTAACAATAAGTTTTTTTAAGCTCCTCCCTCTTCCCTTTTGCCGATTTGACTGAAAAGTCCACACATTCATTACATCCGTGGTTATAACGGCTATTGAGTTAAGCCCCTATCTGATCCATCCTTTTCCCTGGGTCAATTTGACTGAAAATCGGAAGTTTTTGCCCTCCAGAAACCTGATAGATTCTCGGTCCACATATAAAATATCTCCCTTGTTATCAGTCTGATAATATCACCGGTTATTTTCTGAATTATTCACGACATTGAGGAGATAATATTTAATATCAAAACTCCACTAGCTTAAGAGGTGAAGGAAGTAACAGTGATATTAGATTGATAACTGTTATTAATAATACTAAGTATTAGGAACAGATTACACTTATCAGTGATCTAATGAATCACCAGGCTTGTGTAATCCCGTAACATATCCTTATAACAGTTCCTCGAAGAGCTAGAACAGGTACCTGACGACACTCAACACGACTCTATGCACTATATCGAGCTTTCATCTCAAAAACATCTTGGAATCAAATATATAATGACAATGGGTAGTTAAATCAATTCAGTTTCCACTCTCCTTCCAAAATCAATTATCCGTTGATATTAAAAAATCAATAGCGGACTTACACAGGAGTTTCCGAATAACTTCATTAAAGCGGCAGTTATGAGAGTTAAGGAGTCGAACCCCATCTCTCAATTCGACACGTTCCCTCTCCCTGATTTTGCAAAAAATCAAGAGGTATCGTTCTTATGGATTTCTGGAGACACTTTTAAAATTTCGTGTCGATACATTCATTCTATTGAAAATTATGGTGTTCACAGACACACACCCAGATAGACAGAACTTTTTTAATTTCATTTTCATGAAAACATGAAATTCCGTTGAATACTCAACATCGAATTTCTGATGGATTGTTATAACTGCGGAAGTAATAACTGCAGTTTATTAACCTAAACTAGTTTCAAAGCCATTATCCAATTTTCCTATAAAATTGACTGGCTTCTTCTCGTATAATCTCCTCTGATGTCGGTGATCCTTTGGAGATTCCGAAGGATCCAACCAAATTGAGCCAACTCCTCAGGAGGAGAATCAGAGAACATTTTAAGGATTTTCTTCTTATCCAGGGCCTTGTTCTGAGGATGAGACACACTTTAGGATATCCTTCTTTTCTTTTCTTTCTTAATATCAGACATATTCGATACACAAACATTTTGTTCGGATTAACCGGAAGTCGGATATTCCGAAAGTACCGTATAACTGAGTATGTAGTAACTTACCTGAGTGAAAATAAAGAAAAAACTAAGGTTTTTTAAAAATATTTAAGGTTTAACAACTGAACTAGTACTAAGTCGTGGCTAAAGCTGGTAGCAATATCGCATGTACGCGTATTGTATATATTTTGTGAAATAGACAATATTTTTATAACATCCGTTTTTTCTTTATTTTTATGAAGTGTTTCACAATATCTCTGCAGTAAATGTTAAATGTGGGTGAGGTTCACTTGACAAAGACTCAGGACTCATTACAGCCCTCTGAATATCATTATAATTATTATATATATATATATATTTAATTTTTTCTTAATAATAAATAAGGGACTTTAGCAATGTTTTAATATAAAAGGATGAGTTATAGCCAAGGGCCCTTGCCCCCAAAAACCGCACCCCCCCCCCCCCCCCCCCCCCAAACCAAGTTGGAAAATTAATGACTTTGTCTTAACTGGGGGTAGTGGGGGAAAGGGGATGGGGGGAGGAGGGGGGAGAGCGAACCTGGGCGAAAGTTTGGCGGAGAAACAGCGGCTAAAGTCCGTCGATACTGTCCAACCTCACTCCACCTGAGCGTCATCCAGTTTAGTGTAATTAGCTTCTCAACGCTTTGCCTCGTACCCATATTTGGAGAGAAAAAAAAAAAAAGTGGAATATGGACCGACCATCAACGTCAATAAACTGCTAAGGGATTGACATTTTTTTTCAACATTAAACATTGGGTCATTTCAATCTAATGCACCTTGGTGAGGACATCATGCGCTATAGTGAAGAAGTGATAACAGTGATAACGGAAAAAGAGAGTGGGGGGAGCGGGTAGGTGAGGTGCGCATGCTTGCCTCAAATGTCAACTCAAAATGGGCTATGAATGAGACCCTATTCTTCAGCTATGTTCAGAGTATCATAATGACATCTGGGAAGTGACAAACCTTGAGCATGCCGTCCCTCGGAGCCTTACGATGTCAGTTGCTAATTAAAAACCCCTCCCCCACTCTAGGTAATTAAAAATGTAGGGTAGGCAAAATTTAGGACTCCCATAGTAGACTCGGGCTCTTGTCCAAAAGAGCGACGAAAGAGAACTCTGGTAGTAAGCGATATAACCTGTAAAGCCCGGGCATGAGTCATAATAATAAGTAAGTATGACTTATGCAAATGTTTTGTATGTATCACACACTCTTTTACACATTGATTGAGCACAACGTTGAAGAATAGATACACATTTTACCGAAAATTCTGTCAGACCTGTCTTGTTTTCGACGATATTTCGAGAAAATCACAAGCTCCTTCCTCACGATAACAATGAACGAGTTCATTGTGACAATGAACGAGATAGTTGTGAACTGAGGAAGGGACATGGAATCGCCCCAAAATACCCTCTTGAAAGACAACACCATTAGACATCAATCAACTGCCGGAAATATATACATCTACCATCAAGCCTCAAAAACGAATTTAAATAAATAATTTAAAAAATACTGCATTATTTTTTAGAAGTAAATATATAAAATTATATTGTATTTTTTTATTTTTGAGAGAAAAGGAATATTTAATAAAAACACAAAAATTAAATATGTTAGTTTATTGACCATAAATCAAGATAAAGATCCATAATATTCAAATAAAAATGAAGAAATACACAAAATTTCTACGAAAAACCAAAATGAAATTGTTAAATAATAACTCCTAAATAGCAAAATACCTAATGGTAAAAAATAATAATTGTGAATATACATTACATTAGGATATAAATAATTTTCCCCCAGGGGCCATATATTCTCTGGATAATAATTCCCGACAATATATAGCCGCCACTTCAAACTCTAGAGAGAATTGTTCAGTATTTTCTTTGGTAGGGTTGTATTTTTCCACCATTTTTGGTGGGGCGTAGATGCGGGCTCATGTTCACTAGAGTGACGAAAGAGCGCTGTGGTAGTAGGCGATATGACCTCGTAGTTAAAGCCCGGGCATGAGTCACAGTAAGCTCTAAATTGAGTACATGAAAACTTATTGATTGGCATTTGTTGCTAACGTTAAAAAACTTTGAACAATATAAACAAATTTATTAAAGAGTTGCGTAGATGACTAGTTTTTGTTCCCGGCGTTGTCAGTCAATAACACCATTGACCACCAGAAGTTTCAAAGCTTTTAGCATTCCCAGCTAGTTCAGTGTCGTGTATAATTGTCATATAATTGTCTCATGTATAATTTCATAAAAATCACTACTTTTGTGTAAACTGATTTTTTCAATAATAATAATTCTGATTTCCGTTAAACCAAGGTAATAGGATACGTCATAAAAATGTATACATTAAAATAGCTTATAATTAGATACATGAACAGATATAAATATTAGGGACACATAAAGGATAAGTAATAAAAATAAAAATAACAATAAATAAATAATAGAAAATAAGCAGATGTAAGAATAATAATATTACTAAATACTATAGATATAGTGGTATGCGTGCTTGACTTCTGAGCTCAAGGTCGTGGGTTCGTAGCCCGACCGAGGCCCTTAGTTTATTTTATCTGGGAGGTAAAATAAACTTAAGCACGCCGTCCTTCGGATGGGACGTTAAGCGATGGTCCCGAGCCTGTACGATGTCAGGTACTCGTTAAAGACCCCTACCCTAGATGAATAAAAATTTAGGGTAGGCAAAATTTAGGACTCCCACAGTAGAGTCGGGCTCATGTCCACCAGAGTGACGAAAGAGCGCTCTGGTAGTAGGCGATATGACCTCGTAGTTAAAGCCTGGGCATGAGTCATAAAACCTAACCTAACCTAACCTATAGATATAGTTTTTAATTATGCTATAATAAATTATTATGCTATAATAAATATTTTTTTATAATTTTTTCAAAAGTGTCAAAAATGAAAAATAACATGACGTCGCAATTTGCTTAGCCCAATTTGTGGCTTGGCTTTTGAGGGAGAGCGGAGCGTTATTGATTAATTCGTACTGTGGAAGTACATAGCCGGTGATCCACCGAAGACTTTTTTAATAGGAAGTAATCCACGCTGTAAAATTGATATTACAACGACCTATAGAAATTTGAGAACTTGGAAAATGACTCTCCTAAAAAATAATAAAATTGAATGTACAATTGAGGAACTACAAATGAGGATTCCAGAAATGATAGTAGTGACATCTTGAGGAAGAAATGATAGGCCACTTATCAATGAAATTTCCAATTAACTCATTCAATAGTGAATGGGAAGAAATTTATCAATGGAGAACTAATGAATGAGAGACTATTGTCTGACCTTAGTTCGTTCATTGACTCCAGACTCTGGATTATCTAACCTGTAAAATTTCGCAAAAAAAAAAAAAAAAAAGAAAAAAAAAGAAGATGTCCCATGTGTCAATTACATCCCTTATTTTTTGGTCGGGGATTAAAAATATTTAATAAATGACAATTTTCTACTTTGAGTCTCCCCTTTGAACCCCAGGCAAACATGCCTCCTAAAATATCTTACAAATCGACCAAACAGCGACTCTAAATTAATAGTGGATTTTTTTTGATAATGCAAATATTATAAATATCAACAATTTTTTTAATATTTTCACTAAATGTTTAGAAATCAAGAAAAATGTCATTTAATTATTATTTATAATATATTATAAGAAGAAGAAGAATAAGAGTTTATTATAACAGTCGCATTTACAGAGGTACAATTATACAATAAGGTTCCTTAACTATTACCCTTATACACTAAATACAAATCAAAAATAATCAGTTAAATTAAAAACAATGCTACTGCTTGAGAGTAAATTTTAAAGAACACTTAAAGAAAAAGAAAATAAAAAAAATACAAAGTGACTGAAATAAATAGAAAATAAATGAATAAACATTCCAAAAAAGAGATTATAATTTAAAATCGTGAAAGGATAATTTTGTGTAATATATTAAGATTTCTGATAATTGTTGAATAATGAATTGATGAATAATTAAGCTCCCAACATTTGATTTTATTATATAATTAATTATTCTTACAATTTTTCCTTCCCATTGAAAGGTCTTATTATTTTTGTTTTATATAAGTTTGAACTGTTTTTGTTCTTAATTGCTTCCACAATTTCTTTCTGTTTCTATTAAAGAGCATGTCTATATCTATTTATTTTAATATTATTTGTATCTTTTTTTTTTTTTTTTTTGGCTTTATGTACGATGCATATTAGCCATGTCACTATGTTATCTAGTTATTTACGACATCCATGGCCCCGGGAGGGAGTTATATTTACGAAATAAAACTCACTCCCGGACGGGATTCGAACCCGTAAACCATGGTGAGTTCATGCGACCAAAGCCCTACGCTCTAGCCCGCATGGCCACCATGGCTCCCGATCTTTTTACTTAGTTACTACTCTTATTACTTATTTATTTTATTTTCTTAATAATAAAATGTGTTTTGTAAAGAATCCATAAATGAAGTAATAATAATTATTCAGGGCCATAAAGTTTGTATTCCTTAGTGCAATAAAAAGTTTATTTATCTATAAATTGATAATTATATTAACAAATTTATTATTGATAATAATAATATAAGTGTAATTATTGCAGATGGTGGCTAGATAAAGGAGATATCAGGTAACAGACTGGGACGAACAAATAGGTTGATCTGTACGTCAGTAGCGGAGAGGCAGCGAGCTTATCTACTGAGCTTAAGATCGCGGGTTCAAAACCCGGTCGAGGCCATTAGCTTTCTTATCTGAGAGATCAAAAAAATTTGAGCACCACGCATTGCTATGGTCTCAATGTCAGGTACTCGTTAAAGACCCCTTTTTTACACAAGGTATCTAACCACATAATTAGTCAAAATTTAGGACTCTCACATAGATACTGGCTCATGTTCACCAGTAACAAAAGAGCGCTCTCTGGTAGTGGGCGATACGATAGTTAAAGTCCAGGCATGAGTCACAATAAGCCCTCAATTCAGTACATAAAAACTATTGATTGGCATTTGTTGTTAGCATTGAAAAATGTTAAGAAACATTGAAAACTAGAAACCAATTTATTAAAGAGTTGTATGTGTACATATTTCTATTGACAACATTAACAAATTAGGTCAACGTTCAATGTATATAATGACATTTGTTTAATCCAAGACTTTTTTTAATCAAGACCGAGTATAAAAAAATATATTTAAAAAGGGGTCACTTATTTATATGTGATTAGTTTATCAAATTATTTTCTATAAACAAAATATAAAACCTAGATGGATTGTAAAAATAAAACAAAAAAATAATATGTTAGTAACTTTTTGTAAAACAGAAGAAATATAAAAATAAGAATATAATATTAAAGAAATTTATAAAAATAATGATTAATATTTATTTTAACTTGAAACAAATTTCTGATTGATCGAAAAAATCATTCCGACCCTGCAAGGACAACAATTTAATTGTATTAGAAGGGAAAATAATTTTTTATAATTGGATTTAGCGACTTCGGTGACAAAAAATTTTAAAATTTTATTTACTAACACATTGTAATTATTACAATGTGTTAGTAAATAAAATTTTAAATTTTTTTTTTACCGAAGTCGCTAAATCCAAATATAAAAAATTATTTTCCCTTCTTTGTTTCCGCAATAATCCTCTACTCCGTGCCCTCCGTTCTGCCATACTTCCCCAACGACGGCTTAAGCGTCAATGGCCTAGAGACCTTCTTACCTGCAGCAGTGAAAGTGACAGTGATTATAGTTATAAATGAGGGAAAATTAGTGACTAGGGAGTGTCACCACTGGATGATTTCTCCCCTCATGACATTTTGACATTGCCATTATCTCTATATTAGCACATCTGCTTGTTGTATTTATGTGTATACAGATGTAAATAGCTATTTGTAAATAAATAAATAAATAAAAAATATATATTTTTTTTGTGTATATATGCCAATATTGTTTATTAAGGTTTAATGGAATATAAATAATATTATACTTATTATTGTTAAAACGCACTTAAAATGAGGGCACGGTAGCGTGCTTGCCTACTGAGCTCAAGATCGCGAATTTGAATCCCGGCCGAGGCAATTCGGTTTTTTATCAGGAAGGTGTAAAAACCTGGAGCTCGCCGCCCTTCGAATGGGTCGCTAAGTCCCTACCCTGTATAATGCCAGGTATTCGTTAAATGAAAAAAAACTTGTATAGTCAGTAGGACTCCCAAACTGCAGTCGGGCTCATGTTCACCAGAGTGACGAAAGAGCGCTCTGATGTAGCTGATATCGTTTCGTAGTTAAAGCCCGGGCATGAGTCACAATAACCACCTATGTTCCACCCAAGTGTGTACAATGTGATCTACGAGTTTGATATAACTTTTGTAACGATATTCGATTATAATAAAGAAAATAGAAAAATCTGTTTGCCTAAGAAAATAAACACAGTACGACGGTAGGGAAGAATGAAGAATAACGAGGTTTAAACATTAGATGAAAGAAGGTATAGTGATTTAGATGTTCGATTAGGTTGAAGGGGCATTAGTGTCAGTGTCTGATTTAATAACTGTTGGGGGTGAGAAGATATAGGATAAATTAGCCAATATCGGGGGTATAGCCGCGCTACAAGAGGGGGCCTATATCGGCAGGAGGCTCATTGGCGTGTTACAAGAGGCTCTATTAAAGCGGACTAACTCAGCCAGATACTGCACAATTAACACGGAGCTCTTCTTCTCTCTGGTCAAACTTGACGCACAGTACTTAAGCACGCAATACTTTGAGTCCCCTTCTGTCTTAAGCACCACATAAAGGCTCAATGAGGTACATTACTTGAGTCAAATAATACAACAGGGGTCATCCCATAAATCTTGGAGAAATTGTTATGATCACGAACGGTTATAAAACAGTTTTTGTCTAAATTACAATTTTACAACTATTTTTACGTAAAAAAAAAAAAAAATTCAAATTCACAGGCACAAACTCGTCCTACAATCAACAATTTTTCTTCATATATATATTTTTTTTTCTTAGACAACGAAAATATTCCCTAAACTCTTTTGTCCAAAAAATGTATTTTGACTTATTCCAGAAAAGTTTCATTTATTAGAAAAAGGACCTCCCTGTCCCCGTCGGTATGTCACTAGCTTATAGTTATTATATATTATAGGCGCGAATGCGCAACTCTCTTTGCGCATATACCACCTCCACCTCTCTTCTCTTGTCCACCTGTTACCTCCCTGAGCCGGTACCGTGAGGCATGACTAGGACAAGGCGCACCTAACGGCCTTAAATGGAAGCTCCAACTAACGGAGTTCTAAATTTTGCCAACGTAGGTTTATTCACCTACGGTAGGGGACCTTTAATGAGTACTTGATCGCATACGAAGGACGACTTACTTAAGGTTTTTTCACAACCAAGATAAAAAGACCTATGGGCCTCGGCCGGGTTTCGAACCTGTGATCCTGAGAGCTCAGTATGATACCGGTTAAAAAGTAAAAAGTTTAATCAAGCTATTATAACCAGTGATACATGTTTTGAATAACCATTGTTATATTTAGAGAAAGGAGGGTGCCGAGGTGATACGTCCAGTGTATAGGTTATAGATATAGTATGTCTTCAAGGACATCTGGGGAAAAAAAATCGTTGAGCACACTGTCTTTTAAACGGAACGTTCAGCGATGGTCCCGAGCCTGTGCGAGTTCATCTACTCGTTAAAAACCCCTTATCCTTGATAACTGAGCATGTGTAGGCAAAATTTAGGACTCCCATAGTATAGTCGGGCTCATGTCCACCAGAGTGACGAAATAGCGCTACAATAGTTAATTGTAAGGATTCGAACATTGACTAATTCAAGTTATTATAAAAAATAATTATACACAAATAGATTTCTGAGATTGTGGCTCCCACAAATTTACAATTTTTTTTCACATCAGTGAAAATCAAAAAAAGTCTCTTCCATTCTCTCGAACATTGCCCCCCTCCCCTTGCCTACGCCAATGTCCTCAGGGGCGTGTATACCATTAACCTGATCTGTGGTCGAGTAATTGATAACAAAACTCTCCCCCATTTTAAGCCTTAGACCGAGTTTTAAAAAAAAAAATCTTTTGTCCAATCTCACAATGAAGCTTAAATCTTTTCTCCTATGAAGATTAATTTTTTTTTATATAGAATTTTCCCCTTTTTTCCAGAGTTCTCTTTGGAACTTTTTCAACGAAGTTAATCCAAGCAAAGAATACAAAAAAAAAATATATATATATAGACAAAATGGTATAGATTACTAGAGAAAAGCGGAACCAAACGAAAAGTTGTGCAGTACACTCCCACTTATCCGACTCAAGCTTAACCGTTCCTTTTACAGCAAACAATGCTGAGTTTTCAACGAAATATCATTCTCAATTCCAAAATGAAAAAAAAAAAAAAAAATTATTGTTATACATATTATTATAAATTATTATTGTATTTACAAAAAAACTGTATCTATATTGTATGGTAAGGTGCTGGTAGCTCAGAGATAGCGTGCATTGCTTACTGAGCTCAAGATCACGGGTTCGAAATCCCCCGAGCACGATGTCCTCGGATGGGACGTTAAGCGGTGGTCCCGAGCCTGCACGATTTCAGGTACTCGTTAAAAACCCCTACCACCTACCCTGGATGAATAAAAAATTTAAGGTCGGCAAAATTTAGGAACTCCATAGTACGGTGAGGCTCATGTCCACCAGGGGGATTAAGAGCACTCTGGTAATAGTCGATATGACCTTGTAGTTAAAGCCTAACTATTGTATTTATTAGTATGATTATTGATATACTAATTTATTTATAATTATTTAATCATTCATTATTTTTACTATTATTGTTATTGGGTACCTAATGTACGTTTAGGCTTAGGTTTAGGTTTTATGACTCATGCCAGGGCTTTAACTACGAGGTCATATCGCCTGCTACCAGAGTGCTCTTTCGTCACTCTGGTGGACATGAGCCTGACACTATTGTGGGAGTCCTAAATTTTGCCTACCCTAATTTTTTATTCACCAAGGGCAGGGGTCTTTAACGAGTACCTGACATCGTACAGGCTCGGGACCATCGCTTAACGTCCCATCCGAAGGACGGCGTGCTTAAGTTTATTTTACCTCCCAAATAAAATAAACTAAGGGCCTCGGTCGGGTTTCGAACCCACGATCTTGAGCTCAAAAGACAAGCACGCATACCACTGAGCTACCGGCGCCCTGCTACCTAATGTATATAATGTAAATAAATATTAAAAAATTCTTTTGTTTTACTATTCTATTTCCTACGTAAAGTAGTTTAAACAGAACTCCGCTTAACCGATTCTTCCTCTTATCCAACCTACCCTCCGTGTGTAAAAGGCTCTACATTACCTACCTGTAGTAAAAAACTATTTTTTTTTTGTATTTTTCGTTTTTTACCTAACGTTTATTTCGAATCGTGTAGGAACAATGGTGAAGAACTGACCCAGGCAGGTCATAAACATTCACTTTTACGAAACAGCTCAAGGTGGAGTTGAGGAGGGTGCTGTGTTGTTAGTTCAAGGTTGACTTTTTTAAAAGACACAAGGGGAGGATCCATTGAAAAAGTGAGGAGGACAATACGAGTAACGGGAAGAAGGACACTTCCAGCCAGGTAATAGACATTGGTCACGAAAAGAAGTAACTAAAAAACGGCACTTTTAGTTAGGTCTAAGGTCATAGAGGAGAGACGGACCCAACTCAGTCGAGCTCCGGCAGTCCACCACGCATGTGAGTCAAACCTCTTACTTCAAATTGTATATAAGAATTCATAAGTCTCGTTCAATATAAATCAATAGTTGACTTACATAGGGGCCTATGAAACCTCAAGCTAAATTTGAGTTGAGCCCCCTCCCCTAAACCCCCCCTTCCATGACCGATTTCGATGAAAATTAACTGGTATTGTATTCATAGAGTTTTGACTTTAAATATGAAATTTCATGTCGATATATTCAGTATATCGACAGTTATTAAGGTTTTTGAATTGAGCCCATTTCTGATCTCCATTTCCCTTCGGCCGATTTTGCTGAAAATTAACAACTGTCGTCCTTATGAAATTATGAATATATATATGAAATTTTGTGTCGATACATTAGTTACAACGCCAGTTATTAGAGTTTTTGTGTTAAGCCTCCCTTTTTGGCCGATTTGGCTGAAAATCAATAGGTGTCGTCCTTATAGTATTCTGGATACATATGTAAAATTTCGTGTCGATACATTCATTCTACCAGAAATATCGTAATCATCACAGACATTTTTTCTGCTCTAAAATAATCAGTATCTATTAAATTTTTTATATTATTTCTTTATTTTATTATTTATTTATTTTTTTAGCTTCATGTACGATGCATATTAGCAATGTCAATGTAATTTAGTTGTTTACGACATCCACGGCCCCGGCAGGCTGTTCTATCTACGAAACAGAACTTACTCCCGCACGGGATTAGAACCCGCAACCATGTTGAGACCACGCGCCCTACGCTCTAGCCCGCACGGCCACCATGGCTCCTTTGTTTATGTTTAATAAATACTTTTTCAATTAATGCGCGTTTTAAATTTCAGCTTTGGTGGTTTCTCCAGTTATCGATTATCCGGTGTTATCTTTCTCTCATTTCGGATAATCGGCGCTCTATTAGTATAGTAAATGGGCCAGTTAGACATCTGGGGGGGGGGGGGGGGGGGGGGGGGGTCTGTCATCGACAATCCAAACAGTTAGGAATCCCAAATGTTCTCGATAATGAATTGGGGCAGTAGAAACGGAGTTTTTAGTCTTTGGTCGGGTCTCTAAATCAAATTCATGCATACTAAACCGAATCGACCGGTTCTCAGTTAGCTGTTCGCTCGAGCCCCTGGCCTCTGTCTCTGCCGCCCTGTCTACAACTTCAATACATTGTACATAGTTTTTCCTTACAGATTTTTCTTCAACATATCTCAGTTATTCCAGATTGTATGTTTATATCCAGACAATTTAATAACAGCCCTGGTAATACACATATTTTGATAATATCATATGAACAAAATTTCAAACCTGGTGTGGTAATTAATAAAAGATGTAAAATGAAAATAAAATTAATAATTGAATTAATAAAATTAATAATAATAAATAAACAAATATAATAAAATAAAAAACATTTCCTGTAGAAATTATAGCTGTCTTCTACTAAATTTTGATTTTGTACAGTAATTTCAGAAAAAGTCCCTAAAAATATCGAAAGTTTAAGACGTGCAATTTTGAAGAAAGTGCACGTATTTAAAAAAAAATTCAAATAACAAATTTTTCATTTAGATTTCTTCTAAGGATAATAATGAGATGCCATTTTGTTTTCCTAAATTTTGCAAAAATGTTAAATCTAATCCAAAGATATAAATTAGCTCTCATAGGGAAAATGAATAGCATAGAATAAGATAACAAATATTGGGTTTATTTAATACTAATCTACACTATAAATTTAATAACTAATAATATTAAAAAAATTAGGCCAATATTTATAATTCTTTTATATTTTGGGCATACATACATATAAATAAAAAGTACATTTTCTGTTCCACGTACTTCTAATGTTATAATTTTCACTCCTACATCTCCTCTCACTCAGACTGGTTCACTAAACCCTAAAAAAACAACTCTCTCTCTAGACTGTCCACTTCCATAACATAACTTAGACTGTTTCACTCTATTTAAAACAGCTGATCGTCGTCTTTTGTCTCCATGCATTGGTTGTTCACATTTAGTTTTAAAACAAAGTGCTACTAGTCCATCTTTGTATATTTATTCACTATTTAAGTTACATCACACCTAACAGATGTTTTTATACAAATAATAATAATTGATTTATTAATATATTAATAATTTAAATGTGTGTAAATTTATACATCACACTGAATAGAGTTTAAGATGGTTCGAAAAAAAAAAGGAGGGAAATTAGGTAGCTCGACAGAGAAATATAATATATATAAAATTTTGTGTTGATGAGGCAGATAATAGGTTTTTAAAATTCATATTTCTTAATCTCCCATTCTTTTTGATCGATTTGACTGAAAATCAAAAGGTTTCGTCCTAATGGGGTTCCGGGCATAATTATAAATTTAATTTTTCATATTTTTTGGATAAAAGGGGTCGGAAAATATGACATTCCTATGTTTCAAAGCCCCGCTTTGTTTCCAAAAAATGGCTCACGAGACAACCTTGAGCTAACCTAGCTTCCGGGAAGAACGTAACAGCTGGTGAAAGGGAATATTTAAGCGAATAGCATAGCTTAACATATGTCCGAATGGGACGTTAAGCGATGATCCAGAGCATGTGTGCTACGTCAGGCACTCACTGAAGACAACCTACCCTTTGTGAGGGCGCCGGTAGCTCAGTGGTAAGCGTGCTTGCCTTCTGAGCTCAAGATCGTGGGATTGAAACCCGGGCGAGGCCTTTATTTTAACTGATTTTTTTTTTTTTTTTTTATTGTTTATTTTAACTGAGAGGTAAATTAAACTTAAGCACGCCGTCCTTCGGATGGAACGTTAAGCGATGCCTGTACGATGTCAGGTACTCGTTAAAGACCCCTTACCCTAGGTGAATAAAAATTTAGGGTAGGCAAAATTTAGGACTCCCACAGTAGAGTCGGGCTCATGTCCACCAGAGTGACGAAAGAGCGCTCTGGTAATAGGCGATATGACCTCGTAGAGCCTGGCCATGAGTCATAATAACTAACTAACTAACTTACCCTAGGAGGATAACATTGAGAAGGCAGAATTTAGATAGAGTGACGAAAGAGCGCTCTGGTAGTAGGTGATATGACCTCGCACTTAAAGTCTTTGAGTTTTAACATAAAACGGATGGACCTAAACACGTTTAAGCAGGTCATTAAAGGTGAGAAATTAAGAATAAAATTATATAGCTAGATGCATGTAAAAATTGCAGTTAATATCCTCATTTATTACACATTTTTTATAATAATTACTTTAGACAAAAAAAAAAAAAACGGTGATTATTATATGTGTTTCACACCTGTCTCATGTAAAGTGTATTTCCAAAAATGGTTGTAAAGAACATGAGGGAAGAGACAGAAGGGGAGCGAAATTAATAACAGTTTTAATTAATTCTGAGGTGGAAAGGGTAGTTTAATATATCTGGGAACGGAAGTTCTATCTGGCTGGCCGTGATCCAAAATATAGCTATCAGGTAACAGCTACTTGAACTGGTACCGCTAACTGTGATATTGTTATTGTAATAATGAAGAATAACTGTAAATAGTCGGTCGTTGTCAAACTTAACGATCAATCTATAACTTGGGGTCCCGATGCTCAAGTGAGTAACTGCATTGCCTAATGAGTCATGGAACAAATTCAATATTCAGTTTTTAACCAAAATTTCATGTTTTCTGATCTTCTAATAGCAAAAATTCACAATAAAAAAAACAAAAAAAAATCCTGTCCGTGTACGCATGAATTGGAAAACTAACTCACGATATAATGAATATATCGATATGAAATTTTACTTAAGTGTAGTCAGAACACCATAGGGACGCAAGACCGATTTCAACCAAAAAGGGCCGAAAGGAAGGGGCGGGAGGATTAGAGTGGAGGGGATTAATTAACACAAAAAACCTCCATAACTACCAATGAGTGTATCGATAACTTCTTATGTTAATCCAAAACTCCATAAGGACGACTATCTCAGACATTTTTTTTTTCAAAATTGTCAAATAAGATGTAGTCTAACCTCCCAGATTTTTGTTTGTATTAGCTAGCCGGCTTTCGAGGTTGCCCTCATTATCGAGCAGTCTGGTAAAATATAAATTATTGAAATTAACCTAATTAAAATATTTTAGTAAATAAAATTTTTTATAATTCAAATAACTAAGTGTGACTCAGATGACTATTTTATCTGTTCCCACTCAGATGAATAACTAATCTGTCCCAACCATGAAATTTTAAATTGTTAAAGTTTTATTTATTTATAGTTAATTTTATTATAAAAAAATTTAAATTTTATTTACTAAAATATTTTAATTATTTATATATATTATTTAATACAAATAAAAATCTGTAAGAGGTCAGACTACATCTTGTTTGACAACCTGTGAAATAATCACTTTTAACTACATCAGCCATCTTCATATCAGATCTCGGACATTTAAAATATAGTCCAGTCTGTCTGAATTTCGTGTTTTCCAACAAAGATATACTTTGTTTATGATATCATCCATATACTCTGTAAAGTGGACCATATACTCATTACAGTGGACGGCCAGAGCATTTTGAATATTAACTAAAACATCTTTTGAAAATAATTCACAGAGTTATAGGAGGAAGATAAGTAAGATAAATAATGAGGCTTTATGATTCGCGTCTCAAATTAGCTGAAAGTAACTCTGAAATGCATGCGATTCACAAACATTTTGATAAAAGCCTAGATATGAGCAAGACTCAGAAAACGGTAAATGTCATATGTATATTATTTTTTTGCGTGTGTAATTAATAATATGAAAAAAAAAATATATAATATTGAACATATAAATATAATTTATTACATAACTAGATTGATCATTATGTCATACCAGTTAACCTTGACTTAGACACGGAAATCAATTATTTTATTATTTTTAAATATTTATTTCCGAAAAAAAAGATATAAGTTTTTTAGACTAAACGTAAATAGAAGAAGTGTCGGCCTAAAGTATGGCCCTACACTGCGGGCTCCGCAACAATCTACTAGCCCCCCCGGAGAAGCCTTCCAAAAATTAGCTTTAATCTGCTAAAAAAAATGAGAGGGGTAGACTATAGGTGAGTCAAGAAATTATATATGTAGAAACTAACAGATACGTTTTATTAACTTATTAATTCCGCAGCTGTACAGCAGTTATATAATCGGTCAACAATTATATGCTGATTATATTGAATTATCATGCTCTTCAAAAAACATTCATATGATGTATAAGTCCCTTTAGAATGAATGGTTGAAGAAAAGATAACAGGGAGAGCGGAAACTTATTTAAGAAGGACCCCGAAACATATACGAAAAGTTGTGAGCAGGGCACTCACTTATACCAGCCACTATTGCCTTAAACTAGAATCTATGATAAAATTATTCCATTCGATTTTATTTACAGTAAAAACATAACTGCTATGTAAGTGGTTGTGAGGGCGCCGGGAGCTTAGTGATATGCGTGCTTGCCTTCTGAGCTCAAGATCGTGGGTTCGAAACCCGGCCGAGGCCCTTAGTTTATTTTATCTGGGAGGTGAAATAAACTTAAGCACGCCGTCCTTCGGATGGGACGTTAAGCGATGGTCCCGAGCCTGTACGATGTCAGGTACTCGTTAAAGACCCCTGCTCTAGGTGAATAAAAATTTAGGGTAGGCGAAATTTAAGTCTCCCACAGTAGAGTCGGGCTCATGTCCACCAGAGTGATGGAAGGTCGCTCTGGGTAGTAGGCGATATGACCTCGTAGTTAAAGCCCGGGCATGAGTCATAAAACCAAACCAAACCAATAGTGTCTTTTGAAAATGTACATCAGAACGGCAAAAAAAAAAAAAAAATTAATGGCTTATTCGCGTTCAGCACATTACTTCATACACTAAACATAAATAATTTTTTGTTAGGCAGTATTATTAGTATAAACGGTGGAAAGTTTTGGAGCGGGAGCGAAAATTAATTTATTTCGATTTGGGGAAGTACATTTCAGGTGATTCACCAACGACTTTTTTTTATTATGTATCTTCTTACCATGTTATGGTTTACCGGAAATAAATATTATTATCATTTTTTTTATTATTTAACATCCACAAATATATCTAAGAGGGGCACTGAATATACCCACAAATTCCTCCATACATGCCCCACAAATGCAAAAACAGGTAGCCGACCCCAGATCAGCTGTGCAGCGGGAAGACAGAGCCATTGTTGACATCGTAAACCATGGTGGTGGTGGGGGGAGGGTAAAGAAGTCATAACCCCGCCCCCTCCCACTCCCGGACCTACAGACCGTCCTGAAAACATAACCCTCCCGCTCTCAACCTACTAACCGCTATTAGAACATTCTACACAATTCATTTACTCTTTATTTATTACTTCCACCTTCTTTTATGGGCGAATTTTTATTTATTTTTCTTCCCCTGTACATACGTTGCATCGCGAAACTTAATATAAAGCTCAGTGGTATGGGTGCTTTCTTACTGAGCACAAGATCGCGGGTTCGCAACCCAACTGAGGCCCTTAGGTTTTTTTATCTTGAAGGTGAAAAAACCAAAAACCTTGAGCTCGTCGTCCTTCGGATGTGACGGTTAAACGATGGTCCCAAGCCTGTACGAACCTACACTAGGTAAATAAAAATTCAGGGTAGGCAAAATTTAGGACTCCCACAGTAAAGTCGAACTCATGTCCACCAGAGTGACGAAAGAGCGCTCTGGTAGTAGGCGATATGACCTCGACGTTGAAGCCCGGTCATGAGGCATAATAACTATCTATAACTAATATAATAAACTTTTAATTTATTAAACAGAACTTCGTCAAAATAATCTTCAGTTTTCATTGGTATTTTATTTTATGTGTTCCGCCGCTTGATTCGAAATAAACAGACTTGGGTGGATCACACGCAATGTACATCACCATCCGGGATTGATCAAAATGTTTTCGCTCTTTCTCTGAAGTCAATCAACTGGTTCGTTTGAAAATCGATAGATATCTTATTTGGACTTCTGAATTTATACTAGAATCGATACATTCATTACATCGACAATTAAAAGGTGGCGTTCTTTTGGAGTTTTGATTTAAAATTTCATGTTGATACATTCATTACATTAGCAGTTACTGAGGTTTTTGAGTTGAGTCCTCCTCTGATCCCCTCATTTCGTTCGGCCGATTTCACTCAAAAATCATAAGTGGCTTTCCTTATGGCGTTTTGAATTAACATATGGATTTTTCTAGAGTTAAGAGTCCCCCTAATCCTTTTCCTTTTGGCCGATTTCGCAAAAAATCAGTACTACATGTCGTCCTTCTGCGGTTCAGAATACACATGTAAAATTTCGTGGCGATATATTTATTCTATCGGGAGATATTGTGTCCACAGACAGGCACTGATTTTTATTATTTTATTTATTTTTTGTATAGGGGTCGGAAAACAAGAAATTCCGGTGAAAAGTCAATCTCGCATTTCAGACCAAATAAATAACTTCCCTCAGCTGGGTAAGTAAATATGGTGAATCAGATGGCCTGATAATTAGGGCAACCTCGAAAGCCGACTAGAATTAGAATGATAATATCTGTGAGAGGTGAGATTATACCTTTATTTTACAAGCTGTGAAATGTGAAATGCAGGTTTAACAGGAATTGCAAGGTTGGAGGAGCAATAGAAGCCCATATATACTGTTTGGCAAATGCGATATTGGAAAATGACAGAGTGTCTGTATGTCTGGTAGATTTACTGCAGCTGATGGGTGCAGCTACAGCGCCACCCGCTCTCTCTCTCTAGCACTAAATATACCATTTATTTAGTGTCAGCCCCCCCACCGGTACCCCCCCCCCCCCCCCTCCCCCCATACAAATGAAGACAAACCGTGACAATGTAATGCAAATCTGGGCCCAGACAGTAGTGCTAGCTACTTGGTAGGCCAGTCGTATTGGGCACTTCGTTATCATTACCAAACTCATTGCAAGGATTCGATTCGAATTCGCTCGCGAAAAAAAAGATTGATTCTTTAATTTTCTATTGAAAAATATAGTTCACAATAAAGGAGCCTGAATTGAAAGTCTGAAAGACAAAACAATGAGAATTGTGAGCAATTTGCAACAAACAGCAACTAAAAGGGACAACAACTAGCGGTGAAAAAAATATATTGACATGATTAACAACCATAACGACGACACCTGTTAATTTTCAGCGAAATCAGCCAAATGTTAATAACTGCCGATATATCGACACAAAATTTAGAATGAAGATTCAGAAGCCCATGTATGTGAGTCAACTATTTTTTAGCTCAAACGGTCGATTGATTTTGAAGCAAGAGCGGAAACTTAATTGATTAATTAGCTCTGGGAAAGTACATTGCCGATGTTTCACCAACGACTTTTAAAAGACTAATAATAATAAAAAAATAATAACCTTTCCAACAATTTCTATATACATATAATGTTAAGTTTTCCTCACTTTTTTTAACCAGGAACTCAATATTACATAACTCTTGAATAACAAAATATGTGCAGATATTATTAAATACTAGGAGATACCCCAGTTAGTAACTTTAAGAACGTTAGTAACTAAAATCGAGCTTACAAGCTACGTTTTAAACCAGAATTCTCAAAATCATTGTTTAATGAAGATCCGACACCAGGTCCTTATGGGATTTTGGTCAGACGTACCAAATTTCGTGTCGATACATTGATTACAACGGCAGTTATTATAGTTTATGTGTTAATGCTCTTCCCTAATCCCCCTCTCTCCTATGACCGATTTGGCTGAAACTTGACAGGTCTTGTCCCTGTGGCGTTTTGGTCCTATATATGAAATTTCATGACGATAAGTTCATTACAATGGCAGTTATTATAGTTTTTGAGTTAAGCCCCCTCTGATCCCCTCCTTCCCTTCTGCCATTTCCGCTGAAAATTATTAAGTGTCGTCCTCATGGGGTTTTGGTGCAAAATATATGTCATGGTATAATATCATATATAAAATATATGTTAACTTGTATGTATTTCCAAAACTATCACCAGACTCCATTTCCTTACGGAAACATGGTCTTAAAATATATAATTTTGTTCACTGATTTTTCCTATTTTTTTTTAGCTACGCTATAAAATTAACGAAAATAATATAATATCCTTTAACGGCAGGTATATATTACAAGGATTCTGACAGTAAAATGAAGTTAATCTATTTCATAACAGCAAAATTATCTTGAGTAATAGTTATTAAAATGAGGTTAATCTATTTCATAACAGCAAATTTACATTGAGTAATAGTTATTAAAATGAGGTTAATCTATTTCATAACAGCAAATTTATCTTGAGTAATAGTTATTAAAATGAGGTTAATCTATTTCATAACAGCAAATTTATCTTGAGTAATAGTTATTAAAATGAGATTAATCTATTTCATAACAGCAAATTTATCTTGAGTAATAGTTATTAAAATGAGGTTAATCTATTTCATAACAACAAATTTATCTTGAGTAATAGTTATTAAAATGAGGTTAATCTATTTCATAACAGCAAATTTATCTTGAGTAATAGTTATTAAAATGAGATTAATCTATTTCATAACAGCAAATTTATCTTGAGTAATAGTTATTAAAATGAGGTTAATCTATTTCATAACAGCAAATTTATCTTGAGTAATAGTTATTAAAATGAGGTTAATCTATTTCATAACAGCAAATTTATCTTGAGTAATAGTTAATAAAATGAGGTTAATGTGTCCGTGAACTTGAACTACGGCAAGAAATAGCCGCAGGTGAGGCAACCTTGGCGGCGAGACAGATCACTGCCCTCCACCCGGACTTCTCTCCAAGTGTTCTGTATACATACCATAGTTTGTATACTTACTGTAGTATGTATACTGAGGATGTGTATTGGAAAGTAATTATAGACATGTTGTATAAAAAAAAATATCGGATCATGATATCGATATACGCGATGAATCATTTTCAAACCCAAAATTTTTCAATATATTTATGATTTTTTATCCGGACCGTTTCCATTAATTAGACCCACAATCTAGAATCAGAATCGATCATTTTCTATCAGAAATAAGTTATAAATTTATATAGTGTTTTCTTTAATTTTAATTGTCCAGACTGAAAGAATTATTCATCAAATATATTCGAAATTTTATGTGGGTTTCTAGTACGCTCTGAGGACAACATTGATTTTGACCCAAATCAGCCAAACCCTAATAACTGCTGATGTAATGAATGTATCAACTCAAATTTTGGTATGACGATTACAGTAGCCAATATGTAATTTAAATACTGTTTTTGAAGGGAGAACGAAAACGTAATTGATTAACTCGTGGTAGCCGAAGTATATGGCCGTGATTCACCGACGCCTTTTTTCCCCTACGTTCTTGCCTAAGCATGCTCTTTCACCACGAAAACAAGCGAACAGCTGCCCGGTGACCAGACATCAGGAAGGCTAGATGCAGTCCTCCTGTCCACGTTGTTTTCGATTTTTTGACCGAACTTTAAAAGACAAGGCGCCCTACTACTAATGGCTGCCAACGTGGGGGCAAGGTTTTTTTCAACGGTCACCTGATGAAGACATCTTGGAAAGGTCAGGTAAGACAGACTCATTGTTTTTTTGCGAGAAATGAAAAAGTTGGTTCGCTAAAAAAAAATTTAAAAAAATGTTGACTGAAATATCTCAATATACCTAGAATTTGATTTGATTTTTTTTTTTTTTTTTTTTTTTCGTTCGACCTACTGAACTCAGTGAAGCAATATAATCCATGTCTTAACCGATTTTTCTGAAATTTGAAAATTGAGAACAGTAACACAGTCGATCAGGCTGAAAGTTAACGTGTGTTCTAATCAGACAGTTTTGAAACCATTCGTTTCTGTATACATATGTATTCAGTTCGTCGAAAGTTATTAAGGTTTTCTACTTAAGTCAACTCTTCCCCTTTGGTCGATCTGACTGAAAATTAATAGTTATCGTCCTTATGGGCTTCCCGACTCACATTTTATCGGAAGAAATAATATTGATAGAGCACAAAGGTACACAATGGATTTATGTGAAATGCTTAACTGAAACGGAGACAAGAAATGTCTGACAGAACAGATAGGGCGCTTGCATACTGAACTCAAAATCGAAACCTTCAGCACGCCATCCTTCGGATGAGACTTTAACAGATGGTCCCCAACGTGGTACTCTCCGGTACTCGTTAAAGAACTCTAGGTAAATAAATCTGGATAGGTAAAACGTATGACAAGAGTAGAGTCGGGCTCATGTCCAGAAGAGTGACGAAAGAGCGCTCTGTTAGTACGGACATGAGCCCACAATAACTAACTAGAGCGAAAAGAAGTAAACGGACTTTACAAAAGTTAAAGACTATTATTTCTGCAACTGTAATACAAACAAAATTGTATTAAATTTAATATAATTTATTTTGTTTCTGGGCACAAAAGATATATCTTTGTATAATTAGGGTCCTCTCCGTTTTGGGGAGTGCTGTGATGAAGGAGAGTTCATTTTCCGGTTGGTAATAATTCAAACAGAATTCACCCGCGCGCGCCTTCTCCCGCCCCCGCCAGAACACAACCACTTCCCTTTCTCGGTTGTCATTAACCGAATTTCAACCACTTTTATTCACTGCAGGATTTGCACCAAACAACTTGCACTAAACAACAAAAAACTGATGCAACTATCAAAATGCAAGTATAATATCACATAGTAGTGTGAGGGATAGAATTGAATGGTAATATTCCGGGTCGTATCATCGCCAATGTACTTCCCCAGCGCCAATTAATGCTTGCACAAAGTTTACACTCTCTCTCTCTCTCTAAAACCAATTTAATTATTTAGTTGAATAAAAATTGGAGTCTTTACGAAAAAAACTTTTGAATCCTGATACCAACTTTTGCCTTGATACGTTTGTTACATCGACAGTTACTGAGGTCAGCCCCCCCCCCCCCCCTCCCCCCTTCCCATTGATTTCGTTTAAAATCGACTTAGGACATCCTTATGGCAAAAAATATGAAATTTCGATGAAAACAAGTAAAAATAAAAGCAAGATTTTTAATTTTTATTAGAATTCATGAAAATAATTAGGAAAAACAATTGTTTTTACATAATTAACTATGTTTATGTTTAGTAATGTATTCATATTTAATTTTAATTTGTATTAGTGTAAGTTCATGTTAATGGTTAACAATATAGCTATATTTAATTTTAACGTTTAGTAATGTATTCATAGTAAGTCAGGTTCAATTTTTAACTCGTTACAATGTCTATTTTAACGTTCAGTAATGTTTATCAATACACTAATTTTGTTTTAATTGTGATTCTAATCTTGATTCCCCGCCATGTTTGTAGGTTTGTAGATGATATAGAATATATCGAAACATTGGCGTTTGAATAGTGTTTCCTGTTCTCTTCCATCTTTGACTGACCCTCAATATTCCTACAATTAGAATCTACAGTCGCTAATCAACATCTACATAATTAATTTTTGATCCAAGATATTTTGAGAATAGGCCCCCGAACTCAAAATTTGAATGTTTTAAAAGATGACGGAAGGACTAAATAACAACAGATACAAAATATTTACACATAACACAAAATATATATATATTTTTTTGGATTCAGTGATAAATGAACCAATGTCACGACATTCGCCACCATATCAATAATGTGACTCAGAGTAGGAACTAACCAGAGTAGGACGGGGTGGCAATATCCGTCTACCTCATGTAATTCTCAATGCGCGATTTCACGATAAGTATGCGAACAGAATATACCTGTAAAATGGGCTAGATAAGTAGTGACTTCGGCCATCATCGGCTCCACTCGGACCCGTCTAACATTTATTTATATTCAAATTATTATTATTATCATTTTTTATATATTTCTTTTTTAACTTTTAGATAATGTCGATATTCGGATACTCATTTTCATATATATAAATATGCATCATGTCTAGACATGCCCAGATAAGGAACAATTTTAAAGAACAAAAGAAAAAAAAAGTATTTCTTTAAAAAAACACGAAAATGTTTCAGATGAAAAAACAATTTAAATGTTTCTGAGAATTTAAATTAAATTAAAATCTTAAAAACACTAACGTGTATTATTACTTATTTTAATTCCCCAGTTAGCGTATAGGGGAAGTTATGTAATAGGTCAAAAATTCGATGTTCAACTTTCACAAATATTTTCTATTTTCTAATCCCTTGATTCCAAAAATGAAAAACAAAAAAAAAAAATGTCTGCATTTGTCTGTGATGACGATAACCCCGAATAGAATAAATATATTGATGAGAAATGTTATATACTGGTGTGTTCCCAAGTAGAAAATTTTAACGCGAAATATTGGATGCCTGAATTCTTGGAGCAAATTTGAAATTGGATAGGGTTTAGTCTAGTTTTGTCTGTACTGACTGTACCAACCATTCATGGTTACCTCTTGAATTTCTACGCTCCCTTTTGCGCACCCTCCACACACACACACAGAAGGGAACACATACAGACACACACACTTCCCTCAGTCGGTTCAGCCTCAGCTTGAAGCAGTACTAAATCATACAAACCCCCCCCTCCCGTGCCCCACAAAATACACACCACACGACCGCCCTTTTAATCAATATGGGACAAATGTTGCAAAAATATGAGATTTTTATATTTTTCTCGGGTTCTTAGGGCTAGGTCGAAGATAGATTTGATGAAACCACATACTCAATTTCGTGTCCGAACATTCATTACATCAGCAGTTTTTAGGATATCTGAGTTGAGCTACCCCTTCTCTGATCCCCCTCCATCCCTTAGTCTCATTTGGCCGAAAATTAATTAGGTGGTCGTCCTTATAGGTTTCTTAAAATTTCGTGACGATTAACTCATACTATCGGGAGTAATAGTGTTCTCAGACATGGAGGAAAACAGAAATTGGGTTCTGAAAAGTTTGAATTCTGTTGAAAAATCAAAATTGAATTTCTGTCCGATTACATTACTTTCCCTATTGTTCGTATAGCATCCTTTTTTAAATGTTTTTTTCAGACAGCCTGATGATGAGGGCAATTTCGAAAGCCGGGTAGCATGAAATAATAAAATCTGTGAGAGATCCACCAAATTTTTTTCCAGCAGCCTATAAAATATGTAAGATTGCTTGTACGTTATAATTCCATCTCAAAAATAAATAAAATACAAAATTGTATTTTAAAATAAATAATAGAATAACTGATAAAATACAGATGGACGGACGAACTGACTTAGTTTAAAAAGTAAAAATGATTGGGAAAGAGAGAAGCCATATTAGCCTTGAGACCTGAGACCTGAGACCCATTACATCCTCCCCCAGACCGTTTAGACAAAATTAATTTTGAATATCTTATCAAATTGGAGTATAATTTGATACTCATTAAAGGCAGACAGATGGCGTCCTCACAGTAGAGTAAGAAATTGTAAGATTTTACAATGTTACCCAGACGTGAGAAGGTAGGCAAACAATTAATTGGAATCGATAGCTATAACAGTGTTGTCGAATGTCCCGATTTGTCTGGAATTCAGAATCAACGAATAACTTCCCCCCGGATCTTAAAAATCCCAATACATTGTTCATTCAACAAATGTTCTGTTCAACTTATGCGGTTTTTCTTCAATTGATTGAGTTTGAGGAGTATCACGAAGACCTAACTTACTCCGTTTGTCCAATATATTGTGATGTACACTACGGAACATTTTTTTTATGAAAAGAGGTAATTTTTTTATTATAATCTAATATCATATATATATTAGATATATATCAAGGTGTTTGAGAAACAAAACAAGAAAACATATAAAAAACAGCTGTGAAATAGTGTTAAATGGAATGGAGTCGTGAGCTAGCTCTTTAAACGGTGCATGTGGTTTGATATGTTTTAAATAAAATGAAGTTGAACAATTAGTGAAGAGTTGACGGGGTCTGGTTTTTGTGGTAGAGGCGTCGAGAAGGTACAATTAATAATATATATTTTTCAATATGCCCAAATAAAAAAAGAAATAGTTTTTTAAGTATTAATTTAATGTTTTTGTGCCATTGTAAATTTTTGTTTTGTTTGTTCAAATAAGTTTTTTTTTAATTTAAATATGTAAATATAGATAATAACCCAATTATTTGTCCTCTTCAAATTCTAATCTATTCATCTTCCCTGTTGGCCCAGTAGTAGTATCATTTGAAAAACCTTTGGATTAGAAATTAATATTATTTAAAATTATTTAAAAATTGGTATCTCTTTGTGAATCCAAGTGTAAAGTTTGTTTAATTGAATTTTTTTTTGTTGTATACGTGTACTTTCTTAAAAATTGCACGTCTTAAATTATTGATAATATTTTTTTAGGGCAATTTTCGGCAAACTACTGTAGAAATCAAAATTTAAATAAACAAAAGAGATCAAATTTCTACAGGAAATGTGGTAGCAATCAAGTTTTTATCACATTTTTGGCATATCCCTTGTGTGGACGATTTTCGCCACAAAGCCCCATCATATTTTGGCAAAACCTTGATGGGAGAATTTTTTTATATTAATTAAAGTAGGGAAATAGGTTGAAAAAGATGAAAAGGATAGAATAGAGACAAATAAGGGTTACATTTAATTTTGAGAAATAATATTTTTTTTTTCAACTTCAAAAGAAGGTTACTATTTTAACATTGTTTTTGTTTAGTATTAATATATTTAATAAAGTAAGAAAATGCCAATTACCAGAGGAGAGGCGAAGAGATTGGAGGAGGAAAGTAGAGAGGAAGGGTCGAGTTCGGATATGGAAGTATCGGAAGATACAGGAAGGGAGACTCCAGCCGCAATGGAGTCCACGGAGGGTACAGGTGAGGAGAAATCAGATAAGCTAGATAGATTTATGGAATTCATAACCCAAAAAATGGAAGAGCAAAGTAATAAATTAGGAAATTTTGTAACAAAGTTAACTGGGGATATTGGAAATATCAATCAAAAAATAGAAGAACAGGGAAAAGAATTAAGGGGGGATATTGGAAATATCAATCAAAAAATAGAAGAACAGGGTAGAGATTTAAGGGGGGATATGAATCAAAAAATGGAAGAGCAAAGTAATAAATTAGGAAATTTAGAGACAAATTTAAAAAGGGAAATGGGGGATATGAATCAAAAAATGGAAGAGCAAAGTAATAAATTAGGAAATTTAGAGACAAATTTAAAAAGGGAAATGGGGGATATAAATCAAAAAATGGAAGAGCAAAGTAATAAATTAGGAAATTTAGAGACAAATTTAAAAAGGGAAATGGGGGACACATTAGGAAAATTAGAGACAAACTTAAGGGGTGACATTAAAGATTTAGAGGTGAGATTAGATAAGCAGGTGGATAGCTTGAAGGATCAAATAGGGAGTTTAGAAATAAAAAATCAAGAGTTAGAAGACAAAGTTGATCAGGTAGCAGAAAGTTTAAAGGGGGAATTTAATCAAAAAATAAGCATTTTGGACGAGGGAGTGAAAATTCAGATGGAAGGAATAATCTGTAAACTAAGTGTTGCAAAAGAAAACTGTGATGAGCGGTTTCAAATTTTAGAATCGAAGTTGTCAAGAGTTGGGGAGGACAATAGCGTCCAAACAGCTGTAATTTCTGAACGAATAAGCCGTGTAGAGGGAGTTCACGAAGAAGGAACCAAGGAGGTTGTAGAGCTAAAAGAAACAGTAGAAACAAATGTTGAAAGGATTAGCCATATAGAAGGAAACATTTCGAAGTTAAAGGAATTGCAAGAGAGGACGGTTAAGGAACTACCTCAACTAGTACATGAACAGCTGTCTAGGGGAAGGGAGGCTCTCCCAATAGTAGATCAAGGAGGTGCAAGTAGTGCATCCGACTCAAGCTTATCCCAATCTCTGTTTCTATTGAACCAGACATTGATGCAACAAAATTTATCGGGGGGAGGCACTTGTATATTTCGGAACAGTCATAAGGACAATCCCAAAGAATTTATAGAAAGCTTAGAATCTAAATTTTTTTTGTATGGGGGGAAATTAAAATTAAATGAATTTATGAAGAATCACTTAAAAGAAGAAAGACTTATTTTTTGGCAAATTAATTGTAATGAAATAGAATCTTTTGAGGAATTTAAGACTATATTTAAAAGAAAATTCTGGGAAACCAATTTTGACTCAATTGTCATGAATGAATTGGGTCAAGGATCATTTTTTAAAAAAGGGAAGGGGTTAACTCCACAAGAGTATTTTTCAAAGTTAGTGATAAGGGCTCGAGATTGTCAATATAAGATGCCAGAAGAATATATTTGTAGGAGCATGTCGGGTCATTTCGGGAGAGAAATTGAAAATATAATTATACACCAAGGGATAAAGACCATTGCAGGATTTGTTGAGGTACTGGACAGGGTGGGAGTTGACAGAATAAACGGTCAGGGACAAGGGTTCAAAGGGGATAAGTTTAAGGATGTGGAGAAGGGAATAGATCGGGAAGGTAGGAGTCACATGGTGGACCGAAATAATGTAGATTACAGATGGCAACAAGAGAGACATAAGGGATATTATAATGGGAACTCAAATCAATTCCAAAATAATGCCAATCAACCACCTACTCCTAGATATCCTCCAAATGTAAATCAAAATTATCAACCTCATAACATAGGATACTACAATAATAATCGTGGGTGTGGTTACCCTCCAGTTATAGACAATAGAAAATATGAGCCACTTAGGACAAATAGATATAATCAGGAATGGCGACAGATGAGTCGACCTTATGATCGACCACCTGGGCGGCCGACAATGGAAAACTCGGATCAATTAAGGACTCAGGAATTCCAAAATAAAAATTTTAAAGAGAATCTAGATAAAAAGAAATAGCTCGGAGGGGCAGAGAATCAGGGTCGCTCTGGTATTGAAGATAGGTTAGTGTCTTTACGAAGGGAATTTCAGGATTTATTATTGTATGAAGATCCATGGAACCAGGAAGAGAAGTTTAATTACTGTCCGGAAGTCAAAATTAAAATCGGGCAAGTTATTAGTAACGCTTTGATTGATTGCGGTTCTATGGTCAACGGTATAAACGAAATTTTTTTTAACATAAATAAGAATAAATTTAGCTTCGAAATCTTGCCAGTTTCAAATACAGTTATCATCACTGCCACCAATAAAAAATCAAAACCCATCAGGTTCCAAATCATAGCTAAAGTAGATTTTTTTAATCATTCCGCGAATATTCGATTTTTGATCATCCCCGACTTGAGTTATGATGTCATTATAGGAAGTGAATTTTTGAATAGTAATTCCGTTATTTTAAATTTTAAAGATCAATGTGTGCAGTTGAATTCAATTCCCGGGGAAATCATAGAAATTCCTTTTGTGAGAGAGGCTGACCAAAAGAAAAATACAACCCAGAAGTTGATATGTATGGACGAAGAATCGAACTTCGAATCCAGGGTTGACCCAATCGCCAACAAATTACAGGACATTAGAGCGAATAATGATTTTCTGCCCGACCAGCTGTTAAATGATTTTAAAAATCTAGTAATAAAATATAAAGATATTTTTTCAGAAAACCCCGGATTGATCCGAGGTTATCAATATCAACTAATAGTAAATAATCATGAGCCTTATTTCATTAAGCCTTATAAAATTAAGGAATATCAGAGGGAGGCTGTCCATGCTGAGATACAGGCAATGCGACAAAATGGTATCATAGAATATAGCCGTAGTCCTTACGTCAACCCGATAGTAGTTGTGAGTAAGTCCAATGGACAAATTAGGATATGTCTCGACGCCAGAAAACTAAACTCTAGGCTAGTCCCTGATTACGAGACTTCTCAAACAATAGACACAATATTACAACGTTGTGGAAACAAAAATCTCATAAGTACAATAGATCTTACTAAAAGTTTCTGGCAGGTAGAACTTCACCCAGAATCAAGGATATTTACTGCTTTCATGCACCAAGGAAAGATTTACCAATTTTGTAGAGTCCCATTTGGACTGTCAATCTCCTTAGCTGCTCTTAGTAGAGCAATGCAGTTCGTTATAAGCCAATTTTACAATAAAATACATCTATATGTCGACGACCTCTTATGCTTATCAGAATCCATAGAAGAACATTTAAATTTATTAGAATCCCTTTTTCTGGCACTAAGGAAGCATGGTGTAACAATTAATATAAAGAAGTCAAATTTTTTTAAAAAAGAAGTAAATTACGTGGGTTTTATATTAACTCTGGAAGGTATCAAACCTCAACCGGAAAAAATAGAAAGCATAAAAAAATTTCCAATTCCAAAGAATGTTTCTGAGTTGAAGGGTTTTATTGGGCTCACCAACTACTATCAAAGGTTCACGAAGGCATACGGTGAGCAGATTAGTAGGTTGTCTCATTTGTTGAGAAAAGGAATAAAGTGGCAATGGGGGGAAAAGGAAACCGACATTTTTAATGACGTTAAGGGAATTTTTTTAGAAAATGTCATGCTACACCATCCAGACTTTACCAGACTGTTTTACTTACAGACGGACGCTAGTGGATATGCCATTGCTGCTCAACTGTATCAAAGAGACCATGCAGGCATAGTGGGAGTGGTCGCGTATGCTAGCAGGGTCCTAAGAGCAGCAGAGAGAGCGTACACCACGACTGAACAGGAACTTTTAGCTGTGGTATGGAGTGTCCAAAAGTTCGAGACTTATTTGGCGGGCAGGAAGTTTATAATAGAAACTGACCATAAAGCCTTGACTTTTATTAAAAGTTGTAAGAACACGACGAGCCGACTTCTGAGGTGGTGTCTGCTCTTACAACAATATAACTTTGAAATTACTCACATTAGTGGAAAGGCAAATGTGGTAACAGATACACTTTCTAGACAAATTGGTACAGATAACGAATGTAATCAATTACATAAGAATCAAGAAATACAAATAAACAATATATTTAAAAACGTACAGCATCATCCAATAAACAAATTAATACAGTCATTTCACAGGGAATACACAGAACAGGATGTGCCCCACCAGTTACACATAGAATTAATTGATCATCCTGACACTATCATTGAATACAAAACACTAAAATATAAATACAGTAACAGGGTCATCTTAACACAAAAACAAAGCAAACCTTTTCGAATACTTGTACCAACCAAATTAACATCACAGTTCATTGAATTAATACACAACACATATTATCATATTGGCATACAGAAACTTTTCCAGCTTATCAACATACACTACCACATTGCCTACCTCATGGATGAGATCAGTAACATCTTGCGGACCTGTCACAGCTGCCAGCTAAATAAGATCCCGAACAGGACCTACTACTCAAAATACCATTGGATAGAAACCAAGGGACCACTGGAATTGGTTAGTATTGATTTCATGGGACCTTTACCGAGGGGTAGAAGGGGTGTAAAATATATCGTGGTCATGATTGACAATTTTTCAAAATTTGTTAGGCTTTATGATATAGGAAAGGCGACTACGCGGGCTGCATTGAGGTGTGTTGACAAATACATAAAGGACGTAGGAAAACCGACGAAAATGCTGATGGACCACGGAACTCAGTTCACAAGCCAGTTGTGGCAACAGACATTAGAGAGACTGGACATCAAATATGTGTATGCCTCCATCAGACATCCCCAAAGTAACCTCAGTGAACGGACGAACCGAGACTTAGGGAACTATTTACGGACAGTATTGACTGACCGACACACAAATTGGCCCAATCATTTAAAAGACATAGAGTTCATTATCAATAACACATTCCATATGACAACAAAAGCCTATCCTTGTGAGGTAATGTTAGGGACCCAACATAGGACGCCGTGGTCCAACTTGTACCATCGAACAGTGGACAAAGACAGTGACATATTAACAGACGACACACACCTTAATGAGGGGTATTTACGAAGATTAAGGGAAAGGGTGTTTGACAATATTAAAATCGCGGGGGAAAAACACGCGCGGGAATTTGACAATAGTCATACAATTTATAAATTTCAGGTGGGGGATTTAGTACTGGTAAAATCGTTGAGAACATTGGACCAAACTCTGACTCAAGCAACAAAATTCCGAAATATATATGAAGGGCCGTACAGGATCAAAATTAGTTATGGGGACACGACATACTTACTTACAGACCCAGATAACTTGAACAAAGACAGAGGAAAATTTCATTCGACACTAATAAAGCCATATTTTAAGAAAAAGGGGGGGAATAGTTCATTAGGGATCTGAACCAAATTGAAGTATTGAAGGTATAGCAGAGTGGACAGACGAGCCCACTATTCAACTAGACAGCTGATTTTGAACGAACATAATATGGAAGAAGATCGATTTTTTTTTTATTATATTTTTTATTACAAATGTTAGAAAGATAAAATCAGCAGGCTGAGAGATGCCTAGATCTCTTTGGAGACATGACGAACTTCCTGAGGCCGAGTCAAGGGGACAGATTTTCTGTTTCGGAACTGTTCAGCTAGGATACCGGACGTGACTAAATCATAATAATATAATAAATTAGAAAGACGAACGAAAATGTATAGAAGCCTTGAAAGGATAATATATTATATAAATTGTATGTATGCATAGGTTAGTAAATTTTTGTTATTATAAATTCTATTCTTAGGCAATTTCATTTATTATTCTGAGTAACATGTTTTTCTACGTAAATTTGTTTAATAGAGAGAGTAGATGGGAAGAGTTGTAGGAGCAAATTATATAACTTTAGGAATAGGAACAAACAAAGGGTAATATTAATTAGAGAAGTTTTGAATTAATTGCTGATGACATTCTTTTAGACGTCGGGATTATATAGCTTTGTTTTGGGAGATATTATTTTTAATCCTAGTAAGAGATAGTGATTAATTAGAGATATATATTTTTTTTGATCTGCGAGAGATGATTTTTTTTGTGTCGACTAGAAAGAACTAGCGATATATATAGGAGATTTATGATGTAGTGTTGGTTGCCTACCTGAGATAGGAGGAACCGTATTTTTGCTACGTCAACGATGAAGTTATTATTATTAGGGAGTTATTAGTAGAGAAGGAAGTTGAAGTAAAAATATATGTGAGATACATTTTTTTTAGTTAGGAAGTATGAAGGACGTCTCAAAGAATTTAATACCTCAAAAGACAAGTACTATATATATATTAAATAAATTAAATTTGTATTCCTTATTACCCGGCGTGAGGCCTAATTTTGATTGTTTAGTAATATTTTGGAAGTGTGATGAAGTAAAACCGAAGGATTTATTTAATTTTTATTTCAAGTAAATTTTTTTTTATATATAATATATAATTAATTATATAATTATTTTGAATACATACAAATGTTATATTGATGGTAAAGGCGGAAAGTAAAATTAATTGGCAATTTCTTAAATCTATATGCAACTTGATTATTTCCAAACTTGATTTCATGACTATGACTGATCCTGTAAATATGTAAAAATTTAGTATTATATTTTTTATGTTCAATTAGTTCAAATTTTTATAAATTTAAGTTAACATTTTCTTTAGGTTAAGGATTAATTGTAAATTTTTAGATTAAGATTTGTTTTTGTTTATTAGAAATTAAGTACGTATATATATAAGTTTAATAATTGTAAATAGTAATAAAAAAAAATAAAAAATGGGCATATATGTATAAAAAGAGCGTCGAATTGGGCATATAAAAAATAAATCAGTGAGTGTAAGTGAGAGAGAGACTTCGATACATCGTTGATCAATGAGTTGAAGACATCAAGGAGCCAGCCAACATGTGCGTTCGAGGAGGAGCCCATCATGTGAATTGGAGGAAGACGTTAATCCATCTGTGTATTGAAGGAGGAAGCTTATCATGTGGATTCGAGGAAGAAGCTAAATCAACCTGTGTATTGGAAGAAATTAAATCTGAAAGAACTTATATAAAAAAAAAAAAAAAAAAAAAAATTTTGTGAACAAACATTTTTTTTTAAAAAGAAGGAAAAGGCAAATGTGATGTACACTACGGAACATTTTTTTTATGAAAAGAGGTAATTTTTTTATTATAATCTAATATCATATATATATTAGATATATATCAAGGTGTTTGAGAAACAAAACAAGAAAACATATAAAAAACAGCTGTGAAATAGTGTTAAATGGAATGGAGTCGTGAGCTAGCTCTTTAAACGGTGCATGTGGTTTGATATGTTTTAAATAAAATGAAGTTGAACAATTAGTGAAGAGTTGACGGGGTCTGGTTTTTGTGGTAGAGGCGTCGAGAAGGTACAATTAATAATATATATTTTTCAATATGCCCAAATAAAAAAAGAAATAGTTTTTTAAGTATTAATTTAATGTTTTTGTGCCATTGTAAATTTTTGTTTTGTTTGTTCAAATAAGTTTTTTTTTAATTTAAATATGTAAATATAGATAATAACCCAATTATTTGTCCTCTTCAAATTCTAATCTATTCATCTTCCCTGTTGGCCCAGTAGTAGTATCATTTGAAAAACCTTTGGATTAGAAATTAATATTATTTAAAATTATTTAAAAATTGGTATCTCTTTGTGAATCCAAGTGTAAAGTTTGTTTAATTGAATTTTTTTTTGTTGTATACGTGTACTTTCTTAAAAATTGCACGTCTTAAATTATTGATAATATTTTTTTAGGGCAATTTTCGGCAAACTACTGTAGAAATCAAAATTTAAATAAACAAAAGAGATCAAATTTCTACAGGAAATGTGGTAGCAATCAAGTTTTTATCACAATATATTCGATGTGAGATCTGAACACATTTCTCTGTAAATTTTATTTGCCCAACTATACAAGTATTGGGGATGTAATTGGACAGAAATTTTGCCTACTCTAATTACAGAAAAAAAAAAAAAAAAAAAATGCCTGTGTGAAAACGATAACTCCCCGATAGAATGAATGTATCGTCACGAAATTGTATATGTGTATTCAGAACCCTCTAAGGATTACACCTCTTGATTTTCAGCCAAATCGGCCTGAGAGAAAAGTGGAATTAGGAGGGAGGCTAAACACAAAAACTGTTAATAACTTCCGTCGAGTTATTATGAAGGTATTGACACAAAATTTCATATGTAAATTCAAAATCCTATAAGGACGACATTTATTAATTAATAATTTTCAGCGAAATCAGACGAAGGGAGGAAATTCCATTGAGGGTAACTTACCGACGACTTTTTTACAACTTCTAAGCAGAGAAACTCGGATATATGAAAATGTATGATAAATAAAACAAACTTCGTTATTTTGAAATATTGTCTATACCACAAAAAATGTACCTATATGCAATTCATTTTTTTGAAATATTGTATATTTTACATATATTTTTTTTTTTTTATTATAAGAAAAATGGTTTATGAATAAATTTTATGTGGAATAGACACTATTTCAAAAAAAATAAGTTTTTTAAATTTTTTCAAAGTACATAACTATAAATTCGATTAGAGGAGAAATAAAAAAATAAAAAAAGCTATTTATTCGTTAGCCATGAATAGAAGTATTGAATAAATTGCATTTTTCTCTATTTTTCGTCTAATGAAATTCATTTAGTTAAGCCGTCACCACTAGGATTATTTCCTAAATAAAATAAATAGATGGAAAAAGAAAAAACGCGGTATTTAAGTATATGTTTGAGGGAGCGTCAGTAGCACGAATGTAGCGTGCTTGCCTACTGTGCTCAAGATAGCAGCTAGGAAACCTGGCAATTAAATTTCTCATTTGGGAGGTAAAAAAAAAACCTTGAGCAAAGCCGCCGTTCCGTTAAATATCCCTAATTTTAAGTAACTAAACTTTGTAAAGGACTCGAATAAACGTCGGGCTAGTGGGCGATATTAACCTCCTAGTTGAAGCCCGGGCATGTGTCACAATAACTATCAAAGATTTATTAATTACCACTGGTTTGTAGCAAGTTAGTTCACAACTCTCTTTCTTACAAATAATAAATAATAAAATATGGATAGAGAGTTTCGTGAAAGTAGCCCCTAATTATAACAGTAATTTGTGGAGACCGATGATTACAGAGGCCATTTGGGCTGATCGTTGTCAGTTACGGAGACGGGCCAATTTCGGGAGACTACTGATCGCATCCACATAATCACGATGTGAGGTCCAAGAAATTGCAACGGAAATTTGCAATAATTATATTGATAGTGGGTGGGGTCATTATGTTCAAGAAATTGAAAAAAAGTATTTCCTCAGCACGCATTATATGTATTTACTAAAGTTTCCGCTCTCTCTCGGCTTCAGGATACCCACATATAATTTTATATCATTATAATCATGCCATCAACATTTCATGTTTTCCGATCCTTTCATTTTTAATATGAAAAAAAAAAAATAATAACCTGTGAAAACGATAATTCCTAAAATAAAAGAATCGATTCGAAATACTCAGAAAACCATAAGGACAACTATTAATTTTGCAGTTGAATCGCCCAAAACAATGGGAGGAGCTCGACCCAAAAAATACCCCAATAAATGCCCATATAATGAATGTATCGACACAAAATTTAATACGAGAATTCTGTCAACTGTTGATGTTTTACATAAATAATTTTGATAGGATGTTTGACAAATAAATTGGAAATTTAAAGATATATTTTTCTGTTAAATTTATTAAAGAAATTTTTATTTAAAATTGTATTTTTGTCAAGCTTGTAGTATATTAAGAATATTTGGATTTGAGGGGTTTGACAACATGCAGTTCCGTTGAAAATTCAATATAGATTTTTTTAACAATTAGATATTTCCTAAGCACTACGTTCTTAGGAAAACTAATAGATTTTAAAGCTATTTTCTGAGATTTCAATACATTTTTCGGTACAGACATTTTTTTGAGGAATTTTTAATTGGATGTTTTTTGTCACATCGCCCAGAAGTAATCTACTAGTATTCTTTTTTTTATTTTTTTTTTCAGAGTTTAATCTGGAGATCTAAGCACTCTTTTTTTTTTTATTTTTTTTTTCATTTCTGTCAGAATCCCACCGAGAAGAAAGAGGTGTGGGGGGGGGGGGGGGGGGAGGGGGGTAATTTATGTCCTGGAGGTTCCGTGTAATAAAGTTGTAAGTATGACGGATAGTCTACTTGGACTTATCAGCGCTTTAGGCCCTGTGACATCCCGCCAAAAAAAAAAAAAAAATGATTCATGAAAAAATGAAAAAAAAAAATGTATTATACATGAAATATGAGCAGCTCATTAACTTAGTAGGGATGTTTTCTTATCATTTTTTAAATTATAACATCAAGCACAAAGAGGAAGAAGGGTACTTAGAAAAAAAAAAAAAAAAAATGTTATCCGTAAGTCCGGGTGTGAAGACATGAGATGGGGGCGGTTTAGAGAAGGAGGTTTTATCTGGCCGTAAATAAGGGGTGAGAGCACCCTCTACTGGCGAAGGAGTATTTAAGAAAGAACGGTGTGTTTACTAAATCAGCGAATTTCTCGGTTCGGATATTATGTAGAGGCACGAGCATCCAAGATAGCAGAGCAGCCAGTCATCTTTCATCCTTGGCTCTGTGTCTCCACTCTATCGGAGATTCCCGAACACTCCACCAGGCCCCGATTAATGTCCCGACTTACCAAATAATATATATATATATAGGACCAAGGTTATATCGCCTACTACTAGAGCGCTCTATTCGTCACTCTGATGGACATTCTATTGTGGGAGCGCTAAATGCCATATTCACTTCGGTTAGGGGGCGTTTAACGAGTACCTGACATTGCACAGGCTCGGCACCATCGCTTAACGTCCATCCGAAGGACGGCGTGCTCAAGGTTTTTTCACCTCTCAGATAAACAAAAACTAAGGGCCTCGACCGGCCAATATTTAAATAGTCATTTTCTCTGCAACAGTACAATAAATTTTCTTTAATTGGATACGATAATAACAAAATTTAAGTTGACTTTGTTTTAGGCTGATCCTAGAGCGGAAGTGATACGAAACTTCCTGAACAGATGGTGAGGCATGCGCATGTGCTCCGAGTCTCACATGACCCACTCGAACAAAAATATATTAACCAGTAAATAAATTTTTCTTAGTTTTATATTTGTTAAAAATTAACATTTTAAATAGTCCATAAATAATTAAGAACAGTGTTCAGTTAACCTATATTTTATTCGTTAATATTTATGCGAGAACTGTACAATTCTTTGCAATATTGACATTCAGCAATACTTATTTGCAATAATTAAAATAATTTTTTAATATTAAAAATTATTTTTAAAATGCTGTGCTATATACAATGTGTAATTGGGATTGCAACCAACAAAAAAAAAAAACAATTTAAAGAGTGAACGTCTCATCCGAAAGATGGCGTGCTCAAGGCTTTTCTCCCTCCAGGTGTTTGAACCAGCGATCTTGAGATCAGTAAACAACCACCGCTATCTCTCTCTGCGCCACTGGTTGCCCTCTAGAAACCGCTTGTATTTATGAATTTATCGAAAATCTCTTTAAATAAAATTTGTACAGAAAACTGAAAGGCATGAATTATACCATATACATCTGTATTTCTATAGTAGGGCCGGTATATCTTGGCCCTGATGGCTTGAAAAAAATTTTTCATGGGATCCTATTGGCTATCCCCTCCCGTTTCCCCCTCCAAGGGAACTGAAAGGCCGCAAAGTTTGCGAGAATTGAAAACCCATTGTTTTAGATGTTTGCTCAATTTACCGAAAGAGGATAAAAGGTTAGTCCTATCAAAAAATTAATCCTTACGGACAATGTTCCGTCAAAATATCTCCATATCTGGAGTAGGACCAATACGATTAAAGCTCTTGCGCTCCAATGTTTATGATATAAAACAGTTCAAAAAAATACTATCTTGACACAATAACGACCAATGCAAAAACGTATCGGCCATTAATTTTAAATGAGGATCCAAGGACCCAATAAGGACACCTGTCGATTTAGAATTAAATCTGGCCGAAGATAAGAGTGGGGTCAGAGGAGCGGCCTCTACAATCTGAGGTTTCAGAAGTCTTTATTGGTTTTCAACCTAAGTGGTAAATTAGTTTCAGAGGGAGAGCGAAAACTTTATTGATAGATTCGGACTGGGGTAGTACATAGTCGGTGATTCACCATTTTTTTTTTTTTTTTTTTTTTTTTTTTTTCAGATGCTTAATTCAGTATAAGTAAAAAAGAAATCTCTAGCAGAGAGATTGTCAACAGTTGAGATAATGGCGCGCTCTGCGCAATGACCATCGGAGAGGTGTAATGTGGGTCATAGGATGTGACAGCAGAGCGTTCTAGGAGAAGGAAGGACTGTGCCGTATTAGGAACATAAATCCGCAGACTTTCTGGACAGACGCCAATTCGGAGAGGCGCCTACCTCCCACTGAAAACGAAACGAAACACTCCTCCCGACCCGTCCCTTCAGTTGTCCTAGTCACATCCAAAAGTTATCGTTTTTTTTTTTTTTTTTTTTTTTTTTTTTTGTACTTTCTCAACCCTTAGTTAGAAAAGTAATGAAATTGTCAAAAAATTTAAGTTCAATATTTTGACACTAGCCGGTTACCAAGGTCGCATGGAGTAACTTTAGGCAGGTTAGTAACTTTATTTTAGAACTAAGTTGAAATTTTGGCTTTAAGGGGCTTATAAAGATGCTAAATATGAAATTTCGGCTCCATGTCCAAAGATCAAATCCAAAATATCTGATCAAAAATATCAAACTACTATCCAACCGTATAAATAATAAATAATAAATAAATAAAATAAGGAATATTACAACACATTATTACAATTTAATATTAGCACCATTCTAGGGTACAATTAATTGATCGATATTTTTTTTTAACAATTAATATTATAGCAGTATAAATAAGGCAAGAAATAAACAAATTCAATATATCACAATACACAAAATATCACAAAATATGTATATAAAATATAATATGTGATACTAATGCTGTGGGACATTTCAACGCTACTACGTCATCATGAGTGGCGTATCCCACCCATATAGTTTGTTGTCTAAATTCCAGTGTTTCTTTAAAAAACACACTATACGGATGGAATGCGCCACTGATGACGCAGTTGTGTTTGAATATCATCAGTTCATTTCGGAAGAGTTTCACTGACACACTCAGACAGTTTTTGGAATCAGGGAATTGAAAAATAGGAAATTTCGGTTAAAACTGAACTTCGAATTTCGTAACTATTACATAACTTCTTCTATACTTCATACACAGTACTTTCTCTTTCTTCTAGTTACTACGGTTCGTTATTTCCCTATACTTTGGTGATCTTATTCAGGGGGGGGGGCGACAATGATTTTTATTACTCGACCGGATATCGCACGTAATTAACTTCAGGTAAGTTAATATATATATTGTGATATTCTCTCGTATAAATCAGTCATACTGCTAATTATTAATTAAATTTAATTCAAAAAATTTCAAGTATAATAATGCGATAATTATGAGTAGTGATGGACTCATATGAGCAGAGACCAACCTCATTAATAAAAGAGCTCATGTCTCGCTCAATGAATGTTCGTTCAAATTTAAATGGCAGTTTTCGTTTGTTCCGCTCTAAATCCCGCCAAAAAAGCACCAAATCTTCTTGAGCCCCATTCATTATGATGCATTGTGATTAGCCTCCTTGCCTCTATGAAATGGTTTTATAATGATTTTATATCATTTTATCGTTTATTCGTCTCCCACCCATTTTACAAATCCTTCAAATTATTTATTATGAGCCAGTCTTTCCCAGACAATATTTACAACATTTTCCTCCTAAAAATATCTCTACAGTAAATTTCCCAACTTGCCTTCATTAATAAAATTAAAATGTTGCGTGTTTCGAAGGGGCACAACCAGCAACATATAGAATCGATAACCCACAAATTTATTTAATTATGTACACCCATTAGAATGGAAATTTAAACAAAAAAAAAAATGTTATAATATATATTTACATAATATATAAAACGTATTCTGTGAATCACGCTGAATGTACTTCCCCAATGCGAATTAATCAACCGTTTTCCCTCTCCCTCCAAAACCGATTGACCAATTTGGTTGAAAAAAAAAAAAATCCTAACCATACATGATTAGTTTTGCTTTACATAAATTTTTATTGTATCTACTCTACTGACATAAAAAAATAAATAAATAAATAAAAACTCAATTTTAAGATTAATTCAAGTCGAAAAAAAAAAATAAAATAAACTTATTTCTCGGAATTATTCTCAAGAAGAGAAATAAATAAATTTGAATTTCCCTTCAATTTAATTTATTTGCATTAACTCAATTTTTCTCATTTACAGTAATAAAATAAAATTCTATTGTTAATCAAATAGAAACAGATTAGCAAGATTAGTAATAGAATTTTATTTTATTACTGTAAATGAGAAAAATTGAGTTAATGCAAATAAATTAAATTGAAGGGAAATTCAAATTTATTTATTTCTCTTCTTGAGAATAATTCCGAAAAATAAGTTTATTTCCATTTTTTTTTTTCTTTTTTATTATAGGTCAATATTTTATTTTGGAAACTGTTCTAATTAAACAAATTTGAATCCCCCAGCACGAATTAATTAATTAAGTTTCCGCTCTTCCTCCAAAACTAATCAATCGTTCGTGTTAAGCATCAATAAGGGCTTTGTATCCATACATTCATTACATTGGTAGTTACTATTTTTGAGTTAAGCTTCCTTCTAATCCCCCATGTACATTTGGCCGATTTCAATGTCCGTAGGGGGTTTAAACACACAATTTTTTTTTTTTCATTTTTGGAAAATGGGGTTGGGAAAATATGAAATACCAGTGAAACCTCAACTTCGAATTTCTGACAGATTATATAACATCCCCTATACTTCGCATGGTTGAGTAAGTAAAAATAAGGATATCAAATTCGTCCCATTTTTTAAATTTTCAAAAAGTATCGCTTCTAACGCAACATTTCGACTCTAATTAAGCCCATTATAATACGTCTGGTGGGTAAAGCGCAACGATGGTAAAGCGAGCGAAGCGGGCATGAGCTGTTTAACAATAGGCTAAATTTTGATATAATTAATACCTTAATTATGAAATTAATTACACCCCTCATGAGGAGGATTTAACGAGGAGTGGGTGACTTTTGTGGATGGTAAAACTTACATAATGGGTGGGGGGGCTGGGGGGGGGGGGGGGGGGGGGGGGGGCATAAATCTATATCGTACTACCAGGCCTGAAAACATAGTCCCACACCGCTCTCACTGCTAACTCCAAACTGGGACCCCTTATAAATTAAAACTGTGTTAAATCCATTATTTAATTTATATGGATCATAAATTATTTATTGGAAAATAATACAAATACAAATATTAAAAAATGTTTTAAAAAAAGTGTTATTTAATCATATATTGAAGGATTATTTATCAATTCAGGATGGTAATTAAATGTTAATTTTTGATCAGGCGGTGATCCGAATATTTGCATTACCAAGAGAATAAATAATATAAACATGTATATATGTAATCCGGTGATGTATCACCGCAGATCGTGGTGATGTATCACCGCAGATCGTGGTGATGTATCACCGCAGATCGTAAAATTAAAAGGTAATACATTTGGTTATTATATAAAAAAAAATCTAAAAATAAAAAAATGAAATGCTACCAGCTCTTCTCCCGTTTTTTTTTTTTTTCTTTTTACTTTTTTTTTTTTTTTAAACAGATCACTACAAGCTATAAGTTGTTTGATCAGCCGAAACAGAATAATTTTTAAATACTAAGTTTTTGGAAATGGTTCCCAGAGAGAGAGGGAGAGAGATAGAGACAGAGAGAGAGAGAGAGAGTGAGAGAGATGTTGACGGTGAATCACCGTCTGTGTACTTCCCCAGCACGAATCAAGTAAGTTTTTGCTCTCACTCCAAAGCCAATTGACAGTTCGGTCAAAAACTCAAGTGGCTTCTGAATCCTCATACACAATTTTGTGTTGATAGGTTAATTACATCGGCAGTTATTAGAGTATTTGAATCGACCCCTTAATACCGATATCGCGGTGAGGCGCTTTCTGAGCTCAAGCTCGTGGGGTCCGAAACCGGGCCGAGGTCCTTAGTTTATTTTATCTGGGAGGTAAAATAAACTTAAGCATGCCGTCCTTCGGATGGGATGTTAAGAGATGGTGCCGAGCCTGTACGATGTCAGGAACTTGTTAAAGACCCCTGCCCTAGGTGAATAAAAATTTGGGGAAGGCAAAATTTAGGACTCTTAAATGTCCACCAGAGTGACGAAACAGCGCTCTGTAGTAGGCGATATGACCACAAAGTTAAAGCCCGGGCATGAGTCATAATAACTAACTAACCGACATCGCGGAAAATTGATAGATGTCGTCCTTATAGGGTTTTGATTTTACATATAAAATTTCTCTATAGATCTCGTCTATAGATTCATTATAACAGCAATTATTAGAGTTTTGTGCTAATCCTTCCCCCTAATCCCTCCTTCAACATTGGCCAATTTGGCTGAAAACCAATAGATGTCGTCCTTAGAGGCTACTGGATACACATATACAATTTCGCGTCGATATATTCATTTTATCGGGAATTATCGTGTTAACTGATACATACATCGACAGTCAGAATTTTCTTTTTTCAGTTTTGGAATTAAGAGGTCGGAAAACATGAAATTCCGTTAAAAACTATACATCGAATTTCTGACCGATTACTTAACTTCCCCTATAGTTAAGCAGTACTTTGTGAAATGTAATGTCGTTTTAATTATCGTTTGATTTCGACCAAAATCCAACCAGATCTAAGTTATCACATTTGACATCATTTCAAAATTCAAGTTTACTAAAAATAAAGTAAAAAAATAAAACTATTCTTATTTTCTTTATGAAAATTACTGGTGTACTGATTGTAAATTGCTACTGACGTGTTCCTTATCTACTTTCGACAAACGAAATGTTTAAATTTTCATTTGAGGAAGTTTAGTTCTGGAATTTCAAATATTAAGTCATCATTTTCAACTGGAACTTAAGAGCCCAGGAATAACTCCGACGTGGAATTACGCAATTCGAATTTTAATTGCAAATTTGTGTTCGGACAAAAATAAAAATATAAAACAACATTTTTTTCTGTCTTTCAATAACAGTACGTTTGTATTATGTTTTTTTAGATGTTAAATTAAATGTTTATTTTTTGACTTTGTTCAGCCAAAAAATATTAGTTCAATCAGGTAGCGATGCCTACTGAGCTCAAGATCGCGAGTTCGAATCCCGTCCGAGGTCTTTAGTTTATTTTATCTGAGATGTAAAATAAACTTAATCACGCTTTCCTTCGGATGGAACGTTAAGCGATGCTCCCGAGCCTGTACGACGTTAGATACTCGTTAAAGACCCCTTACCCTAGGTGTATAAAAATTTAGGGTAGGCAACATTTAGGAATGCCATAGTAGAGTCGGTCTCATGTTCACCAGACTGACGGAAGAGCCCTCTGGTAGTAGGCGATATGACCTTGTAGTTAAAGCCCGGGCATGAGTCATAATAACTATTAGTTCATTTTCTGTCTGTTTTACGTCCGTCTGTCCAAAGATTGTCCAACTTGGAATATGTAGCTTCTCAAAACCCTTCAACAGATAATCGTATTTTCATGAAATTTTATATGTAGCATCCTTATCCGACAAGTTCAAATGTAGGCGTGGGGGGCCGAAGCATAAAATAACTGCTATCTTCCCATTGTTTTATTTCCATAGTTCCATCCGTATAGTATAGTGTCTAAAGGAATACTTTTCACTATACGGGTGATGTGCCACTATAGATGACGCATTTTAATGAAAAATCTCGTCCCACAATATTTCACTAACACTTATGATAAAAGCTATTTCTTTAACGGTTGAATGTATAACCATGAAACTGAGTTCCAATTTGAACGCTCATGGTCTAATGCCGAGGCGGGGGCAGGTGAGACACACAACTTCTACTGTCTCAAAATCATTAAACAAATATTTCTAACATACATCTAACCTGCATGAAGTTACTAACCAGGCAACGCAAAGTAACCTGCTAGTCTCCTATAAATCTTTATTCGAATATTCATCAGCTATTAACTTCCAATTTAGCTGTCAATACTTTTCAAATGAATAAATAAATGAGACATACCATAAGAATGGGTGGGGAGTTAACGTCTGTTCAGACGTCCTTAGACGTCTATTCAGACGTACGTAGAAAAATATTATACGTGATTATTTTCTTTAGAATTTTTAGGAAAAACGATAGTAAAGATGATTATTTACTCGTGAATCAACGGCAATGTACTTCCCCAGAACGTATTAATTAATTATATTTCGCTGTCCCTCCAAAAACAATCGACCGCTTAGGAGCTTCAGAATCCTCATGATAAATTTTATATCGATACATATATTATCCGTTCCGAGGTTTTGAATTTACATATACAATTTTGTGTCAATAGATTCGTTAGAACGGCAGTTATTATAGTTTTTGAGTTGACCGATCCCCTCTGATCCTCCCTTCCATTTGACCGATATGGGTGAAAATTGATAGGTGTCGTTCTTACGGGATTCTGGATACACATATAAAATTTCGTGTTGGTACATTTATTCTGTCGGGAGTAGTTATGTTTACAGAAATACCGTTCATTTTTAGAATCTAAATTTTGGATATTCAACATCGATTTTTTGACCGATTTCGTTATAGCTGGGGAAGTAAAAACAGTGGTTTAGAAATGGATACAACTCACTAGAATCGTTATTCCTAGATACCTATTATGCTTCGTTTTTTACCTATAAAGTATGTCGTACATACATATATACATAGATACATTATAATAAATATGTCATTATTAAGGTTTAAAAGCTGTTTTCACATCATCTAAATTCAACTAGAAAAATTAAGAAAACATTATTTTGAATATAACTTATAAGTTTTTATTAATGTTTAATATTATTTAAATTATTTTTTCTATATTCACAGGATATTTGTTACTGAATATCATCATTCCAACCGTCTGACTCTAAAAGTGTGTCTAAACACGGAAATAACATGAGAAAGATAGCAGTGGATGCTGTGATATCATTCTGAAGGGAGTTACATTGGAACTCGATGCGCTGCGCTCTATTACAACAGGTAGGTGCATAATTAAAAAAAAAAGTATATATATATATATTATTACCTAAATCTCAGCTTAAACATTGTGATTATCTGTTTGTTTTCAGATTAAACAAAAAACAGAAAGAGATAACTCTGTGTGACGAAGTCGAAGATAGACTAAAGTTGACCAGGAAGAAGGCTGAATTTGCAACAACAAACAACACAAAAACAATACATGTTGACTATGATGAAGTGACACAAAGTTGGCTGTGATGATGTGACACAAAGTTGACTTTGATGATGTGACACAAAAACTACATACTACACACAAATATGAATGTGATGATGTGGCACAAAAACTATTCAAAAGTTGACTGTGATGATGTGAAGACATGAACTGTTGAAGAGAGACTGGTGAAGTTAAAACAAACATGAGGGATGGTTGGCGTAGGGAGGAACAAAACGCACGGCCATGATGGAGGGTGATGGCGGGGTTGTTTGGTACCCCCACCCCAGGAAAGGGCCAATGTCAGCTGCCCCTCCACGCTCCGTCATGCCGTCTTAGGGGATGTTGGTTTTGGAAGACAAGATCCTACCTGGGTACAGTCGTGTTCAGGGGTTGTAGACACCTTGGTTGTGGAGAAGAAAGTGTGCGGGATTAGCGTCTGACCGGAGTCACTCGCGATATCGGACTGTCGGTCAACGGCTCTCATATCGTAGCAACTAGCGATATCGGTCTATCAGTCGACGGCTCTCACATCATAGCAAGTAGAAACTAGCGATATCGGTCAACGGCTCTCACATCGTAGCGAGTAGCAACTAGCAACTAGCAATATAGGTCTATCGGTCAACGGCTCTCACATCGTAGCAAATAGAAACTAGCGATATCGGTCTATCAGTCGACAGCTCCCACAACAAAGCAACCAGCAACTAGCGATATCGGTCTACCAGTTGACAGCTCCCACAACGAAGCAATCAGCAACTAGCGATATCGGTCTACCAGTCGACAGCTCCCACAACGTAGCAACCAGCAACTAGCGATATCGGTCTATCGGTCAAAGGCTCTCACATCGTAGCAACTAGAAACTAGCGATATCGGTCTATCAGTCGACAGCTCCCACAACGAAGCAACCAGCAACTAGCGATATCGGTCTATCGGTCAACGGCTCTCACATCGTAGCAACTAGAAACTAGCGATATCGGTCTATCAGTCGACAGCTCCCACAACGAAGCAACCAGTAACTAGCGATATCGGTCTATCGGTCAACGGCTCTCACACCGAAACATCTAAGAACTAGCGGATATAGTCTATCGACTGACAACTCCCAGACGGTGACAGCAGCAACCTTATGAAGGTTTTTCAAAAAGCCTCCCGGAAAAAATATTTAGGTAGATCATGAGGCTAAATTCAAATTTTTGTCTACACCTTGATCATTTATAAATATCTATACTTAAATATTTAAAAAAAAAATTGACAAGAGTTCGCAAGCGAAACTAGGACAGCCCAGTTACTGCTGAACGAATGGCAGTTGTTAGCTCGTAAATTAAAGCGTAAAGAACAGATGAACAGTAGCTGGTAAAAGGTGTACGTAGGCAACTTCATTAGGTTATCAGGAAGAAAACATGAGGTAGTGAGTGTGGGAACGGAGCATAGTTAAGTTGCAGCCTGTAATTATAGCAGGTTGTGTGTAGATGTATGAATAACGACATGAGCTAGACAGGATCATGATGCGAAGCTCCACCGTTCGATCCCCGGCAGACCCCAGTTCTTTCTTACTTACAACAGATATACCAAGTATTGGACCAGTTATATAATCGGTCGAAAATTGTATGCTCAGTTTTCGAAAAACCCTTTTTTCTTTTTTTTTACATATTTATATTTTTAATATAAAAAAATATTGTAATCGCGAAAAATCTTTTTCAACAGAATTTCACGTTTTAACGTCACCTAAATATATATTTTGATAATTTCCTCATCGAAATTTAAACCTATTTCCGCTACAGGTAACTCAAAAAATTTGACAAGGACTCTTGGGTTACTTATAGGCTGAGAAAAACCTCTAAAACAAAAAATATATAATTCACGCGCCTGTAAAAACATGTTGAACGCAAGAGTTACAGATGAATGAACCTTTGAATTGAAGGGGAAGGGGTTAAAACATAAAAAGAATGCTAGCTCTTCAACAGTTATCAGATTTTCATGAAACTTCATATGTAGCACCCTTATAAGTCCTGTACTTAGGCTATGTGGCTTCTCAAAATTTCAAGCGAAACGGGAGATTGTGGAGGAGGCTACATTTTACAAAACCTGATTTGTTTAATTAGATTATGAGTATTTAACGAGTAACTGATAACATACAGACTCGGGACCATCCCTTAACGTCCATACGAAGGACGGCGAGCTCAGGTTCTCACCTTTCAGAAAAAAAGCTAAGTGTCTCATTAAAATAATAGTGATTCACAATTATGAGCTGAACTAATTTTAAAGAAGATTCATTAAAATGAAATTATTATGAATAATTTCACAATGCTCAATAAACAATATTTTATTTATTAATAATATGGGAGGGATGATGAGTGTATAATAAAGTTTATAGTCAGTTTAATGTCATTCACTTTAATATACTTAATTATCCTATTAATATTAATTCAAAGATTTATCATATGTTAATGATATCTTAGTTTTATCAAATTGTGTTGATAAATTTACATTGACAGGTTGTAAATTTTACTATCCAGTTGTCGTATTTCATTGTTCTTCAAGTCATAGCAATGATAAGATGTTTAATGAGGCTCTATCATGATTGATACGTGTAGATGCATGTCAAAGGAATGTCAGAAATGTGTCTTTCCAATCTTTCTTTACCTAGAAAGAAGAAAAATGACGAGGGATTCCAAATCCGAATTCTAAAATCGAAAAAAAAAAAAAAAAGTTAAATCACCGACAATGTACAACCCGAGGGATGCTGTTTTTTTTTTTGTTTTTTTCCGCAACATTTTCCGATTCTAAAATTCGAACTCGGACCTCCTAGGTCAGTTTTCGTTTTCTTCTAGGTGAGCAAAGATTCAAAAGACACATTTCTGACATTACTTTGACATGCATCTATACGACTTAAAAAAAAAAAACAGAGGTAGCGTGCTTGCCTACTAAGCTCAAGATCGCGGGTTCGAAACCTGGCCAAGGTCCTTAAATTTTTTATATGGGAGGTAAAAAAAACTAAAGCACGCCGTCCTTCGAATGGGATGTTTAGCGATGGTCCCGGACCTGTATGATGTCAGGTACTAGTTAAAGGTCCCTTACCCTAAGTGAATAATCCTAGGGTAGGCAATATTTAGAACTCCCATAGTGAGTCGGGCTCATGTCTACCAGAGCGGCGAAAGAGCGCGCTGGTAGTAGGCGATATGACCTCGTAATTAATAAAGCCCGGGCATGATACACAATAACCATGCAAAAAATGTACTTCCCCAGCTCAAATAAATTTTAATAAACCCTCCTTTGCCTGATTTAGAGAGCAAATTACCATCTGTTAATAGTTTTGAAGAGATTTGGGCAAACTGTAGACAAAAAATGACTAATGACTAAATAAATAATATAAAAGTGACTAATTACAAATAAGTCACATTTGTAATCATTAGTCATTTGTCTTAGTCATCACAAAAGAGGGGGAACCAACTTTTGCACAAAATCCCAGGAGAGGGGGAGGGAGTGAAGGACGAAGTTTTTGAATCCCTATAGCCGCCATATTGAATTAAAAATGTCTAAAAAAATATATTTCATATTTAGTAAGTTTTCACAACCATTTCGGTTCTTTCAGAATATGTTTTGCGCCGCGCCCCCTTCATTTTTGTTCTCTTTCTAATTATAATTCTCCTGGCATTTGATCATATTTCTGGATGTTTTAGAAAAAAGCGCATTGTTCTAGCTCTAATGGTTTTTTTTGAACTCAAGACGGACAGACAGACAGACACACCACGCTATTAGTTTCCATTTTTGGCTCTCAACCAAAACCCAAAAAATAAAGAAAAAAATGATAAAGAAAATTAGAAATAAAAAATAATAAAAATAAATAAATTGAAAAGTTTGTAGACAGGTGAATTAAAGAAAGAGTGAGAGAGCTTTGTGGTGTGTGTGTGTGTGTGTGTGTGTGTGTGTGTGTAGTGGGAGGGGGGAGGGGGCAGGAAGCATTGATTCAAAGCCGGCCCCAATATTTCAGATGGGGGGAGCCCAGGTTTGGGATGTTATTAATAACAGAAAATAAATCTAGGGAGGGGGGCTTCTGTGTTTAGCCGGGCTACTACCAGGCACCGCCACTGTAGCACCTAGCTCTTGTAACGCCCCCCCCCCCCCCCCCCCCCCCTCTTTCGGGAAAGTTTGGGACTGATTTTAGGGACAAAAGTCCACGGAGCAAGTTGTGTGTGCATGTAGGCCCCCCTCCCCAACACAGTAATGTATCATGCACATAAATAAAGTACCCAGAAAGTTTTTGGAACATTTTTCACAAAATTTCACAAAAGATCGGATTTGTATGCAGTGAAAAAAGTGGTCTGTTCATCCGTAATGTATTTCCCCAGAACGAACTAATCAATGGAGTATTCGCTCTTCCTCTAAAACCAATCAGTTTGGGCTAAAAAACGATAGTTGACTAACAAAAGGACTACTGAATACTCATACTAAATTTTCCCCTAAACTTCCTCCTAAAACCCGCCCTTTCCTTTGCCTGATTTGGCTGAAAATAAATAGATGTCGTCCTTATGGGTTTTCAGATACATATGTAAAATTTCCTGTTGTTATATTTTTTCTATCGGGAGTTGTCTTGTTCACAAACGCAGAAAGAATTATTTTTTTCATGAAATTCTGGTGAAATCTCAAAATTGAATTTCAGACCGATTACATAACTTCCCCTATACTTCTTATAGCTGAGGAAGTAAAAGTAGAAATCATTATAGATAAAATTGTAAGAAGTAAGTTCTCAGCTTTCGGCAAATCAGATTTACTTCATCTTACAGATTTGAATTGAACATTATTATTATTATTCCCCAGAGTCAGAAATCTACCAGAAAAATCGTCTTAATTCATGAAGTTGAACTGCATTCTCATCGGTATGTGTAAAAATAAATAAAAAAGAAATTAATAACTAAAATATTAAAATTATTATTATTAAAATTAATATTATTATTTCTTTTAAACAATATGTATGAAAAATAAAATAACTTACCCAGTTTAATTGTAATTTAACAGAGAAAAGAGAAGACTGAGGACATACCTGAAGGAAAAAACAGAAAACAATAATATTAGTTTTATTATTTAATTGTATTATTATTATTATTATATATGTATATAAGTAGCCCAGATAAGCGAGCCACAAGTAAAATAACTCCTAAACGGTTAGAGATATCAAAATTGTGCATGGAGCTAAAGTTGTAGCACTCGCCGAGAGCTATAATATGGCGTCCTCGAAAAGACAAAAATAACCCTTTCAATAGCTCAAACAGCCCTTCGAAGGGCGGGGTTCCCTTTTGACCCTTAAGTTTCACTACATTTTATTAAAGTACTAAACAAGCAAGGAAGAACTGTGCAAGCAGATTTTTGATACGTCAAGTAGTTCTCGGAAAAAAAACGTTTAAAGTTGCACGTTTTCTTATTCTGAAGTTATTAAATTCCAACAAACCAGAATAAGAAAAACGTGCAACTTTAAACGTTTTTTTTCCGAGAACTACTTGACGTATCAAAAATCTGTTTGCACAGTTCTTCCTTGTTTCTTTAGTACTTTAATAAAATGTAATGAAACTTAAGGGTCAAAAGGGAACCCCGCCCTTCGAAGGGCTGTTTGAGCTATTGAAAGGGTAATTTTCGAGGACGCCATACTATAGCTCTCGGCGAGTGCTACAACTTTAGTCCTATGCACTGCGTCGATTATCCGAACTAATGTTGTGTGGGGTGGTTCGGATAATCGAAAATTCGGATTATCGAAATTTTTCAGCAACCCAGAAAAAGAAGACTGCCCAGATATGGGCTGCCCAAAAGCCCGGTTTTGCAAAAACCAAGTGAATGCAGCATCTTCCAACAATTCGTATTTCGGTTTTTTCATAGTTTTACGATATGAACTGCCCTGCTCACTGTCAAGATTAAGTGCATACCTAGTGATTGAATCAGAATTATTTTTTATTCCCGTTATCGTTGATTTACCAACACCGAACTTGATAACTAATGCCTGACCCGTTTCACCTTTCTTCAGCCGCGTAATAATTTCCATTTTATCTTTCAATGAAAGCCCTACTCGTTTCCTTTTTGTCGACATGTTGTAAGTTTTACTTAAAATATGTGACCACTACCTAATTCAATGTACACCTCACAATAATTGAACGTTCAGCTAACTGATGTTCGGATAATCGACGCTCTACTGTAAATATAATATACATAATCATGGTTATAATATAAATATATGCAGGCAATTAAATCTTGGTTAGCTCGGAGTTTTGGGATAAGGTAAAACGAATCTTGAATATGGCGTCCTTCGAACGGTACATTAAGCGGTGGTAGGCAAAATTTAGGGCTCTCCCAGAGCGATGAAAGAACTACTATCAAAATTTACGGCTCTCCCAGAGCGATAAAAGAACTACTATCAAAATTTAGGGCTCTCCCAGAGCGATGAAAGAACTACTATCAAAATTCTTGGACTAGATAAGTGCTAATTTCGTTAATTTTTTCGTCTAGAAAAAGGTAATTAAAAATTTGTGATGATTAGGTACGTACATTCGATACAATAGCTCTCAGGTTTAGTACTTTATCTTTCAGGTTTAATGGTTATTAGATGGGGTGAAAGAGAGGGTTGAAGATGATATGACTGGTATTTCACGGAGCAGAAGAGGTTAAGGAACTGGCTTAAGTACATGTGTTTTATACGAAAATAACCATCTTTTGGAAATCAATAGACTCTCGACCACACACACTCGTATTAGGCCATCCTTGAGGAGATGAGATGAAAGATAGGAGTCGGTAAACTGAATTCAAATCTCTTAGATTAGAGGTGTTTTTGGGGAAAGGAAATTGAAATCTAACAAGCGATGATTGAGGAGGCGAGGATGATACCCGGGATGATGTTGGACCAGATGATACCCGGGGATGATGTTGGACGAGATGATACCCGAGATGATGTTGGACGAGATGATACCCGGGATGGTATTGGACGAGATGATACCCAGGAGGATGTTGGACGAACAGAACGAAGGAACGTTGGGACGTATGCTAAGGAGGGATGAAGTGATGATGGGGGGGCGGTACGTGAACCTCACCGGCCAAGGTCGACAGACGCCCCAGGCGTATAACACTCACTGAACCTATGGGTTCGCATAAGGAGGTACAAGGTACACAACAGGTCCCTAGGACGCTATTGGTTCACAATCTCAAGCTTCGCAACGCTGTCTCGCTTTTGACGCTTCTAGCGTCACCTTTTCTTTGGCTTTAACACTTTGAATATAAATGATTAGAAACAGGGAAGCGCTATAAACGGCGTATATATGACAATAGGTTAGGTTAGGTTTTATGACTCATGCCCGGGCTTTAACTACGAGGTCATATCGCCTACTACCAGAGGGCTCTTTCGTCACTCTGGTGGACATGAGCCCTATTGTGGGAGTCCTAAATTGTGCCTACCCTAAATTTTTATTCACCTTGGATAGGGGTCTTTAACGAGTACCTGACATCGTACAGGCTCGGGACCATCGCTTAATAAACTAAGGACCTCGGTCGGGTTTCGAACCCACGATCTTGAGCTCAGATGACATGCACGCATACCACTGAGCTACCGGCGCCCTCTATATGACAATATATGGAACATCTATATTATCTTAAAATAGAACACATCAAGCGACAAGATTCTCAATATCTCTGGAATTCAACAACATAATCGATGATACTTTTGGGACGAATAGTCATCCCTTCCGGTACTGTCCTCCATGAAGAGCCTAGTCTCCCAGATTCCTTAGCAAATCTAAGAACACTCCCGTGGTTTAAACTTCTAAAATCTTTCTCGTATGATCAAATCCCTACAGAAAATATGGACTCTTGTCCGAGTGTACCGCTGAAATTTACCCAGGAAGTGAACTGCTTGACTTCTTCTCCACATCTTTCACTAGTGCGACTGGACTAGGTGTCTGTTGAACAGACCGTGTCAGTTGCAGCTGACACCTGTTGAGATTCAGGATCCCAATTCACAACACCTTGGAATCCTCAGCCAGGAAAACCTTTGACTGTTTCCAAGTGTTTCATGACTTCCAAAAGTTCTCTAGCCCATTTCTTAACCCAGGTTCGTATTTCGAGCAGAGGCTCGTCCATGTTAGTTTCTTGTAGATTGCATTCAATATCTTCTGTATATTGAATAAACAACAATGAAACGAAAATATTCCGGGCTCCTGTGTACACGAGACCTAGGTCTAGGTAGTTCAGGGTCTAGCATCTAGATAGCAGCATCTTCTATCTGAGGTGTAGCAATGAAGCAGAACTGATATCTTTATTAAGCTCCTAAGTGACGATTACAATGGAAGTTTTGATAAGAAACATTTAGACAATAACCATTTTAGTTATTTTTATTTAAAATTAAAACATTAACTCAAGCCGACGACTTGATAAAAACGAAATTGACAACAAAATATATAATACATTCGGAGATAGATTATTTGAGGAACGCGGAAACTTCACATGAAGATAATGATATCAAGGATTTTTCAACATTGATTCATTCAAGGACGCCCTCAGCAACCATATGCAAATTACTCTCAGGTTCTGTTTGTTAACCTGTATAAATCAGTTAACAATTATGTTGATGAAAACTCTTCTTTTTTTCCATTTTTTTTTATTAGCGAAAATTATTCAAAAATTTGATTTCTGACAAATTCCTCAACTTTGAAATGTCTGAAACGACTTATTTTCAAAGTAAAGTTAGTTATGACTCATGCCCGGGCTTTAACTACAAGTGGACATGAGCCTGACTCTACTACGGGGGTACTAAATTTTGTCAACCCTAAATTGTTATTCACCTAGAGTAGGAGTCATTAACGAGTACCTGACATCGTATGGGCTCGAGCCTGTCGCTCAACGTCCCATCCGAAGGACGGCATGCTCAAGTTTTTTTTCCCCTCCTAGAATATTTATTATATGTTTATTTAGAATATGTTTGCAAATTATGTCCGTGTTTGTCAACTTATAAGTTACATAATAATGTGATGAGTATTGACTTGATGTTTGAATATAGAGTTCGACCCGAAGCGTCTAGCATTGCTACGTTATCCCCCTCTTTCGAACTACAAAATTAAAAAAATTAAAGACATTATCACAATATTTTGTTGCTGGTCAGTAGAGGTACAAACAGAAACGTCAGTTGGATGGAGAGCATCAGAAGATAATCTTGGTCCAGTGAGGAGTAGAGATCTCTTCTATCTCCCTCATTCAGGTCAGGATAGAAGAACATTACTTACGATATTTGGGGGGGGGGGGGGGGGGGGGGCTCCTGCCTACGCCACAGTTGTGAGGGCCACACACAGCTCATCTCTGGGATGTTATGGAAATGAGACCAGACTTTGGCATTCCTACCGTCTCCACTCTGTAAGACTCGTCGGATCGTCGTCATATCCGTCACAATAAGAAAATATTGTACACAAGGAAATATCAAGACACATTGAAGGGTTCCGTAGGTTTCATTTATTTACAGCCTAAATTTAAATTACCTATATTATTTTAGAGGTATATGAAATAGTTGGCTCTAAAGTGTTGTATCACACCAGACACCTATTGAATTTCAGTCAAATCGACGGAAGGGGAGGGGGATTAGGAGAGACTTCACACGGAAATTCGAATAACTGCCGTTCTAAAGAATGCATCGACACAATTTAGTATGTAAGTCATTTTTTTTTTAAATTAATAAATGATTAATTCGTAATTTTTTTTTTTCAATTTTTGAAATCAGGGGGTCGCTAATCAAATTCCGGTGAAAACATAACATCGAATTTCTGACCTACATAACTTCCCCTATACATCGTACACCTGGGAAAGTAAAAGTATATGTTATTCACAAATTTTTGAGTACTTTCGGTTATCCGAAAAGGCGCCCCCACTTACTAACTTATGTTCGGATATTCGATGTGTTACTGTTGTGTACATATTGGGATGCCATCACAAGTAAGGTTCAGTTTATTCCCAGGCTATGTTCCTGTTTTCCCAGGTCTGACACAGTTGTATCCCCGCCAAATAGACTAGACCCATCTCCCTGTTCCAAATGTTTTACACTACATCCACACTGACCTTATACTAGGAATCCGTAGACAAGAACACTTTCAAAAGTTTAAAATATCCACTATTTATCCATGTTCAGAGAAATTTGACAATTGAAGAAGGTAAATAGGAATAATATCTATTTCTGTTAAACCATAAGAAGGTAATTGTGTACAACATACCATTTGGGACATCAAAATAGCTTATAAACACATTAAACGATATAAAATCTTAGAAACAAATATAAGATGATAATAATAGTTTATATGAAATAAAAAATATGGAAAATAAAATAAATAAATAAAAAATATAATAAAATTCTTAATAAATACAATAAAAACAATTTAATCCTTTTTTTATGGTTAATGTTTTACATTTCATTAAGAGAATTCTTCTACCGTGACGATATTTTTAGAATGATTACATCCTTATTCCTCAGTTTACAAAGAGCGAAATATAGAGAAAAAAAAATTGTAGTAACTCATGCCCGGGCCTCAACTGCAAGGTCATATCGCCTACTTCCAGAGCGCTCTTTCACAGCTCAGGTGGACATGAGTCCGATTCTATTGTATATAGATAAATAGAGTATTGAGAAGACAAATAAAGTACCTAATACATGGTTCCAAAAAAAATGTAGTGAATAGATGTATGAATACGCGATATATCGATATAGTACTGTATCGATATAAATCTCAGCAGTTAACTCGAGTTGCATATCGACAGAAAGGTGTCTGTTCTGTAATAGTATATTATTTTCCATAACCTAGTTTCTCACATAACCTCAATTTGATCTCTGGCAATAAAAATGTCTCATGATCTTTATCCCTTTTCTGTCTCCAATTTATAATTTTTTCTTTTAGTCTTGATTTTGTTCTTCTTACATTTTTATATATCGATCCTTTGCCTCCCGCTTTTTCTTTGATACAATATCAAAATTCTCTTTTCGATACCTACGTTATATTTATGATGTGGTGTAGTGTAGTTTCAAGGGCCTGTCAAGAGAGTGCACCACTGCTGCTTGAGTAGTTGGAATCAACTTTGTACTCACTTCGCTGGAACTTCTTGCTAAGAATCTTATAACAAACTTGGGCTACAGGGTTGAGAAAAGGCGTTAATTTCAGCCCCTATCTCAGAAGGAAATGTACAAACGCTCCAGAAGTATATACGAACGCAAACTTGGGAGCCAGTTCGAGTATTAACAAGTATTTTTTTATTTTTTGTACTGTAGGTGTTACCGCGGCCACATTGTGTGCTTTCTACCATTTTACGCTGGCTTAGAATATGGACCGGTCTCTTCTCGTGTACAGAGAGCTTCTTGCGATGACCACATTGTGCAGGGGTTTGTTCATATGACAGAGTCCTGTTATCAGTCCTGTCATAGTTCCAGGAGCGTACTATCTGGATAACGGGAATTGAAAGATTCAATTAATAAGATCATGGCAAACAGAAAGTGATTTGTGATCTGAATAGAACACCAAGGGACCTAAGCATTCAGTGCTCTTATCCTTTCTCCATCTGTGTAAAGAGGAAGCCTAGCACTTCAGGCGAAGGGATAAGAGCACTTGGTCAGAATTTCTGATTGTAAAAATGAAACAAAGAAACTCCAGTGTGTCTGTGAAGACGATAACTCCGGTTACAATAAATATATATACACGAAATTATATATGTGTATCCAGAACCCTATAAGGGCGACACTTTATGTTTTTCAGCCAAATCGGCCGAAGAAACAGGCGGGATCAGAGGGGGTTTTCTAGAAAAACTGTAATAACTGCCGATGTAATGAAAGAATCAACATGAAATTTAATAAATACAATTCAAATCCCCATAAAGACGATAACGATTAACTTTTAGCGAAGGAGAGGATCACAGGAGGCGGCTTAACTCAAAAACCTTAATACGTTGACAGTTAAACAATCTGATGACTCTAAAGTATAGAACCTGAACCTGAAATGGCTAAGTGAAATAAGGTAATGTTTAATTGGCATAACGTGAAATGTCTAGGCTTTTCGTGAAATGATGTGTTACGCTTTTTGAGGCCGAGAAATACATATTTTGATAGGTAACCGATATATGCTACCCATGTCACGTGACCCACAGCCTTCTTTACATAAGTATTGCTGTTGACGTCATAGTCATATTAACTTACATATTAAAACTTGTAATGTCCATATATTTTGGAAATTACAATATAAAAAAATATATATATACAGGGTGGCTCAGTGGGCCACAAGTGAAATAACTCCTAAACGGTTAGAGATATCAAAATTGTGCATAGGACTAAAGTTGTAGCACTCACCGAGAGCTATAGTATGGCGTCCTCGAAAATACAAAAATAACCCTTTCAATAGCTCAAACAGCCCTTCGAAGGGCGGGGTTCCCTTTTGACCCTTAACGTCAAGTACTTCTCGGGAAAAAAACGTTTAAAGTTGCACGTTTTCTTATTCTGAAGTTATTAAATTCCAACAAACCAGAATAAGAAAAACGTGCAACTTTAAACGTTTTTTTTCCGAGCACTACTTGACGTATCAAAAATCTGTTTGCACAGTTCTTCCTTGCTTGTTTAGTACTTTAATAAAATGTAATGAAACTTAAGGGTCAAAAGGGAACCCCGCCCTTCGAAGGACTGTTTGAGCTATTAAAAGGGTCATTTATGTCTTTTCGAGGACGCCATAAAATAGCTCTCGGCGAGTGCTACAACTTTAGTCCTATGAACAATTTTGATATCTCTAACCGTTTAAATAAAATACAAAGTAACTTAATGGCAAGCTGCTAGACCAGTACAAGTTTAGATAACTGATGAGGTTGGGATGGCTATTGAAAGAAGCCATCTTGGGGTTCATGATTAAGGTGGCTGCCCATCACCAATTGGACCTGACATAGGACAAGGTGCTCAGACAGACACAGTTAAGGTTGAAGAGCTGACTGGGTAAGGGTGACTGGCTCTGACCTTTACCCAGGGAGGTCTAAGGGTCGTTACCCCAATTTTCACTTTCCTACCCAGCCAGTGTGGTGTGGTGGGGTCGTGTTTTGGCCAGCCTCCTCTACCCACCCCAGTTGAGATATAGCCCTAACTCCTACCCACCCCCACCCCCTCCCCCTCCCCCGCCAACCAGCTACTAACCAATCTGAAAACATTCCTACGCATCTCACTTCACCACTACAACGCGAAAATTAATAATACGTCTGGATGTGGTAAAGTCGGAAAAAAAAAAAAAAAAGTTGATAGTGAATGACCAGCTATGTACTTCCTCAGTGCAAATTAACTGTTAGGGTAGTTTACTGAGGGACTCGTCAGCCGTATAATACATACATGGGGTTCTAATAAGAGTTCTTGAGTTCATCTTCCTCCCCTGGTTACCCCTTCTCTTTGGTTGATTCGTCTCAAATTTGATAAATTTCACCCTTATGGGATTTTGAGTATACATATATCGTGTCGATACATTCATTACATCGGAAGTTATTAGGGTTTTTGAGTTGAGCCCCCTTCTCAAATATCCCTTTCCTTTCGGCTGATTTCCTTAAAAACTGTTGAATGTAGTCCCATATATATAAAATTTTAAATATATACACTGGTCTCGAAATAAAACAGGAATAACGTATTTGTCCCCAAAAATGACATTTTAAATTGTTAATTTTTTAAAAGTTGTATATTCTTTTATTTATTTTATTTTCAAATTATGTTTTATCAGGCTGTCTGATGATAAAAGCAACTTCGAAAGCCGGCTAGAATATAATAAAAAAATCTATGAGAGTTCAGACTACATTTTTATTTTGCAACCTGTAATAATCATTCCTCACATTATAAACTTCGGCAGTTGTATTGGGGTATTTATAAGCTTTTCCCTTATCCCCCCCTTTGGTCGATTAGGCTGAAAAAAACAAAACAATAAAAGTCGTCATGGATACACATATAAAATTTCATAATGTATTCATCATACGGAGAGTTACTGTGCTCGAATTTTTAACAGATTATATTCCTCTTTACTTCGTACAGCTGGAGATGTAAAAAAAAGTTAATGAATGAATATTGTAAGACAACTTCGGCTACGTTTTGATAAAACCGCTGAGATAATGAATTTCAATCCTAAATAATAGCTAAATAATGTAATTACTATCTAATTACCTACTAATATTGATTACTATTATTTGATTATTCATTGAATAAAATTAATTCTAGAAATTAGAAGGACAATACTGTCATTAGCTTCTATGAATATTCACAATAAATGTCCTTCTAATGTTCTAATGTTTTTTTATTGAAAGTAATTAATTAGTACTAGGACATACCAAACTATTAATTAACTGTTAATTAGTCAATTTATTGTGCAAAATGTTTTAATTAATTAACAACAAAATGTTACATCGAATGTAAATAAATTTGCTTACATTAAACAGGAATTACAAGAAATGTTGAATTAAAAGTAATCAAATTAGCAATTCATGAAATATTAGCAGTGGTACACAGAGTTCCAGGAAAAAATCACGAATTTGGGTCCTGAATCTGCTGATAATAGCAGGTTCATTCGGCGCTGCCCGGACAAAGAATACGTTCCTTTATTCTAAATTCCTTAGATTCCAAACGATAATACGTCATAATTAGAAAACTTCTGAATTCTAAAATACTAAATTCCACTTTGATAATATCAAAGTCACTCAAGTCTCCAATAATTGTCAATGTAATGAATATATTATATTCATTACATTGACAATTATTAGAGACTTGAGTTGAGCCCCCTTGTTCCCTTCGACCGATTTCACTGAAAAGAGACGTTTCGTCGTCTTTGTTGGATCCCATTTAAAATTTCTTGTCGTTACGTCATTTTATTATGGAGTATGGAGTTGAGCCCTCCTCCTGGTTTCTGGGTAGCCATGTAAAATTGCCAGTCGATATATTAATTCTATCGGCAGTTAGCTTGTTCACAGACAATCGGGCACAGACCAACAGATACTTTGTTTCCATTTTTGTAATCAGGGGGCGGAAAACATGAAATTCAGATATAAACTCAACATGGAAATTCTGATCGCGGGTTCGAAACCCGGCCGAGGCCCTACCTGGGAGGTGAAAAAACCTTTAGAAACGCCGCCCTCATGATGGAACGTTAAGCGACGTTTAAGACCCCTTTAGGACTCCTGCAGTTGAGTTGGGCTCATGTCCACCAGAGCGACAAAAGAGCTTTCGTAGTAGGCGATGTGACCTCGTAGTTATGCTCAAGGTTATTTTTGGCGCTAGTGCACTCTAGTGGCTGACACTTTAAAGTGCAACATTTTTGCTGTGTATTTTCATAGATGGCAGCACCATCGGCGTCTAACCACTTACCCTAAGTCAGCATCTATAAGTTAGCGACAAATAGCACAATACGTCATTCCGCAGAACATCGGCATACACTGAAATGATAAAATTACCATATTTGACTAGATTCCTCCCCTAATATCTTGGAATCTATTGAAGTTATATACCTGAATCTTTGCGCAAAGTTAAAAGGAGGTAGATAGTAATTATTTTTGCCAAATATTCAAAAATATATGGGACAAAAATAATTAAGGGGACAGAAATTATTAAGTAAAATTATTACAGAATCCTAAAATAAATACCGACTTATAAGAAAAATAAATAATTCACATAAGAAGTTAAGCTATCTAAGTGACATTAAAATCGCGAACTTGACAACGTAAACATCCGGTCAAATAAATAATAGGTAATTTTTAATTAAATCCAGTTTATAGTTAGTAATTATGACGCATGCCCGGGCTTTAACTACCAGGTCATATCGCCTACTACCAGAGCGCTCTTTCGTCACTCTGGTGGATATGAGCCCGACACTAATATGGGAGTCCTTGAAATTTTGACTACCCTTAAGTTTTATTCACCTAGGGCCAGGAGTCTTTAACGAGTACCTGACATCATACAGGCTCGGGACCATCGTTTAACGTCCCATCTGAAGGACGGTATGCTTAAGTTTATTTTACATCCCAGATAAAATAAACTAAGGACCTCAGCCGGGTTTCGAACTCACGAACTTGAGCTCAGAGGGCAAGCACGCATACCACTGAGCTACCGGCGACCTCTCCAGTTTATATATTTAATTATAGGAAAGCAATAGCTATCGATTTTATTATACCTATTAGTTAATAAGAAGCAACTCGGTTATACATAAGAATTTTAGATCTCTGATCAGACCAGGTGAGAAATTTTTCCATTTTTTTACCGATAGTCGTATAATTGGAAGCCAATAGCGACACATATAGTATTCAAAAAGAAAAAAAAATGGATTTAACTATGAAGATTGGGCTGCCTAAAAAGAACGGCCGGCAGTTGATAGTGATCAGAAAGAACTAATGAGGGATTAAGTATGATGTGTAGTATCAGGGACAGGGGATAGAGTGCAGCACAAGGATCCTGAGGGCACCGGTAGCTCAGAGGTTGCATGCATCCCTACAGAGCTCAAGATAGCGGGATCGAAACCCGGCCGATCTCTAAGGTAGCTAAGCCTTGAGCACGTCGTCCTTCAGAGTACAGGTGCTCTACAGACAAAACCTGCATTTTTGTATATTTTGACTGTATATATATCCAGACAATGAAGTGACTCAAAAGAATTATAAAAGTCTAAAAGTTGTCCGTGAATGTACATGAGCAATGTACTTCAGTAGTGAAATATAATATATTCAGTTGAGCCCCCCCTTCTTCCTCTCGAGTTCAGAGGGAGAGTGAAAACTTCTTTGATTACAAATTATTCAATGTGGGTAAAGTACATTGCGGACTACATCAGCGACTTCTTTTATTTGGATTCAGAGGGTGGGGAAAACATCAAATTTCTGGTGATTACATATCATCCCTTACACTACATAACTAGGAAGAAGAAAGCTTGGTTCGTTCTCCTTATATTGGGTACAGTCAGGTCAATCTAAAACTACAAAATTCCATGTTATTGTCTGAATCGAAGCAGCTGTTTAGTATGCAACAGGCTCACTTGCTGTTTGACCTCAATGTAGAAGGATGTCTTCTGTCAGCCAAAAAAAAAATATGCAAAAAAAACAGTCGTCCGTGGATCATCGGCAATGTACTTCCCCAGCGCGAAATTATCAATTAAATTACGCTCCCCCTTTGAAAATGATTTACCAATTTGGTTGAAAATCAATCAAATCTTACTCTCGGACACTCGGGGGGGTGTTTGTGTTTTTTGGCCGATTTTGTTCCAAACCAACAGGTTGTCTTACTGAATGCTGTGTTTCTTATACTTCTCTGGGATGTTACGTTGTTGGTTAATTCCAGCATTTCTTCCAGAGGTGTCTTCTTATTCTTTTTTTCCGACAATATTTCGGGACTCTTACAAGTCCCCTCTTCCGGTCACTATGAACGAAAGAAGAAGATGAATGTTCATAGTGACCGGAAGAAGGGACTTGTAAGAGACCAGAAATATTGTCGGAAAAAATAAGAAGACACCTCTGGAAGAAATGCCGGAATTAACCAATTACTGAATGCTGTTCCAGGAGTCTATACATTTATTCTATCGATAGAATAAATCGATAGATCGAAAAGAATCGTCAAAAATTCGATGGAGAGTTACCTAGAATCCTAAATAAATTCATTGTTTGTTCTTTGAGGCGATATAACTTCATTCGTAATGGTCCTATCAAAAATCTTACGACACATTAGCAATTGGAAATTTACGAGGGAACCAATAGTTTTCGCGGAATTGAAACAAACGTCTAAAAAAAAAGTTAATTTCAAAACGACATTCTGTTTTTCGGCATGTATCTTCTCTGTAATTCCATTCAGAAACACAGACATCATCGCGATAATGGCCCCTGAAGCGTAAAAATCCGTTGAATACTCGATCTCGGATTTTGGAACAATTACAATACTTCTGTATATTAAAGAAAGTAAATAATGAAAGATAGGTTTTTGATACAATTAGCGATTCAGCTGTAACTTTGGAAAGTCTAAATTATGACTAAAGGTCTGGGACCACCCATGAAGATATGTTGTAACGGAGAGTTCCAATATGATTAATGTGTGTCCACTATATCTGGAACAGAGTTCCACCTTCCCACTCTTTCAATACTTTTGTGTATAATCTATATATAATAAATAAATATGTATATACTATGACGCCTCCTTGGGCCCAACATTGGGCTCAGTTCTTCAATCCGCTTGCAAGTAACGAAACAAGGAAGAGAATGTTTAAAGAAATTTTATTTCGACAATAGGTAAGTGCCAGAAAAATATCATTTTTTTAGAAAAAAAAAATCGTAAGTATTTTGCTTTTTTAAGTCAAAAGTGGCTACTCAGGACACTCAAACAATCCCCTCCCAAGACTAGCTCTTTAAAGGATAACCGGATTTTCATCAAATTTCACATGCAAAAATGCATTTCAAGCTATGTAGGGCCCTAATATTTTGGAAAGGGGCGGGGGGGGGGGGGGGGGGGGTGAAGGAATAAGCCAGATCGGATTAGTAGTTTTCAAGGTTAACTCAAATACACGAACAAAATTTTCATATATCAGCACAGATGCCGGGGGGAGAGCACCATACATATACTTGTCTCGAATTTTGTGACAGTTGGTGACAGCGGGAAGGGGGGTCCCATGAAGTGTTAAGGTTTTCATGATTTCAATAGGTGAAACTGCCTAAACTGTATACATTTTGCTTTTTTTGAAATTTGTAATGATTAAATGGTTGTATTATTGGCAAAGCACCCGTACAGTGTGGTGTCTAACCGAACACTCACGACACTACACGCTTTATGTACCACTGATGATGAAAACTTGATTTTCATAAAGAATACAACAGTGAAAAGACAAAGTCTTTTATTTCTATGAGAAATCTCGTCTATAAATTCCAAATTTGAATTTATTACACATATATTACGTCAGATTATTAAAGTGCACCCCTGGAACCATTCCTAGGTCCTCTATAAGACCTACCACCCTGGTAACGATTCTAGGATCAGATGGGCTAGATAGTCAGCCACAGAGACAGTAGTTGGTTCGTTAATTGACACACTGACCACGTTTTCCAATGATGGACTGTATGTAGACATGGCAGGACTTGTGCACAATTACCCAAAACATAACGAATATATCTCTCCAATATTATATTTTTTTATCATTATTTTTTTTGATTCTTAAAATAAAAAAATTAAAAAAAGTCATCGGTGAATCATCGGCACTGTACTTCCCCGATTTCGCTCTCGATTAGAAACCAATCTATCGATGTAATTGAAAATCAATCAGGTATCCTCATAATAATAAATTTATTTCCGTTAAACCAATACATGGTAATAGGATACGACAAAAGAATTTATACATTAAGATAAGAGCTTATAAATTAGATTTATAACTACTCTATCTAACACATGTATGATTAGTAGTAATAACAAAACTATTAAAAAAAGTAAGATGAAATTAATAAAAACTGAACAAATAAATACTTAAGTAGACACATTTTTCAATTTAATAAAAATTAAGATATATAGATATATTAATTCTATTGGGAGTTATCGTTTTCACAGACATACAGACAGACAGACAGACAGACAGACAGGAATTTTTTATTTATTTATGTAATAAGGGTAGGCAAAAATCTGTCTGTCCAAAACATCCCCAATACTTGTATAATTGGGGAAATGAAATAAAATAAAATTTACAAGGAAATGTGTTCAGATCTCACATCAAATATATATTAGACATCGTAGCAATAAAATATTAAGGGTTGTTCTTCAATTTTAGTGTTGGGTGATGTCACGTCGAGTAGTTCCATTGGTAACCGCTCAGACAGCGCTGGAGTCAGACAGCGTCTGAAAGAGCTGTTCACATTCTCTGAGAGATTACGCTAGTGTAGGAACGGACAGACAGACCACAGCTAGCAGTATTAGAGACACGTTAATAACCCCCAATAACTACCGAAATAACGAAATTTTCAGAGGGTAGCTCAAAAGTTTGCTTACTGAGCTCAAAATCGCGCGTTCAAAAACTGGTCGAGGGAGGCCCTTAGGTTTTTAATATGAAAAGTGAAAAAACCTCGAGCACTCCGTCCTTCGGATGGAACGTTAAGCGATGGTTACGAGCCTGTACTATCAGCGCGCTCTGGTAATAGGAGATATGGACCACCATACATGATACATTTTCAGTGGGTAGTGTTATGGGGGAGGCTTCTTTTTCACGTCAAATCAATCGGAAGAACTCAATAATTGGCGATGTAATCAATGTATCGATACAACAATTTATGTGTGAGTCAAAAGGACGCTTTTAAAAAAAATTGTAATTATCAAAAATACGAAATCTGTAGTAGTCATGACGTAATTGAGTAGGGGAGGGTTACTAAAACTAGGTCAGAGATCAGCTGACCCATTCACAAACTGAGCCCCTTCATTATATAGATCCTTATCTGGAGGGGACACGTGATGCTAGGGTCCGGGGGAGGATTGTGTAGCGGAGAGGACGAGTTCAAATTCCGAACAGTAGTAACGAAAAATAAATTCAATAACAAAGTTATACCCCAATATTCAAGAGCTTCGATCGTTTTAAATGATCTAAAATCGCCTATCAACGAACGTATCACAGATTGGCTTTTATTAGGTTGGGTTAGGTTTTATGACTCATGCCCGGGCTTTAACAACGAGGCCATACCGCCTACTACCAGAACACGAATTTAAATTCACCTAGGGTAGGGATCTTTAACGAGTACCTGACATCGTACAGTCTCGGGACCATCGCTTAACGTCCCATCCGAAGGACGGCGTGCTGAAGTTTATTTAACCTCCCAGATAAAATAAACTAAGGGCCTCGGTCGGGTTTCGAACCCACGATCTTGAGCTCAGAAGTCAAGCACGCATACCATTGAGCTACCGGCGCGCTTGGCTTTTATTGATTCAATGCATAATGCATCGTCGTGATGACTTCATGGGAATTAAAAATACTGTTTTTCATAATTTTTGTATTTTAAAAGGAGCTGCCTATTGCTTTCATCAGTGGACCTGCACACATTTCAAAACATAATTTGATTTCTAAAATACGAAAATGGTGCGGCCTCTACGTCCATAGCGCCAGAAATTGAAACCACTTAAATCTCAGGAGCAAGGAAAAAAGTCCGTCGGTGAATTGGCTACGTACTTTCCAAGCACGAATTAAACAATTACGTTCTCACTCTCCCACCAACTCAATATTTGACTTATATAATGGCTTCTGAGTACTCATACTAAATTTTGTATCGATACATTCATTCTATCGGGAGTTACCGTGTTCACAGTCACACACACAGCGACCCATTTTTCCTTTCAATGTTGTTATCAGAAGGCCGGAAAACATGAAATTCCATTGAAAACAGCGTCAAATGTCTGACCGATAACATAACTTCCACTATACTTGGGGGGGCGGGGGGGGGGGGGGGGGGGGATCATACAGGGTGCATGTGATCAGAGAAATTTTGTGAGGGTCGCGGGGGGGCCGACAATTATCTCTTATCGTAAATTTCTGTTTCGGTTTGAACTACACAACCAATTTCAAATCTAATTCAATATTCTTTTTCCACACAATCTTAGATTTAAATTATAAGAATCTAATAGAAATAAAATAGTTGAAAAATTTGGTGTCATCTCTTAACTCAGAAACACACAAAACAGCCTTCCTAATTCGCCTTAAAGACGGGTTGGGCATGAAAATATCTGTGAACGTTTATTCTTCAGTTAGAAGGTCCAGCGACCAGACTGCCACTTGTACACGACCTGACTGCGACTTGACCACCACCGCCAGATCTGTCACTGAAGGAAAAACCGTCTAATGGCAGTCAGGTCTGTCATGCGTGGATTGGCTTTAATATAACCAACTATCCGTACATTTGTACCAGGTATAACTTGCAAAAGTTCGGATAATCGGCGCTTAGCTATGTCCCAGTTAAATCCCAGTTGGTCCGTGGTAATTAGCAGTGGAGTACGGCACCTGTGGACCTGTCCATTGATTTAAGGGGGCCGTACAAGATTTAGGAGGAGCTACAAGAAGCTATTAGAGGCGAGCTGCTCCGATGATAAACTGGAGCCACAACGGGGTCTAGCAGACTTCTAGCCGCAATCCTCCAACCGCCACCCGCCTCCTAAGACGGATAAATTACCCGCTCTCGCACCACTGATTCAAAGCACTTTATCCGATTTAACAAAATAGTATTAATTGAATTGGCAATAGATAAATTATTCAGAAACCTCGAAAGATGACGTGAGCTTACGAAGTGACAACACCAAAACAGAAACTCTTATCATAAAAGTAATTTGAATATTCAAAAAGAAAAATCGCTAATCTATAGTAATATATTATAGAGGTTTGTGTGTCTCCGTTAGTCAATGATATAGACTATGTGACATAACGACATAGACTATGTGACATAACGACATAGACTATGTGACATAACGACATAGACTATGTGACATAACGACATAGACTATGTCGAGCACAGAGGGACATAATATCTCACTTATCGAGCCAGTTCAAACAAAGTGACATTTCAAAATTTTGAATAGGAGCAAATCATGGGCCTTTGAGTATTTTTGAAAACTAATATATAGTTTTGTCCATCTCAAGTTAAACGTAGATAATACCAGTGGTTTTTAGCTTTCGCGTCTGTTCGTATATTTGTCTGATGTTCCCAACTTCACAGGAAAATGGCTGAACATATTTCAACCAATCTTTAAATTTTGAATCTGCTCACACAGAAACATCTTTTAGATCTGGGGTGGCCAACCCAAATGATCTTGCGGGCCAATTTGGAAATGCATTATAATCCCGCGGGCCGCATATAAAATTGTATATCCCCATATTAAATTTAGACCCACCACAAAAAATTTTTAGAGTGAAAATTCAAAACAGAATGAATTATTACTATTGTTTTTATTATTATTCATACATATAAACATAGATAATATAATAATGATAATAATAAAATGATCGAATAATATTTAATTAATGAGATATTTGTTTCTCAACTCTTTCACTTAGCTTTTGCAAGCCGATCTCAATGCGTGTATTTGCACATCGTAATTGATGTTGCAGGTTTTCGTCCGTTAAGTTCGAGCGTGATTTATGTTTGGTAAATTACATTTTCGAAAAAAAAAAACGATTCGCAGGTGTACGTTGATCCAAAAGCGTTCACAACTTGTTTTGGGATTTATTTCTTACAAAACACTACACTAACAACAAAAATATTGCACAAAAAAACATATTTTGTAAAATTGTGATGAATCTCGAGAGCCGTAAAATTATTCGCGGACCGCGGCTTGGCCACTCCTGTTTTAGGATATATAGATTTAAAAATGACTGAGGGGGGGGGGGGGGGGGGGGGGAGGTTTATATAAACAAACAAAAACTGTTATTTCACGTTTTCTCCATTACTATTGAACCTACATGAAACATTTAATGAGTCAATATGAAAGACATTATAATTTTAAACATTTTTTGTTTTATATGTTTTCCCGCTAAAGTTAGAAATTACGGATATAATAATTTTCGAGTAGCGAATTGGAGATGAGTGGGGTGATGGTGGCGGAGGGGTGGAGTTTCGCTCACCTGGTCAGCCTAACCTCCTCCTTCTGTACATGTACAGCGTTCTCTCTCTCTCTATCTCCTACCAATCTCCGTTATTATTTACAGATAATATATAAATAAAATGTTTATAGTTCAATAAATATAATTTTCCCTCAATCGGTACCTTTCAAAGATAGTAGAAGACAAAAACAGCAAGTTAATTCTTAAAAGTTAAAAAGATGAACTGAAATCGAATTAAATTAACAATAGAATCATCATGATAAATTTCGTATCGATACATCCAAAACATCGAGATTTATTTAGTTGGGCCTCCTTTGATTCTCACCTGCCTGAAAATCTTCAACTGTTGTCCTTTGTGGGTCCTGGATCCATGTAGGTTAGGTTAGGTTTTATGACTCATGCCCGGGCTTTAACTACGAGGTCATATCGCCTACTACCAGAGCGCTCTTTCGTCACTCTGGTGGACATGAGCCCGACTCTACTGTGGGAGTCCTAAATTTTGCCTACCCTAAATTTTTATTCATCTAGGGTAGGGGTCCTGGATCCATGTAGCCATTACACAGTTATTACAAATTTTAAGTTCTACCCCCTAACGGTCGATATTACATATCAAACGGGAGTTATCATGTTCACAGACGGGAAATTATGGTAACGGTTAGAAATTCGATGTAGTGTATTCTCACAAAAAATTAAAGTTTTCGTCCTCCCGTTCCGAAAAAGAACGAAGAAGAAAGTCTGTATTTGTGTGTCTCTGAACACGATTAGCTCCCGACTGAATGAATGTATCAACACGAAATTTTATATGTGTATCCAGAACCCTGTAAGGATGACATCTATCGATTTTCAGACAAATCGGTAAAAAGGAAGAAGAGGATTAGGAGACAGATTAACAAAAAAAAAACTAGAATGAATGTACCGACACAAAATAGCATCCTAATATTCTGCGAACTCGGACGAAGGGAGACTCTACTCAAAAACCCTAATAACTATCGATGTAATGAATGTATGTACAAAATTTAGTATGATGGTTCACAAGCCCTAAAGTAAGTCAGCTATATTTTAGCCCAAATGGTCAATTGATTTTGGAGGGAGAGCGGAAACCTAATTGGTCAACTCTTCTGGGGAAGTGCATTGAAGGTGATTCATTTTTGGAATTGGTCGGAAAATATGAAATTCCGGTGAAAACACAACATTGAATTTCTGGCCATTACATAACTTCCCCTATACTTTGTATGGCTTGGGTAAGATTAAACAGCCACTCTAGTTAGTCTGTTATTATGACTCATCCCCGGGCTTTGACTTAGAGGTTATATCGCCTACTACCGGACTCCTACATTTTGGCTACCCTAAATTTTTATTTACCTTCATATAGTTGGGGAAGTGTATTCTTTAGTTTCAGCTCCTTTTCTCCCATTTTAAATTTCAGGTTGTGAGCCCATTCTTAATAGTTAGTTATTGTGACTCCATGCCCGGGCATTACCTACTAAGTCATATCGCCTACTACCAGGACAAGAGTCCGACTCTATTGTGGGAGTCCTAAATATTGCCTTCTCCAAGTTTTTATTCACCTAGGGCAGGAGTCTTTAAAGGAGTATCTGACATTGTACCGGGCTCGGGACCATCGCTTAACGTCCCATCCGAAGGACGGCGAGCTCAAGTTTATTTTACATCCCAGATAAAATAAACTAAGGGTCTCGGCCAGTTTTCGAACCAGCCATCTCGAGCTCAGCAGACATGAACGCATACCACTGAGCTATCGGCGCACTCTATTATCATCTGATTCTATCAGTTCGGCTCGGACTGAGGATGCCCACCGGTTTTAACCAACAAAATACCTTAACCCATGTTAGGGTGCTCTAGACTACATTAATTATGTATTTTCATAATTTTGACTGATTTATGTTCGAATTCGAAGTTTTCACCGGAATTCCATGTTTTCCGATCCCTTCAATCATAAATTGAGTGAAAAATTATTTGTTATAAGCAAGTTTTCACTCTCCCTCTAAACTCTTTCCTCTCAGGTCAATTTGGCTAAAAATCTACAGGTGTCTTACTCGGGGACTTCTGAATCCTCATATAACAATTCGTGTAATAAGAATTTTTGAGTTTGTTTTTTAGTTCAAATCAGACATGATGGTGAAAACTCAACATGGAATTTCTGACCGATTACATACCTTCCCCTATGTGTTTTCAGCTAAATCGACCAAAAGGAAGGGAGGGGGCTCAACTCAAAAACTCTAATAACTGCCCATTTATTGAATTTATGAATACGAAATTTTATCTGAGGATTCCCATTATCCCCGAGAACCATGACTATTAATTGTTGAACCAAATTGTTGGTTCGATTTCAGAGAGAGAGCGAAAACTTAGCTCATTAATGAGCACTTACGAGAGTCTTTGTATTAATTACTTTTCACTTAAATGTGTTCCGAAAATACTGAAAAAAAAAAAATTGTGAAATCTCAAAATCCAATTGTGGGCCACAAAAAATTCCACTGACCAAATTTTCCAGGGTAGATAAAGAGAGAAAAAAAAATGTATATACATAATCTATCTCGAAAGAATATCTAATCAAAATGATATTTGTATTGGAAAAAAAAACAAAAAAAACTTAATATATAATAAAAACAACATGTAATAACAGGAAAATGGCAGGTTCAGAGTACGCAAGACAAATTTGAATAATTATAGAAAAATAAAATATATATTAATTTAAGGAAATAATTAGGATAATTGAATAAAAAATTGTTTATCTGGCAATTATTAACTTATTGTGAATAACATGGAAAATATTAACTAACATCACTCTTAAATAATATTTCTATTACTTCCTTTTACTAAAAGTATAACAAAGCAAAACAAAAAATAATAACCATTTATTTTTGGAAATTAATAATTTGTTTAGGACCTCGGTAACGTGGAAAATTGTATTTTTGGTACATTTATTAAGGAAAATGTATTCATGAAATATATGGAGTTTTTAAACAATTGATTATTCTATAATTTAAAAAAAAAGTTAAAAAAATTAGGTCAAAAATGACAAAAAAACGAATATGAGACAGGCAAAAGTCAAAGCTTTGTGATAAGGGATATCAGCTGAGGGGAGCCGGTGGTTTGCTATGGCAACCAACTTAGAAGGGAGAACCCCACGTGGGCAACTTTGACAGGACACACCAACTTAACAGCAAATAAGGTAGATTTGAAAAATTTATAAATTATTTTTTATTTTAGAGAAAATTTGAGAAATTTACACATAAATAGGGAAATTAGTAAAATATAAAAATATAAAAAATTTCACTGAACGAAATAAAAGTGAAAAAATATCACTCGTTTGGAATTTGATAGATTTTTAGATCGGTTTCTGAGACGACCAATTTATTTTAACTATTCATTTTTGAAGCAAATGCTATTATGAAAATTATTTTAATATATATTTTATCAAGAAAGAAATATATATTTTTTTGTAAAATTGAATTTATCCTTCTTGGACAATATTAGAAGAGGATAGCGTCTAGATTGATAAGAAGGGTTACTTGAGTATTTTTCGTGGTACATGAATTTGTGAGGATTTATGGTTGATAAGATGGAATCTAGCCGGCTAACTACAGGTGGCCAGTCCATATGAGCAGAGAGAGCATGCAGGTAGTGTTATGAAGGGGCCTACCTGCAATAGCCATCCAGGGATAGAAGGTGTGGTTGGGAGTCTGTTGGTGGATCTGTCCGACGGGAGGCTGCGTGCTCGCGGCGCTATTCAGGCTGCACTGGTTCCAAGAGGCGGGAGCTAGAGAGGCCGCTGAAGAAGTCCTGGAGGCAGCGCCCGGCGATGTGTCCAAGCCGGGGTAGCGAGTGTCCGGAGTGCATGCGGCAGGCCGCACCAGATTTGTAGCGGGTGTCGAGGCTGCAGAGGCACTCTGCCAGACGTCCTTAGCAGCCGCCGCAGCGACAACAGCCGCGTAGCCGTTCTGATGACTTGTCTCCGTCTTTGAACAGTCTGGCTTTGTTGTTGAGTAGTTGACACTTGTCTGGTTCTCATTGGAGGAGTACAACTTGCAAGCGGCTGCAACTGAAGCATCGTAAGGTGAGTCTTGCGGTGGCCGACTCTGGTGGAGATGGTGATGATGTTGCGTGGATGCATACGGTGACATGCCAATGCCCAGCGGGAATCGGTAAGCTGCCGCCGTCTGGTCATGATGATGGGCCGCCGTTGCACTCTGATGGTGGTGCGAACCATAGAAACCAGTCTGCTCAAAGTAAGAGTTCATCCTGGACGACTCAGAGAAAAAAGAAAAATTCCAAAAAGAAATTTGAAAAAAAAAAAAAAAAAAAAGAAACCTTAAGACATTTAAAAAGTCATTAATTCACAAATGGGCGATGGCGGGGTAATAAAAGGCCCATAAAGAGGCCATAAAAAAAGATGACGATAATTAATGAGAAGACGCGTGTTTAACTGGTTTGAGAGAGGCGACGGAATGATACAACTACACCCGTGTCCCAGCCACCACTGACAGTAACCCTGGTCTCCCTCCCCCTCCCCCACTCTCTCCCTATCACTCTTTATCCGTGGTTCCTTCTTGGAGAGAGGGGGGAGGCGGTCGGCCAATCAGAGGGCTCCTCTGGCGCCTGCCCACTCCAACGCTATCTGTCCACAACTCCGCCAACTAACTCCTCCAACGACAGCCAGCTACTCTCCCCCCCCCCTCTTCTCTTTATGAACCGTTCCGATGAGACTGTTATGACTTCATTGATAGCTCTGATGGGTCTCCTTATCATCAACACATCTTCTGTCACTTCGCTTCTCTCATCAACCACCCCGACCTCCCTTATGGAGTTAAATCATACCTATATATTTTGCAATAAGTATATATTCTTCCTTGTCTTCTTCCCCAAGTATATGAGGAGAAGAAATCGGCCAGAAATGTGATACCGAGTTTACACTGCAATTTCATTTTTTTCGAATCTATGATTAAAAAAAAAAAAAGAATCTTGTCTCTCTGTGTCTGTGAACACAATAACTATCGATATAATGAATATATCGATATAAAATTTTATATCCGCATCCACAACCCGATAAGGATGATTCCTACTGATTCTCAACCAAATCGGCCAAAGAGAAGAGAGAGAATAGGGCTGGGCATAACACAATATTCCCAATAACTGCCGAACTAATGAACTGATCGACAAGAAATTTTATTTGTAAAATCAAAACACCATGAAGACGTTGCCAAAAACTTTTCAGCCAAATCTTCTAAAGAGATAAGCGGGAATCAGAGGAGGAGGTAATAGTTATCAACACAAAGTATAAAACTCCCTGAGTTTGAGACTTGACTGTGAACCAATTCTATGAACTGATTTTTAGAGGAAAACAAAATCTTATTGATTAATTTGCACTGGGGAAGTACAACTACTTCTAATTTGCACTGGGGAAGTACAACTACTTCTAATTTGCACTGGGGAAGTACAACTACTTCTAATTTGCACTGGGGAAGTACAACTACTTCTAATTTGCACTGGGGAAGTACAACTACTTCTAATTTAAAAAAATTAAATAAATAAATAAATAAATTCTATAAATAATAAATAAATAACAAAAAAAAAAAAAACTAACAGCTTTGCTATCGATGTTTCATAATTGAAAATTATGAAAATGCAAAATACATTGGCGCAATTTCACATTATCTGTAGGTTACGTTTTTCATTTTCGATGTCGGTTATACCATCTAGTTAATTAGTTATTGGGCTTTAACTACGAGGTCATATCACTACCAGAGTGCTCTTTCGTCGCTCTGGTGGACAAGAGGCCAACTCTACATTGGGAGTCCTAAATTTTCTCCAACCAGGTTTTGTTACAGAGGATATGGAGTCTTTAACAAGTACCTGACACTGAACCATCGCTCAACATCCCATCCGAAGGCCAGGTTTCGAATCAGTAGGCTAGGACGGTATCTCTGAGCTACCTGTCTAAACGGTCTGTAAAATAAAATTTCATAGTCATAACTTAATCTGATCTGTGTAGCTAAATAAACTACGACAACATTTATTGAGTCCCCTGTAACCTGTTACTAGAAAACTAAAACTGTCATATAAAAATACATTTATTTTGTTATTATAAATATCTATAAAAATACAAGAATTACAATATTTATTTTGTCATACAAGTAATTGGATATTAAATTATGTATTCGGAATTTATAGTTCTCTCAAATAAAAAGGGCCAATTTCTGCAGAAAATGACCAGAGAAATATTTTGAAAAATAGCGAAATTTTGAGAGATAAAACAAAGCCAGAGTTCAGGGCCATACTTGGTGCATGGTTTGCAGAATTTCAGATACACAGGGAGAGCATTGAATGGTTAGATCCCTGGGTCTCCACAACAGCCAACCCTGTATATATAACGTACACATACCGGGCACCAGTAGCTCAGTGGTACTTGCCTTCTGAGCTCAAGTTCGTGGGTTCGAAACCCGGCTGAGGTCCTTAGATAATTTTATCTTGGAGATAAAATAAACTTAAGCACGCCGTCCTTCGGATGGGACGTTAAGCGATGTCTCGTTAAACACCACTTCCATGGGTGAATAAAGATTTAGGGTAGGTAGACAAAAGGAATCCCACAGTAGATTCGGGCTCATGTCCACCAGAGTGACGAAAAAGCGCTCTGGTAGTAGGCGATATGACCTTGTAGCTAAAGGTCATTTATAACTAACTAAAATTTTGACACACTTTGCATTTGTATTCAGAACCTCATCATACGGACCATACCTAGGATTTATATTATAGGAAAATTTTTGATGAAGACTTTTTATCGTTATATTATTATATCTCCATTTGCTGAACAATTCTGTCTACACTCTATTATGATTAATATTATTGTATCTCCATTTTTCTAATCTGTCCAAATGAAAGAGATGTGTAGGGAAAATATGGGAGAAAATAGTTGAACTAGTGCATTACGAAGTTATTTCAAGGTACAATTCCGTTTTGGATTGGCATTCAATTTACGAGCAATCTTTCGGAGATGGCACAGAACCTGAGTTACGTCCTAGTGTATTCTAGATTTACCACCAAACTAGATGAGGTTTTGTCACGAAGTATCGTTCTTTGTCAAATACATATTTATTTATCTAGTTGCATAATTTCTTTTACTTTCCCAGCTTTACAAAGTATAGGGGAAGTTATGTAATCGGTCAGATGTTAGATCTTGAGTTTTCAATGGAATTTCATGTTTTGTTCAAAAAATGAAATGGCTCCCCCCTCCAAAACTAGTCGACCGTTTAGTTAATATTTAATAGTTGACTTACATAGGGACTCCTAAATCCTTATATTAAATTTTGTGTCGATAAATTCATTAAATCGGTAGTTATTAAGGATTTTGAGTTAAGCCCCCTCCCCTGAACCCCCCTACCCTTCTGCCGATATCGCTGAAACTGGTTATGTTCTCGTTGAGTTTTGACCTCAAATATGAAATATCATGTATGTAGTTGCAATCATTGCATTGGCAGTTATTGGGGTTTTTGAATTGTGCCCCCTCCCCACCCCCCACCCCTATTTCCTCCTCTTCCTTTTTGCTCATTTGGTTGAAAATTGACACTTGTTATCCTTATAAGATTCAGGTCACACATATAAAATTTCATGTCGATACATTCATTTTATCGACAGTTATTAAAGTTTTTGTGTTAAACCTCCCCCCTAATCCCCCTTATTTTGGCTGAAAATTAACAGTGGTTGTCGTTAGAGGGTTCTGGATTCACATATACAATTTAGTGTCAATACATTCATTCTATCGAGAGATCATGTACTCAGACCCACAGATAAACGGAGTTTTTTTTTTTCATATCTGGAATCTGAGAAGCCAGAAAACGTTCGTTTGAAAACTCTGCATCGAGATTTTCACCATAATTTCCCCCGTATTGCTGGAGAAATAAAATTGGTGTAATAGTTAGTTTTCATATATTTTTTTCTTTCAAAATAATTTTTAAAAAATCCTTCTTTAAATTTTTTAAAATGTAATATTCTGTATAAATCTGGGACAAAAAGAATGAAGGAAAAGTGAAAATTAGTTGACAACTGATATCTACGTTTTTAAAAAAAATTAGCTCTTCTAGTCTCCATTCCAAAAATTTCCCAGCTATGCTATCAAAAATTCGATGTTGAGTTTTAACTGAAATTTCATGTTTTCCGAAAATGTCTACCTGAGCTAGTGTCTTTGGGAAGGGAGGATCAGAGGAGGGTGCTCAACCCAAAAACCCCAATAACTGTCGATGTAACGAATGTATCAACAACAATATAATACGAAGATTCAGGAGTCGCTGAATTAGATGGTAAATAAATCGGTTTCAGAGTGTGCGCGGAAACTTAGTTGACCTTTTTTTAATGTTCAAAGGAAAAAAAGAGATTTTACAAAATTCGAAAAATATATAAAATATAAGAAGGACCCTTGAGGACAGACAGGCTGACGTAGATTATACTATCGCATAGAGGCTAGACTGGTGTTTAATGGGCCTTTATCGCCACTGGTGGCAATTAACGTAAAATAGTGCACTATAAATACCGATAGTGCTAAATAACTGCATACAACCTACACTATTCTATAACTAATGACAGCCATGTTTAATGCACTTTTTATTATTTATTATTTCTTTATTTATATTTTTTCAGTTATTTTTCTTTTCCTATTGTTATTATATTTCACATTATGATTGACAATTTATTGTTGGACAGAATTAGAACAGAAAGGAATTTATAAATGTAATTTATAACTTATTAACAAAGTCAGAGATAGAAAGAGACGAACGGACGGGGGAGGGAGGGGGGTAAGTCCCAGGAACAGTCAATTTCCAGAAACTTTTAACTCATATTCTTGGATTCGGCTTGAAGTTTCAACCTTTTAAATGAGATGAAGTTTCCCTGTGCCTCGTAGCGCATCTTGTTGAGAAAAGTCCAAGAAGCAAGTCGGATGTAAGAGTAACCAAGGGTCCTACTTCAGTAACCAGATACAGCTTGTCTGTCAATTCTACATTTCCAAGAGTATTTCTGGTTACAGAGACGAAATATGCGGAGAGACAACAGACAGAAACAAAATACAAGCAGAGACGACAAACAAAGACGAAATACAAACAGCGATGGCGGATAGGCGAAATACATACTGAGACAAATTACAGGGAAAGACGCGACATAAGAGACGAAATACAGACAGATACGTCACACATCAAAGCACTGGCTCAACTCCGTCTATCTGGCAAGTACTATCTAAAAATCAGTTACAAAAATAATGTATACACCCTTAATGCCCAGGAACTTTGTACAATCTGCAATAAAAATGAATCGGAAGACGTATACCACCTGTTAATATCCTGTCCGATATATTCCTCCATTTGAAGCAACTTCCTACCTCAGAGTATCAATATAGACCGATCCAACTTTCATACATTACTCCTGGCCCATAATAAGAATGATATCTCAAACATTTTCTATTATTTGATCAGCGCTCTGAAACTTGGAGCATTCATTGTTAACGAGTAATGTATTTTAACTTACATATTAAATTGATATTCAATATCCCCACACCATATTTACAGTCTATGTTACGTTATTATTATTAATTTGTAATTATTTATTTTTATTTTTATATATTTTTTTTTTATTTATGGTATTTATTTAGTTTGTTAAAGGTTCCTTTATATATTTCATTAGTGTTTTACATGTGTATTCTTTTATATTTTTATTTCTTTTATTGTATAGGAGTGGTCCCATTAAACAATAAAAATTATTATTATTATTACAGTCAGATACGACAGACAGTGGCGACAAATTATCTTAGTTTTCGCGGCTAATTTGGTTTTAAGATAATTATTTACTCGAAAGTCCAGTCATGTTATTGTGCTGTATGTAAGAAGCTAAATTTCATAGCACATAGTTAAAAATAATTTGGAAAAATGTGTGGTGTTTTAAGTTGAAAACAATGCTAGTACTGGCAAATCAGCTGCTCATCAACGCTAGTACATTTTCACATATATTTATATCAATTCTGGGTACCCATATAAAATTTCGTGTGAATACATTTTTTTTTTCATTTTTGGAATACAAGGATATTACATTGAAAATCCAGTATCGATTACTGATTACATAACTTCCTCCATACTTCGTATATATATGGATGGTGTTTTACACCTAGGGACCTAAGCATCCAGTGCTCTTGTCCCTTGACTTCGTATAACTGAGGAAGTAAAAAGAATTTGTATTGGAGCAAGACTCTTTCTTTAGGTGGGAATTGTAGTAAATAGCAATTTCTACAGAGAAGGGGGATTTTTTCGTTTATCCGGACACGGAAAACATACAAAATGTTGACCTTGAATAAACAATTGTACATTTCGGTTAAATGGAGCTTACAGGGGTTCCTGGATCAATTTTCCACGCTTCTAACCACAGAAGAATCCGTGATTTATCTTCTTTTGGCCAGGAAAATGTAAGAATTGGAGTATTGTTGGTGTGTATTTGTCCTAATGGAGTCAGTTTTGTTCCGGATCATTGAAGACACTTCAACAGGAACAAAAGGCAATGTTCAAAAAATGTATCTGATAAATGGGATCCGTTAAAGAGGATCACAATGAACCTTATGTAGTGGCTGTATTAACACATCTCTCCAAACTGGATCTCATAAATTGACTGGACTGGCGTGTGACCTGCAGGTTCATGAGAAAGAGGACGCACCCTATCCTGGATGAAGCCGTAGATAACACCCAATGGTGACACTCCAAATGCCCTTTCTTATAATAGCTCTTTTATTCCCTGTGGCCAATCCTCCCTTCCCTATTCCCCATACCCTTCCCCCCCCCCCCCCCTCCCGAGCTACCTCAACCTTCCGTATCCCCTGTAATCGTCCTGACCCCGTGGTCGTCCCCCTTGTCTTCTTCTTCTTCAGCTTCCCCCTCTCCCTGCTCTTCCTTCAAGAGGGGAGACACACCATGAATAATTGATAGAGTGCTCCCCTCCCCCCCCCCCCCCCCCCCACCTCTGTGGGGAGCCGCCGGGCGCACAAAGAACTTCTTTGACGAAGCAAAAAGAGAGTAATGGCGTCTCAAAGACCGCTAACTCAACTTCAACATTTTTTTTTATTTGTATGCTCTTTTTTTACTTATTACATCCCCCCAAGTATAGGGGAAGTTATGTAATCGGTTAGAAATTCGCCAGAATATCATATTTTCCGATTCCATGATAAATTCACCAACTTAAAGTGGCAAGAAATTAGCCGCACTCTCATCCCATAGCCATTCGCAATAAGTACAGACTCAAAGGAAACATTATTCAACACCATTTCAATCAACGTGATTTTTTTTTTGTGAATAATTGTTAAATTCCGTGTGCGCCAATACTTTTTTGACGTAAAAATTAACATCTCTCAGTTTCAAACTGAATGGACACAAATATTTTCAGCATTTTGACGTGAAAACGTCTATTCGCTCGTTAAGCGCAGTGGTCAAACTTTCTTGTGTTACAAAATACCGATTTCAATCGATAATAACTACGAGACTAAAAATGCAATAACAACGTTTGAGGTCACAATGGATAGAGCATGTCTGTACATGTTTGTTGCGCAGTGTTTGTAAAGAGCTTGAGGAGCACTACTAGGACTCAAAGTGAAACAATAAAAATATTCGCCGAAATATATGTAAACATCGGTATTAAATTGAAAAATGCAAAAAAATTGAAGATGTCGTCTCATATGAATCGTAAATAATATTTATTAATCAAATTAGGCAAAAAAGTCGTCGGTGAATCACCGGATATGTGCGTTTTCGTTCTCCCTCCAGAGCTAATCGACCGTTTGGGCAAAAATTCAATATTTGAATAATTGTGTTAGGTTTCCCTCCCTTCTCTTTGGCCGATTTAGCTGAAAATCAATAGGTGCTATCCTTAACGTCTTCCGGACACACATATAAAATTTCGTGTTGATATATTTATTCTTTGGGGAGTGATCGTATTCACAGACAAACAAACAGGACATTCATTTTACTTCCACAGTTATAAAAAGTATAGGGGAAGTTATCGGTCAGATTTTCGATGTTGAGTTTCCATCAGAATTTAATGTTTTCCGATCCCCTGATTCAAAAAATTTTTAAAAAAATGTCCGACATGTGTTTGTGTGTATGAGGACATGATAACGCCCGAAAGAATGATTGTAATGACACGATGTGAGATTATAAATGTGTAACCTCCAAAAAGCCACCAGGACGACAACTATTAATTTTCAGCAAAATCAACCAAAAGGAAAGGGGGCGGGGCTTAACTCAAAAACTCTAATAACCGTCGTAAGTCAACTATTGACTTCAAGGAAGACGAAAACTTAGATTTTTAAGTTGGGGAGGTAAATAGTCGGTGATTTACCGACAATTTTTTTTTTTCTCAATTTTGGAATCAGGGGGTTTGAAAGCTTGAAATTTTGGTGAAAACTCAAGATCGTATTTCTGACCGATACTTGGTAGAGGTGGGGAAGTAGAAGCGATGTGATTTGAAGAGTTGGCTCATCAAAGTGCCGATATTCTGTATTTCTTCTTTGGCTACCTAGAACCAACCAGAATATGTTTTGTATCTTCACTTATGGTCAACCATCATCGTATCTGGTTGAACATTGATCTACTGACATTGCTTTATTAATGCGTTTTTCAGATAATATAAAGAATTGCGGCGCCACAAGGTCCATCTATATTCTATATTTCTTCTCCGGTTACTTTAGTTAGGATCAACCAGAATATATTTGGCATCTTTATTTCTGGTTGACTATCATCATATCTGGTTGAAGCCTCTCTACCGACATTGCTTTATTAATGTGTTTTTCAGATAATATAAGGAATCGGTGCCACAAGGTCCATCTATATTCTGTATTTCTTCTCCGGCTAGTTTAGTTAGGATATAATTTTCAGATAGGATATAATATTCAGAATATAATTTGCCGATGTATCGACAAAACATTTAGTATTCAGAAGCCACTATGTAAGTCACTTATTAAGTTTAAATACTGAACCGAAGTATAAGGGAAATAATTATATATAACATAGAACCATAAACGTAACCTGGCAAAGATTCGATGTTCATTTTTCCCCGAATTCAATGTTTTCTGACTCCTTAAATCCAAGAGTTCGCCCCATTTCAGCCGTGTTGAGTCCTGATCCATTGCCCAGGTTTCAGCCACCAAGTACCTCAACAAATGGCCCGTTTCAGTCAGAGAGGTGATTAGTGCGGGAGCTATTTTGTTCTGTCTTTGTTTGTAAGTTATACGGACGACAGGAGAACCTGCTTCACTAATAGCACCGTCCTGAGATATAACATTTCTTTCGGATACATACAGAAATAGGGGTAGCTGAAATTAATAGGGGTAGCTGAAATTTAAAAAAATTGTCGGTGAATCATAGGCTATGTACTTTCCTAATACGAATAGCAGTTGTGGCCCAGATGGGGGACAAGAATAACTTACGAGTATCTGTCCCCATCCATTAAATTTTAAATTGTTAAAGTTTCTAGATGGTATTATTTATATATAGTTCATTTATTTATTTAAAATGTTTTTAAATTTTATTCACTAACATATTTTAATTAGGTTAATTTCAAAAATTTATTTTATCAGACTGCCTGATGGTGAGGGCTACCTCGAAAGCCGGCTAGCTAATACAAATAAAAATCTGTGAGAGGTCAGACTACATCTTATTTGACAACCTGTTAAATAAATTACGTCGCCCTATCTCCAAAACCAACCAACCGTTTGGGCTAAAACTCAATATTTGACTTATCTACATCGAGTCTTCTGAATCCTCTTACTAAATTATATATCGATACATTCATTATTTCGGCAATCGATTACATTTGAATCGAGTCCTCCTTCCCTTCGACCGATTTCGCGAAAACTTGATACAGGACAACAAATGTTTCTTTCATTTTCGGAATCAGAAAGTCGGAAAAACTGAAATTCCATTGAAAACTCAGCATCGAATTTCCGACGGATTATATAACTTTCCTTGACTTCTGGGAAAGTAAAAAAAAACATCGTAATAGAATCACCAGCAATGTACTTCCCCAAGCAAACGTCTGGAAAAATGGGTTTCGAGATGTCACTTCTGGACTGTTTGCAAGGTGCATACCGAAAATTGGGTTGCTTTTTAGAAGGCGCCGGTAGCTCAGTGGAATGCGTGCTTGTCTTCTGAGCTCAGGATCGTGGGTTCGAAACCCGACCGAGGCTCTTAATTTATTTTATCTGGGAGGTAAAATAAACTTAAGCACGCCGTCCACCGTTAAGTGATAGTCCCGAGCCTGTACGATGTCAGGTCTCGTTAAAGACCCCTGCCCTAGATGAATAAAAATTTAGGGTAGGCAAAATTTAGAACTCCCATAGTAGAGTCGGGCCCATGTCCACCAGTGTGACAAAAGAGCGCTCTGGTAGTAAGCGATATGACCTCGTATAGTCATATAACGTAACCTAACCTCGGGTTGCTTTTCCCCATAAAACATTTTACTTTTCTGCATTGTTTAAACAAATCTTAACATTAGAATATGAAAATAAAATGGAAAACGTGAATTTCTTTGAAAAAAATAAATAAAAAATAATAAAAATCTGTTTCTATTTCATAAAAACAGAACGTCCGAAACAAAACGATACACACTGATCTTCAGATCCCTGAGGTAAAGGAATGTCTGACTATTTGCTACGCCAGTCTGTTGCGGACCATGCAAGAACATGAAAACCCTCTGCTACGTGCCATCCCTTTCCACCTGCCTCCGCCAAGACCAGAACGTCGACTGAAGAGGAAGCATCATAGCGACCTAACCAAGAGGACTGACGTTGGCCAGCCGCCTCATTCAAGTGTCAATTATTTTGTTTTTTCTTTTGTATTAGCACAATTGAACGTATATTGTACAAAAACTGCCAATAAATGAGAAAAAATAAATAAATAAATTGTTTTATTTTTTTTAATAAAAAAAAAAACATTTTAACTTTTATAGAAATGGAACAGTGATTTTTGAAAATATCTTCATTAAAATCTCAAGTAAGTTGGAAGCAATTGTTTAAAATGCATTACAGAATTTTGATCTCTCAATTTTTTACTGGAAACATTTTCGGACCTATCCTTATCCACACCTGTATAGGTATATATTACGTTATAAGAAAATTTCTGTTCAGAATTCAATATCCTATAAGATCCTCCTCAAGTACCGAAATTTTAACTTGTTACATCCTGTATAATCATCGACCAAAGGTCATAAGTGAATCCCCCCCAAAAAAATATATAAAAGACCATAACCATAGTAAACCTTGGAAGTGGCACAGTGCAAATTCGTGCTGAGGAAGTACACTGTCGATGATTTACCCAGGATATTTTTTTTTTAATTTTTGGAATCGAGGGTCGGAAAACATGAAATTCGGGTGAAATAACATAACTTCCCCCATACTTGATAGAGGTGGGGAAGTAGACGATAGGTGATGGGACGGTGAAGTGTTGGCTCATCAAAGTGCGGATCTTGGGGTGGGGATATCTTGTGTGAGAGCGGCCTCGTGCCATCACCGATCCAACTGCTCCACTAAAACCTTTATGGAGGCTATAACTGTCAGACAAAAGAGGCAGCCTCTCTTCACAAACACTATACTGCCAAGTCGAGAACTTGTTACACCCAGTCGTCGGTGATTTACCGGCAATGTACTTCCCCAGAACGAATTAATCAATTAACTTTTCGCTCCCCTGCAAAACCATTAAACCGTTGACTTACATAGGGGCTCCTAAATCCTCATACCTACTGAATTTTGCGTAGACAAATTTAGTTACAAAAGTTTTTGTGTTAAGCCTCTCCCCTTAAACCCCCCCCCCCCCCCTCCCCCCCAGTTTGGCTGAAAATCAATAAGTGTCGTCTTTAGAGGGTTCTGAATTCACATATAAAATTTCGTGTCGATACATTCATTCTATCGGGAGTTATCGCGTTCATAGACACATTTTTTTTTTTATCTTCAATTACATTTACCACTCTTATTGAAAAAAGAGACGATAATATCTGAGAATAAACAAATTCATAAATGTAAAGCCACGGCGTTTTTTAGTTCTGATTCCATCCCTTCTTCCTACCCTACCTAAGAATGAATCGCACTCAACAAACTTTTATTTGTGTTTCTTAAACTTCTTGAGAGGATAGGTTAGGTTTTATGACTCATGCCCGTGCTTTAACTTTAGCTCTTTCGTCACTCGGGTGGACATGAGCCCAAATTGACTGAGGGAGTCCTAAATTTTGCCTACCCTAAATTTTTATTCACCTAGGGCAGGGGGTCTTTAACGAGTACCTGACATCGTATAGGCTCGGGACCATCGCTTAACGTCCCATTCGAAGGACGGCGTGCTCAAGTCCAGATAAAATAAACTAAGGGCCTCAATGGGGGTTTCGAACCCACGATCTTGAGCTCAGAAGACAAGCACGCATACCACTAAGCTACCGGCGCCCTCACTTCTCTAAGATATTGATTGTTGTTTTTATCCGGCATTTCTTCCAGAAATGTCTTATTTTTTCTGAAAATATTTCGGGACACTTACACGTTCCTTCTTCTGGTCACTATGAACGTGTCCAGCGCTCTGGTAGTAGGCGATATGACCTCGTAGTTAAAGCCCGGGCATGAGTCATAAACCCTAACCCATAAATATGTGTGGAAGTGACAATATTTAAAATATTTAAAAATAATAAGTTTCTTTTTGTTTATTTATAACTCTTGAGTTCAAAAATCAATAAATGGATAAAATGTCAAAATATGCAGTTTTATGTATTCATTCTCAAATAAACGATTCTATTGATATAATTTGTAAATTATTCAGTCAAAAGTTGTAGTAAAACAAAATGTAATATATTGGAAAACAGGTCTCTGCTGACAAATATCAATAATATATGAAATTCCTTCGAAAAATCTGCATCGTATTTTTGACCACCGATTATATAACTTACCCTATACTTGAAGCGTTGAAACCAAGAGACAACGGATGGAAGCAGAGTTGTAAAGGAGGAAGATAGGATGGAGACAGAAAACAGGTTGTACCATGTTTGGGAAAGCAGAGAGAGAAGAGAGACTGGAAAACGAAGGGGTGGTCGGACGAGGTCTTGAGATGGGTGTACTCCACCCAGTCTGCCTGCCCGAGATACCAGCACAGACCACCACGTTTCACAAACAGTCACATATGGCAGTTCAACATACCTCTCTGAATAATTCACCAGTTGCTCCAATTAATATATACTGGATAGGTCCTCCTTTAAAGTCTTCTTCTGTCTGAGCTCTTCAGGATTGCGGATTCAGCTTCATAGCGGAGTCCTCGAATAACACCTCCTTCGGGCTAAATATAACAAGTAAAATTCAACAATTGTGGACTTTTCTCTTCCTCTAATCGGATACTCATGCTGGCAACTTGAGTAGATCAACTAGCGCTCCTCATTCTTCTTGCGGCGGACACATGCATCTTTGTTCTTCTCCCTCAACCAAGGCCCGAACCTCCTTCGGGCAATGGGACGCTCTTCCCTGTAGTAGTAGTAAAGAAATTCACAGATTATACAATATAATAATGTAGTCTGATCTCTCACGGATTTTATTATTTTATGCTAGCCAGCTTTATAGGTTTCCCACATCACAGACAATCTGGAAAATAATTAAAAAAATATAATTTAAAATTTTTAAAAGTGTATAAATAAGATAAAATTCTTATTAAAATAAAATTTTTAAGCCCAACTCTAAAATGGGGGTCCTAAATTTTGTCCACCCTGTTTTGATTTTTTAGTGCTCAGGTCATTAGAAGGAGGGCATCCCAGATGAAAACACCTAAAGGCTTCGGCCGGGTATCGAACCCGCGATCTTGAGGGCTTATTAGGCAAGTACGCTACCTCTTAGCTATCGATGCCTTCTATTAACTACGTAGAGACTCCGATACGTACAGGCGAAGAAGGAGCTCGCCTGTCGCGCCAAATTGAAAGAGGGTTTTCCATTTTTATCTAATTTTAATTATCGTCAGGACTATTAAAAGACGCATAGAAATGTTAATTTTACAGTTATAGGATTGGTAGGTCGAAGACAGAAGGATGGAACCCTAATAGGGCGCTCTTAGCCCTGTTTTTTTTTCTTGTTGTTACAATTTTGGAAGAAAAAAAATTACGTTTGAACGTTTCTAGAGCCCAAGTAAGGGCGCAAACAAATAGTTTGCCTATCAAAACAGTTCAGACAACTGAATTCGCCATGCGTCGTCTACTTAAGATTACACAGTTGCAATGGAGGAAAATCATAGTCAATGCGTAGACCGCGCAACCCTTTTAATTCGAAACACAATTAATAGGCACCATTTCGGGCAAAAATTCTAAATATGTTTGCCGTTTTGGGAAGCTACCCTAAGGAGAGATACCCATCTTGAACCAAAGGTCGCCATTAATTGGCAAGAATTTTTCCATTTAATGAACTTGAAGATAAAAACTAGTTTTTCTTGTCCATGGTCGTGATGTGCGGCGTGTCGAACACATCTTCCATCGATATGGGAGCCACGTCGTTTCGGAGAGACTTTTCTTCTGTATCCATCACATATATTATACATGGGGGGGCCCTCTTGGTAAAATATAATGCTCACCTTTCCCATTTTAGGAATCGGCGAGTTTTTCTCAAGATTTTTCTGTGCTTTGTCTTTTTGTGGCGCCATCTTTCAGGTCCCCGATCACTGAACTTCGTTTAGTTGGGGCGAGCCACCTCTTATCCCCAGCTTTGTGCACACTTTTTAACGTTAAACGTTTCGAGAGATACACCTCAATATTGGACTCTTTTTCTGGGAGTTAGAAAAAAACTTGAGCATGCCATTCTTTGGTTGAGCTATGGTCCCGAGTCTGTGTGATGTCAGGCACTCGTTAAAGACCCCAAAACTATGGTAACTAAACCTGGGTAGGCAAAATTTAGGACTCCCACGAAAGAGCGCTCTGGTCGTTGGCGATATGACGTCATAGTTAAAACCCGGACATGAGTCATAATAACTAATAACAGCATCTGTACCACCCAAAGTAAAATGAGGGTAATAAAAACGTTAAAAAGTTCTGCCTCATTCGTATGGGACGTTAAGCCTTGGTCCCGAGCAAAATTTAGTTTCATAAAAATTTCCGGTTTCTGGATCAAAAAAAAAATATCTTTGCATCTATCCGTGTGTCTGTTAAAACGGTAACTCCCGGCATAATGAATAAATTGACACGAAATTTTATATACCGATTGATTTTCGGCGTAATTCATCAAAAGGGGAAAAGAGAAGGAGTGGTGAGAGGGGCGACTCAAAAATTATTTTTAAAAATTGTAAATGTATCCACACAAAATTTTGTATGAGGACTGAAAAGTCTCTAAGATTTTCAACCAAATTGAAAAAAATTTAGAGGAAGAGTGTAAACTTCATTGACTAAATAATTTAAACAGGTTATTTTTATTCATCGACTTTTCTGCGAACCTGAAATTTTCAAAACCCATTTTCAAAACTGGGATTCTTCAAAGAGATGAACCTCAAACATCCTCTCCCCCCCCCCCCTTTAAAATGCCACACAAGTTGTACAACAGCCGAAAATAAAGTGGTTAGAGTTACCGAAGGCATCTGAAGGGGAGTTTTGTATACAAGGTATGTATATACACTTCTAGGGTCTGTTTAGTGTGTGTACACCAGGCTATAAGTGGGACAGGGGGAAGACGAGAGGAGAGGAGCCAGGACTGATGCTCCTCCCATCTAGCGGTAACACGCTAGACTACTTCAACCTGGGACTTAAAACCCCGCCAAATCCAAACAGCCCACACCACTCCGGGCTTGCCCTGTTTTTTGTCTTGTCTGTCTTACTATAGTATAAGAAAGTATTGCAATTGTACGAAAATCCGAAATCGAGTCTCAACGGATTTTTACGTTTCAAATCTAACTCAAAAAGATTGTAAACATTTGCAATGAAGAAGTCACATGTACTTAACTTAGATCTGACTAGATTTTGGCCGAAATCGGACGAACATTGACACCACATTACTCTCAGCTTAGGGCTTAGATATATGTTACAAGATATCTTTTATATTTATAACCCAACCAAAAATCTTTGCAATAAACGTTGTGGAGCTAACTATAAGGGACATTTTAAATGAATACGATTGCAGGATGGCCAGTTCAGCAAGATACACGCCGAAAACCGTCCTAAAATGTCATTTCGAATCAGTTGTTTTTTGACGTTCGCTAGAATTATGCAACAAGGTTTGTCCTATCGAAACATTGATCCTGTACTAAAATGTCCCTTATTAAATTTGCAATGGCAACTTTGCCGTCACATTTGTGATGATAGGAACAATACGACAATGAAATTTACTAAGGAAATATTTCAAAGTAATGTTGAAATTCGCAAAGCAACGAATTATAAAATATTTTTCTATTATTGGTATTATAGGTTGGCTTATAGCAGAAATTACAGGACCTTTACCAACCACTTTTTTACGGACTCTCTCCTTCCGCTTCTTATACTATTGGCATTACTCGATATAAGAAAATCATGCTCAGAATTACCCTGTACAATGAAACAAAGAAATTTACATTATTTGCATACACCTAGTAAAGCCAGTATGAAATGAATTTGAAAAAGGAGAGGGGGAGGGAGAATGATATGTACTGAAGTGATTGGTATAAGAAAGTCCCAAAATGGACACATCATATTTATTTTATATTCTGAAATATTCATAAATATGACCCCAACGTCAGAAAAATTATAAGCAACATCAACAGAATTAGAGTTTTGTGTTATGTACCCCTTAATTCTCCCCATTCCCTTTGACCGATTTGGCTGAAAAACAATACATGTCGTCGTTCTTAAAGGATATACCTACTGGCTATACATAAAATTTCTAGTCGATGGATTCGTTCTGCGGGAAGTTATCGAGAGACACACAGATAGGATTTTTTAAATAATTTTTCGAATCAGGAGTCGGAAAAAATGAAATTTAAGGGGAAAATTCTACTGATCTCAACTTCTGTCCGAGTTTAAATAACATAAGGAGAAATGTGTAGCAGTGTAACTAGGAACATATATTAATAATAATAATAATAATAATAATATAATAATATTAATTTATTATTATTGTTTAAGGGATCAATCCTATACAATAGAGTCAGTGACCATTACTTTTACAATATTAACATAATAATGACACATGTAAAGGAATACACATATAAAACAATAATGACGTATATAAAGGAACCTTTAACAAACTAAATAAATATCATTAATAAAATAAGTAATTACAAATTAATAATAATAATAATAATGTAACAAAGACAGTAAATATGGAGTGGAGATGTAGATATTGAATATCAATATAATATGTGAGTTGAAGTACATTATTCGTTAACAATGTATGCTCAAGATTTAGAGCGTTGATTAAATAATAGAAAATATTTGAGATCTCATTCTTATTATGAACCAGGAGTAATGTATGAAAGTTGGATCGGTCTATACTGATACTCTGAGGCAGGAAGTGGCTTCTAATGGGGGAGTAGATCGGACAGGATATTAACAGGTGGTATACAACTTCCAATTCGTTTTTATTGCAGATTGTACAAAGTTTCTGGGAATTAAGGGTGTAAACATTATTTTTGTAACTGATTTTGACAACTTCTAAGTTGAGGAACGCGGACATATTGTGGAATTTGTAATAAATAAATAAAACAAGCTTAGTTTTTGAAATGTTGTCTATTCCACTAAAGATATTTATAAAAATACAACTACCGGTTTCCGCTTCACACCATCGTCAGGTCTAGTTATGAACTAATGAACTAGTTCATAGCTAGACCTGACGATGGTGTGAAGCCGAAACCGGTAGTTGTATTTTTATAAATATCTTTAGTGGAATAGACAACATTTCAAAAACTAAGCTTGTTTTATTTATTTAACTGATTTTGAGACAATACTTGGTAGATGGACGGAGTTATTCGAAAGAAAGTAAAAAATCTATTATCCTGGGAATTAAGGGTGTATACATTATTTTTGTAACTGATTTTAAGATAGTACTTGCCAGAGTTGATCTGGGTTGTAAATATTGGGATAAAAGATGTTGTATCGGCATTCTAAAAGGTAATATTTATCTTTATTCTTCAGATGATTCACAAATGCGTCCGAAACTCTGGGCAGAGAGAGTTTTTTAGCACCGGATCCAATATATTTAATAATTCTCCCTCCCCAATTTCATTTAAAATGCTTTTTACTTGGAACACCCAATTGAATCTCGTGGCATGTGGCTTCTGTAAGCTTATTCCCTTAGTTTTATGTAACACATTTTGGGGTACCTACTGTTATCCATCTCCAGCAACCTGACTAGCCATCTGAGCGAGTAGTTCCAACAGCTTCCAGGCTATGTGCGTCAAGTTGAATTCAAGTCTTATCATGGAGGATGGGGTACTTCTGGGGAGGGAGAGGAACCTTTTAAAAAAGTTAAGAAGGAACATATATTGTTCCAGTGAGAGAAAGCTTACCTGTTACAAAATATCAGTTCCAAAAAGGACCTAATACAGCATCTAAGAATATTTTATATTCCTACAGTGAGAGGTAAAATACCTGTTACAAAATATCAGTTTCAAAAAGTACCTTATACAGCAACTAGGAACATTTTATATTGCTGCAGTGAGAGGTAAAATACCTGTTACAAAATATCAGTTCCAAAAAGGACCTAATACAGCATCTAGGAACATATTATATTGCTGCAGTGAGAGGTAAAATACCTGTTACAAAATATCAGTTCCAAAAAGGACCTAATACAGCATCTAGGAACATATTATATTGCTGCAGTGAGAGGTAAAATACCTGTTACAAAATATCAGTTCCAAAAAGGACCTTATACAGCATCTAGGAATGCATTATATTGCTGCAATGAGAGGTAAAATACCTGTTACAAAATATCTGTTCCTCATATAACAAGGCATCCATACTAGGTATGTATTGTTTCCTTTGGTAAGTCTTCAACGTAGAAAATCGTATGGAATTAGGTTTCTTTCCTCAAATTAAGCTTTATTTTTCACAGAAATTACCATTTTTAGATCTGCATTCTCACTCCAACGCTCCACGAGAGGTTTCATATCCACATTTGTCCTGCAATAATGTATGTGGCATGGATATGTGTTTCCATTGCAATTTCTCAGTCTAAGAGTTGAAAATATTGCAAAACCGCTGCAATAAGAGATGCAACTTTAATAAATCTTGGAAATGCATAGTTATATATCATGCATACGTCTCTTGCGTGCACCTTCGTGTCATGATATTTCAGCTTGCAGTTTTATGTACACTGCTACCAACTGACATAAATATTAAAATAAAATTATCGTTTAATGCACTAGGCTTTTCGGAAAATGCATCTACTCATGGTTCCACGAAAGGCGAGACAAATAAGAATATTTCGAGAGAAAAAATACTAGAAGAAAATGTGTACACGTTGTTATGTATGTTTAGTTTGATGTTTGAATACATTTCACAAGATCATGTTCAACTTGTATATTGTCTAATTCGTGTTTCTTAAACATGGGGATGTTGAATTGTTCGTTTTTTCCGGCAAATCTTCCAGATGTGTCTTCTTTTTTTCTTTTTTCTGACAATATTTCGGGACACTTTCACGTCCCTTCTTCTGGTCACTATGAACGTTCATAAGGAGGAAGAAGGGGCGTGAAAGTGTCCCGAAATATGGTCAGAAAGAAAAACAACAACTCTGGAAAAAATACCGGAAAAAACCAACAATTGTCTAATTCCACAAACGTGTATACAAAGTTCAACATCAACATTAAAGTTTGCTAGATTGTCATATTTATACAACTCTAATGTTGCCTTGTGCCGTTTCTGGACTTACCTCCAACCGGGATGGCACATTTATGCTGAATATACTCAACGAGACCCAGAGTTTTGCTCACTAACCCTGTACGTCCGTGCCGGGAATAATTTCACAGGATATATGTTTAAAAATAAAAAAAAAATAAAAAAATAACTAGTTCCACTTTTATATTAACTGATTCCACAGAATGTCTATATATAGGTTAGGTTAGGTTTTATAGCCCGGGCATATCGCCTACTACCAGAGCGCTCTTTCGTCACTCTCGTGGACATGAGCCCGACTCTACTGTGGGAGTCCTAAATTTTGCCTACCATAAATGTTTATTCATCTAGGGCAGCGGTCTTTAACGAGTACCTGACATCGTACAGGCTCGGGACCATCGCTTAACGTCCCATCCGAAGGACGACGTGCTTAAGTTTATGTGACCTCCCAGATAAAATAAACTAAGGGCCTCGGTCGGGTTTCGAACCCACGATCTTGAACTCAGAAGACAAGCACGCATACCACTGAGCTACCAGCGCCCTCTCCACTTTTATATTAACTGATTCCACAAAATATTTTTATATATAACAAAACCATACTACTCTCTTTGCCAGGTTATCTCTCACATCGATTATCGATTGTCAACAATCGATTTTGTTTTTTAATTGTAAAGAGAGGGGGAGATTTTCATCTCTACACACCACAACGGTAGATAAGATTACCTGAGGCTGTGACACACAAGCCCTAGGGAAGTTCAAGGGAGAGGAAAACTCCGCCCTTAACATAAAATTTATAAATATTTCAGTTGTCAATAATCTAATAAAATAAAGTAAATACATAAATAATAGTAAGATATTATAAAATAAAAAAATAAATAATGGGGTTTATAATAGAACACAGTATATCTAAGAAATAAGGGATGTATGACATAAATATATCGAAGTATAAGAAGAAAAATAAAAATGCATACATTCTTTATAATAAAAATACACAATATATTATATTAACTTAGAAGCGTTAACAGAGGAAAGAATTTGAAGTGAGTTTTGTCGTACGAACAATTAGCAATTTTTAAAATTGTAATAATTACCAGCTGTTGTTCCAGAGAGTCAAGCTGTCTACCTTTTTCACAAAGATGGAGGTACTTTATTCCCTTATTGTGTTCTTTTATCCGTTCTTCAAGTTTACGTCCTCATTCACCTGTATAAACGGAACTTCACGATTCCGATTCGAGCTTTGAACTCCACTTTGTCTACATTTTTAGTAGAATGAATTATACTAAAATAGAAGCACAAGATCCCGGCCAAAAGACCCTTGAAAAAATCTTGAGAACGCCGCCAGTCGGTTGGGACGTTAAGCGATGATCCCAAGCCTGAACGATGACTCCTAATCTAGATGATTAAACCTTTGTAGGGAAAATTTAGGTCTCCCAAAGTGGAGTGGGAATAACTAAAAAACTACAACAAAAAGTTTCAATCCCGGGATAGAAAAAATCGGGATTCCGAAACCAGGGATAGACTAAATGATCTGGTATTGCAATTTGCGGGAATCGAAGCAGGAATCATCACATCCTAAAGTTAAAGCAGGTAAAGACTCAAAGTAACCAATCCCAGTTTGACCTTTTGATCTTGATATAGGAGTAGAAAAAATATTGTGTTCAGTGGCCTCTCACGACTTATATAATTGAATATGATACATTTAGAAAAATATATATTATAGTGAAAAGATCTCTGTCATCTGATCAATATTATGCTACAGTTTCGCAGTCGAACGGTGGAGGGGCTCAATCACCGAATTATATTGATTTTGCGATTTTCGTAGGATCATGATAAAAAAAAGAAAAACAAGTCACCGGTGAATCGCCGGCAATGTACTTCCCCAGCAAGAATTAAACAATTATATGTTCGCTCTCCCTTTATAACCAATCCAAAGTTTTGACTAAAAAATCAATATTTGACTTACATAGTGGCTTCTGAATTCTCAAACTGAATTTTATGTCGTAATATTCATTACATCGGCAGTTATTAGATTTTTGAGTCGAATAAATAAATAAAATATTGAAAATTGGAACGATTTTTTTTTTTTTTTTTTTTTTCTTGAGGGGCTGCCAAGACACCCGTTCGCCGAATCGTCGGGGATACAATTCAAACGAATGAATTATACTTAGGGATGAACAAAACATGTATTATAGAAACATAGTAAATCATAAACAATAATAATTATGCGTAATAAATCAAAACCGAAAGTTGATCCCGGGAGCTAGTAGTTTGAATATTTTGGGGCCTCGAATTCTGAATAGAACACAATTAATGATCCTTAAGGACAATATTGAGGGCGCCGGTAGCTAAGTAGTATGCGTGCTTGTCTTCTGAGCTCAAGATCGTGGGTTCGAAACCCGTCCGAGACCCTTAGTTTATTTTGTCTGGGAGGTATAATAAACTTAAGCACGCCGTCAAGCGATGGTCCCGAGCCTGTACGATGTCAGGTACTCGTTAAAGACCCCTGCCCCCTAGGTGAATAAAAATTCAGGGTAGGCAAAATATAGGACTACCACAGTAGAGTCGGGCTCATGTCCACCAGAGTGACAAAAGAGCGCTCTGGTAGTAGGCGATATGACCTTGTAGTTAAAGCCCGGGCATGAGTCATAAAACCTAACCTAACCGCTTAAGGACAATAAAAATTATGTTGAACTAACATTCGAATAACTCGTCCGTATTTTATGTCATCCCTCTATGGAATATTGTTTAGTTTTGCAAGAATATCGTCTTTTGAGGCTCTATCTCAGCGTACAGAGAACCAAGGGCGTATTACGGGGAGAGTAAAGTGAGCGCCTACTACCATACAGCTCTATTGTCGCTCAGGTGGCTGTGAGCCTGTCTCTCTATTTTGATAAAAAACCTAATTGCCTCGGTCGGGTTTCGAACCTGCGATCTTGAGCTCATTTGGCTAACACGCTACCTCTAAGCTACCGGCGCCCTCTACAGTTTTATATTGGTTCACTATTAAAGGGACTTACAAAAAAATCTGATGCTAATGTTAAGTTGGGCAACTTAATGTCTCTATTTATCGTGTTGGGTATTTTATATATTTCAAAGGGAATTAAAAAAAAGTGTATAATATCGGGATGTAGGTATATAGTATATTCAAAAAAATATATTTATCGTACATCTTCAAAACTAAAGAGAGATATATAAATAATAAATATTTATCTTTATTTTGATTTTTATGGAGTGAGAATGACAGAGAAATTTAATTGGTTGGTGGCGTAATCAATGGTCCTAAGTAAGATCGAGCACGCTAGCGTTTTACAATGCCCCAGGGAAATATAATATCTACGCCGTTGTAGAGAAACCCTTTTAAAAAAAATAAATAAAAATAAGCTGCCATCCTGCCTGCCTCCCCAGTTGACAAAGTCAGTAAGGAAGGAAACACAAGACGGAAGAGAGTGTGAGGGGAGAGAAACTGAATAAACATGGAGACTGTCAGAGTAGCTGAGGGGGGAGAGTGTGAGTAATGCAGCCTCCAGCTGTGCAAGCAGCAAGCATCAAGCACCAAGCACCAAGCAGCAGCCAGCTCTGAGACACCAACATCCTATATAATACACAAGTAATGTATCCGTTGTGAGTCTGTCCAATTAGATGTAGGTGGGTCTCATTAGATGATCTACAGTCTGGAAACTTGACTAGGAAACATGGCCCTGAGTAACCAGCACTGTGTCAATGTGGCGTAGGTAGGTAGTACGGGGGGCGTCAGGGAGTTTCGAAAACTATTCACATAGAGGCGCTTTATCAGCAGATTTTTGTAGTAAAGGGCTCTTAAAAGGTTTGAATACTGACGTCAGTCCGTAACGTAAACATATATTCTTTATGAGGGCGAATAGGTGAACAGATTTTTCGCTCTCTAACTAAAACCAAACGACAGATTTGGATGACAATCACTAAGCGTAACTTTGTCACTTTTCACGCATAGTCAATGTATCAACTCAAAATTTGGTAACAGGATTCAGAAGCATATATTCTAGTCAACTATTGTCTTTTTAGCCCAAATTGTTTTGAAGGAAGAGCAAAAATGTGCATGCAGGAGTTAGTTATTATGACTCATGCCCGGGCTTTAACTACAAGGTCATATCGCCTACTACCAGAGCGCTCTTTCTTCTTCTTTCTTCTCTCTACTATGGGAGTCCTAAATTTTTCCTACCCTACAATTTTTGATCACCTAAGGTAAGGGCTCTTTAACGAGTATCTGACATCGTACAGGCTCGGACGGCGTGCTCAAGGTTTTTTCACCACCCAGATAAAAAAACCTAAGAGCTTTTGAGCTCAGTAAGCAAGCACGCATACCACTGAGCTACGGGCGGCTCCCCATGAAACTTACTATAAGCAACAGACTACTTACTACTTAGACAAAGTACAGAAAATGTCTCATTAATGAGAACACACAAATCCATAAAGACCAGTCAAGGTAACTCTGAGTCAACATATAATTTTTTCCCCATTTAAAGTGTTGGCAAACATGGGATTTAGGCAACCGTGTCAGGTAGATCGTTTAGATGGGCAGTAAACAGGCAATAACGACAGTAAACAGGCAATAACAGACAATTACAGGCTTACATTCCCTGCTCCCGATTCTATCTATGTAAATGACCCCCCCTTCACTATGTCATTTATACAACACACGAGGATCATATCATTAGTTTTATATTCTCTCATTTACCTTGGAATTTTGTTTGTCTAATTTCTAAATCATTTGCTTATCATTTTCAATGTAAGTACACATGTAAATAAACTCAATGGTAATAAGTGAAATTATTTACAGTAGAGAAATGACATTCTTTCGTTTAACATCCAAGCAGTACTCCTAGTCGGGGGAGAAAGGACGAGATTTCAACAGATGCACGGTTCTAGTCCCGGACTCGGACCGATGGTTCGAGGCCTGGAACCCTAAATGAGGTAGAAATCCACCAAATAATTTCATGGATGGGGACAGGAATAACTTATCTATCCATGAAATTTTAGATTGTTAAAGTTTTTAGATGATTTTATTTATTTATAGTTAATTTTATTATAAAAAATTTTAAATTTTATTTACTAAAATATTTTAATTAGGTTAATTTCAAAAATGTATATACCTGATGATAAGGGCAACCTCGAAAGCCGGCTAGCTAATACAAATAAAAATATGTGAGAGGTCAGACTACATCTTATTTGACAACCTGTGAAATAATCACTTCTCACTACATCAGCCATCTTCATAGTATCATATGAAATATCGTTTTGATATATAAATTCTATCGCGTTCAGAAATACATTTTTCTTTGTTTTTGGAACCTGTATATCAGAAAATATGAAATTCCGGTGAAAACTCAACTTACAAAAGTGAAATTTCTGGCAAAATTAAAAATAATGTAATGCAAAATGGCCGCTCTTTAATAATAAGAGTTAATGATGTCTTCATCTGTGGAACAATAAAACAATTGGATGACTTCATCTTGTCTTCTTCACAGTGAGTTGGACATTCACAGTCTAGCAACCTCAATGATAATAATGCAATAATGCAACAGTTAACATTCAATGCATATAAAATAAATAATATAATGTCACACCCTTCTCATATCCCACCCCAAAACCAACTTACCCCCTTCAAGAGGGGAGCTTGGGCGCCTGCAGAGTTTTTTATCATAGGGGCAACGAATTCCAGGGGGGACATTGTTTTGTTCCATATCTTTCACTGTTCATTGTTACATTGTTACATGAGAAGTTATATAATCAGAACAATTTTTGAAATTTTTAACTGCCTAGATTATGAATGTATCGATGCATAATTTCCAAGACCTCTTCTTAAGAACGACATATATTTCATTTTTCTTGCCAATGTTTTTATAACATGTAATATTGTATGATATAATATTTAATGGGTAGATTGACGAAAACATTTGAAGCGGCTGCTACACCTCAGAATAGAGTCATCAGAACAGACCCCTGTACAGGTGTCTAATATTTTTTCAATGTACAAACATTCCTGAAAAAGTGCCAGTTATCTGAACGCAATTTTTGGTCATTTTCGCGCCTACATTTTCTTTGTTTTGCTCAGAAGGCCCATTGGCACGAACGCTCGGACACGTAACTACTATTTTTCGATGTAGAAACACGAGAAAAAGTTTCAATGAAATCGGCGACCAACACACTGTAAAGTCCCCTTTGTTAGTATATTTATAACTAAACCTTGCGACAGTGTAATGCCGAAACTGTTTTTCTAGAACAATTTTATGAGGAATAGACAATATTGTAAAAAAATAAATTTGTTTTATTTTTTTATTACAAGTTTCCGCAATATATTGGCATTTCTAATGTATTCGGCTCAAGTGTGCACTTTTTGTGCAAATTTCTCTACGTCGATATTGTGTCGCTATAAATATTTAAATTAAATAATTAAAATAATGTTGTCTAAGATTGACCATCACCGAATATCAGTCAATCTTGCTACTATAATCGCTAGCGATATAAATCTTAGGTGTAGTCATGAAGGAGCTTTGGGTTCTTTTTTTTTTTTTTTTTTTTCTTATGTTTTTCGTATACATTTTAATGGAAAAAAAAAAAACATGAAGTGAGGAAGTAATAAATAATGAAATAATTGATCTAGATAGCAGCCCCGGATAGATTTAGGAGGCAGCCGAGGTGTGAAGACTCACACTTGGTGAGGTGTCAGATGGGCCTCATTATAAACAAAACATGGCTTCTGTCTGCCCTCAAAATGGTGATTCTTACACAAGCCAAGTACTATGGTAATGAAATTAAAAAGAAAAAGAAGTCGGTGAATCACCGGCAACGTACTTCCCCAGAACGAATTAATTAAGTTTTCGCTCTCCCTCCAAAATCAATAAACCGTTTGGGCTAACTACTAATAGTTGACTCCTGAATCCTTATAATAAAATTTGTATGGATACAGACAATAATTAGATTTTTTGTTAATATCTTTCCCCTCAACATCTAAAAACTAAACTACAAATTGCGAACAAAAACATTATTTCATAGTTAATTTGCTTTAATTTTTATTTTCCTGGCAGAATTCCTCCATAGATATCCTTCTGTAAGGTCTATCAGAATTACTTTTTCATTAAAAATTTCATTACTAATATCATTATTTTTTAGTTAGGTAGTCATTTATTAATTTATTTTTTTCTATTGATTTATTTCCTTCTTTTCTATATTTCGCACATTGTGACCTGAGGAAGAGGTTAGGTTTTATGACTCATGTCCGGGCTTTAACTACGAGGTCATATCGCCTACTACCAGAGTGCTCTTTCGTCACTCTGGTGGACATGAGCCCGACTCTACTGTGAGAGTCTTAAATTTTGCCTACCCTAAATTTTTATTCACCTAGGGTAGGGGTCTTTAACGAGTACCTGACATTGTACAGGCTCGGGACCATCGCTTAACGTCCCATCCGGACGGCGTGCTTAAGTTTATTTTACCTCCCAGATAAAATAAACTAAGGGCCTCGGTTGGGTTACGAACCCACGTTCTTGAGCTCAGAAGTCAAGCACGCATACCACTGAGCTACCGGCGCCCTCCCGACCTGAGGAAGAGACGAACGTATTGAACGTCCAGAAAAATAGTCGTGAAAGAAGAGAATTTTAAAAGAACTGTTATTAATTTAGTAAAAATAAAAAAAGATAATAAAATGTTAAGATTTTTTTTTTTTTTTCGGGTACACTCGGTTTATGTTCGGGTATACTCGCAACTTAGGGAGTAAGGAGCCTCTTCGGTAATTCATTGGAATGCATTCTAATACAAGGATTCTCAAACCGGTAGGATGTTATTTGGATGATTTTCCCTAAAACAAGTTCACATTATTTTTAGTAAATTAGGTGTGTATAAGGAATATGGAGAGTAGAATGGAGGTAGAAAGAAGGAGACACAAGATGAAGTGCGGAGGGAAGATGGTTGATAAAACAGGTTCTGAGGTGAGTTCCAGGTAGGAGGGTCAGCTTCCAGCCATGCCAGCTTCCTGCCATGACATGCCAGCTTCCAGCCACGCAAGCTTTCAGCCATGCCAGCTTCCAGCAGTGTCAGCTTCCATCTATTCCAGTGAGGTTTACCATAGCTATGGACCATAAGAAGCCCTCACAGCACATAGATCCTCAACCATCCTATTATTAAGGACATTAAGATTACCTCAGTAGTATAACGAATTTATTCCTCTTTCTATATCCACAAGTTTCAACAGTTCCTTCATTTTCCAGGAATATCCCAGAGATTCCCTGGAATGTCCTTCCATGATATAACACAGATCTGAGGCTAAGAAGCCCCCCCCCCACCCCCCCGCCCCCCCCCTTCCGCACCCTCTAAAGCCCCAATACTTAGACCCCATAAGTCCTCTTTATGAAGACCTATTCCCCAGATTACAACACACTGTGACTATATTTATCAGGTTCTGTAACTCCGAGGTCGGAGAAGGCGCGGCAAGGCAGGTCGCTACAAGCCGCCGATTTATGTCGTCCCATTCAGGTCGCTAAATCTTCTACAAGCACAATGGCGACCCATTAAGGGCCGACTATTATTTTTATTTATTTTTTATTATTATAAATTTATTATACTTTAGTGTAAATAACAAAATTTATGGAGCATTAACACAAACTTGAAAAGGAGAAGAATATAGCAGCTTATTGTTAGATCAAGTAAGTTTTATGTAGGTAGATACTTTATGTATCATTTATTTATATTTTTGAATTATGTAAGACTCCCTGTACTCTGGGCGAAATTGTGTTCGAATGGACTGTTTCGATCACTCACTAAAGGGTTCCGTAGAGGATATATCGATGAAGCCAAAACTATAGGTAAGAGAGGGGAATGTCCACTCAAGAATTCTATTTTCTCTGATATAAAAAAAAAAAATTGTGTACCTACTTGCTTAGCTCGAAATAATGATTGTAAATCTCTCAGAGGTTGCATGCTTACCTGAGAGGTAAAAAACCTTGAGCACACCGTCCTTCGGATGGGACGTTAAGCAATGATCCAGAGCCTGTGCGATGTCAGGTACTCGTTAAAGACCGTTTACCCTAGGAAAGTTAAATCTGGGTAGGCATAATTTAAGACTCTCATCGTAGAGTCGGACTCATGTCCACAAGACCAACGAAAGAATGCTCTGGTAGTAGGCGATATGGAAGCTGACATTCTGGTGGACAGGAGCCCGACTCTACTATGGGAGCTCTCCCATTTTGCCAACACTAAATTTTTATTCACTTAGGGTAGGGGCAGTATTATTTAAATATGAAATATATTTTTGAAAAACTTATTGTTTAAATAATTTTTTTTTATTTCCTTACTGTTCAGTTATTTAATTGCGTTTTAAACTTAGCACAGTGCGGACTAGAGCGTAGAGTTTTAGTCGCATTGTCTCACCATGGTTTGCGGGTTCGAATCCCATCCGGAATTTATGATTTCGTAAATAAAACTACCTCCCGGGGCCATGTTGTAAATAACCAAATACTAAATTATGGAGACATGGCTAATATGCAGCGTACATGAGGCCAATAAAAAAAAAAAAAAAAAAAAAAAAAAAACAGCACAACAATGTGGGTTAGGGCCTTTTGCCTGGAACGCATCGATCCATTCATTCTATTGGGAATTATCGTGTTCACAGACAGACATCATTTTTTTTTTCTTCGTATATTGACTCTGGAGGTCAGAAAACATGAAACTCCGTCAAAAACTCCGCATCGAATTTTTGACCAATTACATAACTTCCCCTATTCTTCGTATAACTGGGCAAGGATAACTACTGTTGGGACAATGTGTGGCCTGAAGACTGGCTCAAGCAGACTGGTCCCTCAAGACTGGCTCAAGCAGACTGGTCCCTCAAGACTGACTGGTCCAACGGGAGGTAGCCCTGCTCAATTATGGCCGTCTTTGGGGTTATCTTTATCTCTGCTCAGGTATTTTTTTTTTTTTAGATACGAGTTGGGCGCCCCGGTGTGAGCGCGCCGCTATGCGCATTACACAAGCAGCTTCATGCAGGTTACATCAATGTGAAGTTATTCCAGTTCCTTGATGTATCGTTATTGCCCACGCGGTCCCCATAACTAAGTGTACAGAATGTTGTAATTTAACTGACAGGGGGAGAGAGGCATGCCGTGAGAAAGATGCAGTTTAGTGCAGTGTAGTTATCGGTGCATCGTGTCCGGAAATATATGCAACCACTCAGTCTATCTTAGTACACAACCTAACTCTTTATATGTCGGAATATAAGATGTAAACTTCAACTGATAAAGCTTGTTTGATATCGTTTGTTTATTAATTTTAATATATCCTCCATGATGTAAGGGACAACGGTGGTATAGTGTATAGCATCGCTGTCTACTAATCAGAAGATAGGGATTTCGATTCCTCCTGTTGGCAATAAGATGAACCCTTTGTAAGATGCAATTATTTCATAGATCGCTCCGAAATATAGTTTCAAAGATTCCTTTATCTAACTACAATAGGAGGGCGCCGGTAGCTCAGTGGTATGCGTGCTTGCTTACTGAGCTCAAGATCGCGGGTTCAAAACCCGGCGGAATGGGATATTGAAATCTAAATCCCTAATGGTTAGGGCTTTTGGCAGTTTTGAAAGTCCCGAATGTTCAGAACGAAAGCTCTAACCCACTTCTATCATTGGTAAAATAACCATTTTTATTTATTTTCCTTTTTTACAATGGCATTTTTGTTGATTAGGGCGCTAGATTCAAATGAAACGGATCAATCAACAGCATCAAACTAGTGGGATAGGGCATTTGGACTGGGGGATGGGTCTTTTGGTTTCTCAAATGATTTAAAGTTTTGTGAGAGTATGTGGGTTAGGGCCTTCAAAGTGAAGGTTAGAGCTTTTTCCCTGGACCATATTTTGCAATGCCAAAGGCCCTCCAATTTCTAATTTCCTATTTTTATAAATTTTGTTAAAACTTATTACAAAATGGAGTTAACAGAAATGTGTGGGATAGTCAATAGTGTGGAATAGGGCCAAAACATGAAAATCTCAAAAATTGAGGGATAGGGCCTTTGCCTGGAACGCATCGATATCAACATGAAATTGTATATGTTAAATATATCCAGAACCCTCTAACGACGACATCTATGGATTTTCAGTCAAATTGACCAGTGGCAAGGGGTGGATTAGGGGAGAGGCATAACAATGAATGTATTGACACGAAATTTTATGTTTCCTAAACCACATAAGTACACCTATAAATTTTCAGAAAACCGGCAGAAGGGAAGGAGGAGTAGGGGAGAGGCTCGACTAAAAATCCTAATAACTGCCGTTGTCATGAATTAACGACACAAAATTTCATTTGTGAATTTAAAACCCCATAAGGACGACGCTAAATAATTTTCAGAGGAATCAACAGAAGTGAAGGGGGGGTCAGGGGAGGGATCAACTAAAAAAAAAAAAAAAAAAAATAACTGCCGATGTAGAGAATTAATTTCAAGAATATCTCAGGGCAAAGTTTAGATAAAAAGTCGTCGGAGAATCTCCCCCAGAACGAAGTAACTTGGACTAAAAATCAATACTTAACTTACATAAGGGCTTCTTAATCCTTATAATAAATTTTAGTAGGGTTTCTAAGGTTTTTGAGTGGCGCTCTCTTCTGAACTCCCCTTCCCTTCAACTTATTTCGCGGAATATTAATAGATGCCGTTCTTATAGGTTTTCGGATACACTTAATAAAAGTATGTGTCGATACGTTCATTCTATCGAGAGTGTTTACACAAGACATTTTTTTTTTTTACTTTTGTCAACAGAACATCCCCTATACTTCGGGGAAGTAAAAAAAAAAGTGTAAAATTGATTTTCATATTATGAACAATTTACCCCCTTATAATTATTCATCTGATTGAGGTCCTATGCGCATGCCCAGGGCTCATGTGCGTAGGTAATTATGTCATATAATTTATTTCCTATTCGATATGTAGAGCCAAGTTGTTATCCAATCAGGTCATGATATTTCAATTATTAATTGTTCTGGTCCGATTTCATATGAGGTCAATTGTTATCTTTTAATAAGGTTTGAAAATCACATCTGATTAGTCAATGTGATTAATTTTCCTGAACGTGTTGTGTCTATTTCAATTGAAATAACATTAATATTTCCAGTCTATAGTTGAATTATAATGGTTCACCACGAATGTCAATAGGTCAACTGTTAGTTAATTACTATGGACTCATGCCCGGGCTTTAACTACGAGGTCATATCCCCTACTACCAGAGCGCTCTTTCGTCACTCTGATGGACATGAGCCCGACTCTATTGTCGAAGTCCTAAATTTTGCCTATCCTAAATTTTTATTCACCTAGGGTAGGGGTCTTTAACGAGTACCTGACATCGTACAGGCTCGGTACCATCGCTTAACGTCCCATCCGAAGGACGGCGTGCTTAAGTTTATTTTACCTCGCAGATAAAACAAACTAAGGGTCTCGGCCGGGTTTCAAACCCACGAGCAACCCACAAGCACGCATACCACTGAGCTACCGGCGCCCTCAGGTGAACTGTTATAAATATTTCTTAGATTACGTAATTTTCCTCAGTATTTAATTATTTTATCGAAGTTTAGGGAGCCCTCTAACACCGTCACCAATTGATTTTTAGCCAAATCGACCAAAAAAGGGAAGAGGGGTGTAGGGGGAGGTTTAACTCAAAATTCTAATAAATGTCAATAGAATGAATGTAATCGACACGATATTTTATAAGTGTGACCTAAACTTCATAAAGACACTATTTATCGAGTTTCAGCGAAATCGGCAAAAGGAGCAAAAAGTTTATTAACGTATAACAAAATTTCATAAGTGAATAAAAACCCCATAAGCAGGACTCATCAATTTTTGGGTAGAAGGGAAGGGGAGATCAGAGGGGGCTCAATTCATAAACCCCAATAACAATCAATATATCAACAATGTTATGAATGTATCGACATGAAATCTAGAATTTGAGTTTGAAGTTAAGACCCAATGAGTACATAACCTGTTAGATTTCAGCAATATCGGCCGAAGGAAAGGGGCGTTCAGGGGAGGGGGCTTAACTCAAAGATCCTAATAACTGGCGATCTAATGAACCTATTGTGGTGCAACATTTCAGGATGCAGAGGAGAGGACCTCTTTTCCAGAATATGTCTAGTTCGGATAAGTGGAATTATCACCTTCCCTCTTCAACGAAAAATGCTATGGAGAATTTGAAGTGTTTAGTTAGTTATTGTGACTCATGCCCGGACTACGAGGCCATATTGCCTACTACTAGAGCGGTCATTCAGCGCTCTGGTGTGGACATGAGCCCGACTCTACTGTGGAAGTTGAGCTCCCCCCCAAAACAATTTCTGGCTATTTCCATGGCGACAATTCAAGAGATGTTGCTCCATGTTAAACGCCATATTGCATAAATGGACGACATGAATGTGCAGTTAAGACAGTGCAGTAGAACGGTAGTCCTAGTGTTTACATATGTAAACATGTTAGTGTAAACAAAGTAAACGGAGTTGACACAATACAATGGGAGGTAGAGAACGGTACCCAGAAGAGCGAGGGAATCTGTAAGTAGAGAGAAGAAAGTCAGATGTAGATAGGAGGCTGAGGATGGTGTGCGCATGCGTGAGGGCGGGAGATGTTTGTCTTGTTGGGTTCCCCGCCTCCCGCTTCCGCCAAGATCTGAGAGAGAGGGAGATACAATGAGACTCGGTTAGGGAGCGTCTTGATCGATTCCAAGAGCCCCGACCCGACCAAACCTCCCGTTACAACCGGTGATGGGAGAAGCGCTATTTCTGTGTGTTGCTACCACCTGTTACTGCTCCTTATAATAACAGATAGAACTGTTGAACTGCTATTGACTCAACGGAACAGTAACTTTTCCTAATAGACAGACTAAAAAAGTCATCGTTGATTCACCGACAATGTACTTCCACAGCGCCAATTAACAACCAAGTTATCAATAAACAATAGATTGATATGGAGAATAAAAGTTATTATTTAGCAACATGTACTTTCTGACTGAGTTAAAAGCAACACGAGACAATTGAACAGAGAAGGGCAACAAAAGGCAACGGTAAATTACCGGCAATGTACTTCCACAGCGCGAATTACTCAACTATTTTTTTGCACTCCCTCTGAAACCAATCCATCGATTTGGTTGAAAATCAAAAGGTGTCCTACTCAAAGACTGTCAATGCACACGTTATATCCTCAGTTATTTGAGCTCTCTTCCCTTTGCTGAAAATCGACAGGTGTGTCGATCTTTTTATGTCGATAATTATGTCCATATAGTCATTCTTGCAGATGTTAAAACAACTGAGTTTTTGGATGGCAGAATAAAAGGGACATTGTAAATAAAGTAAAAAATGAATTCGTTAATGAATATAAATTAAAATCAATAAATAGTACCAAGCATATTTTATATAAACAATTATTTACAGATAATAAAGTTATTTTCTCAGAGATGGATGCGAATTCGATAAGCTGGGTGCTGAAGGTACGAGGTGAACTTCTTTATTTAAATAAGTATTCTTACACTAAGGAAATCAAACTTTGCTCCATGTGAAATAACAAGCAAGATGAAGATGTGTTTCACTTTATTGCCGTATGCCCCATCTTAAAAGAATTTCGTTCTATTTATTTCAGTAAAGCAGAGTTAAGCTATGTTCAGTTTATTGAATACGTAAATGTACGAAATTACATATGTTTAATTAACTATCGCAAAGCCGGCTGCAATTATAGAGTTGAGCTAGTTTCAGAATTTAATTATTAATGATGTATAAACAGGAAGATGTTTTTTATTTTTATTTTTTGTTAGTTTTTTTAAAGAATAATTTAAGTTAATTTTGTAAATTACTGCATTTGTATTTGAATTATTTTATTTTTATTTTGTCTCTTTTATATATGTGTATTATCGAGTAGAAATAGAAAAGATAGCCCTCAGACGGTCAATTTGACCATGAGTATTGTCGGTCAATATTATTATTATTATTATTATTATTATTATTATAGTCATTCTATTGGGAGTTATATTCCTTGACTATGAAACTCGCGCACCGTTTAGCTTGACATCTTGTAATCAAGTACCTACATTGATGCCGTCGAATGGGTAGATTGGAAGAAACGAAAATTAGACGTAGTGAGTAGGTAAGTATTAGTTAATAAATTGAAATTTTGAGAGTAAGCAAAAATGACAGCGAAAAATGGAAATAGCAAGCCAAGAGGAAATGTAAGCGAAGGGGAATTGCAAGCGAAAAGGAAAATTTAGGTATGATAAGAGTCTAGTAAATAAAGCCATTGAAGAAGCAATTCCATTATCCAAAGCCTGAGATATAAAAGTCATTGTTAACTTATTATGGAGGCCATTTTAAAGGTAAACGGGCCCCCAGAGCGGATAACGGAAGGAGATATTGGCGGCTAACACGCCAGTCCAATTCTAGCCGCAATAACTTCATTCTATCTGTTATTGATGGAATCGGTAACAGTTCGTTCTTCAATGGCATCATGAACAACTTCTAAAGATTGGCGAAAAGTGACCAAACCGCGTTTTTTAGTTCAGAATTTTGAAAATGTCATATTATGACGTAAAATAAATAAGAAGAAAAACGTCATCGTTGAATGTACTTTCATCTCTTCCTCCTATCGATGCATTCGTTATATTGGCATTATTAGAGTATTTGAATTTAGCCCCCCCCCCCCTCTCATCCTTTTATTTCACGTCGGTCGATTTAGCTGAAAATCATCAAGTGGAAGCTCAACTGAATAATGCTTGCTGGAAAACCACACTGACATTTACCAACGACTTTTATTCTTGTTCTTAGCCTTTCTCTACACTTTCGTGATGAATTTTTAACTATTTCCGTTCAGATGTAGCGTGCGCTGCTAAATCTACTTTTAAAATGTATTTCCTCTTTATAATAATAATAATAATATATTTTATAGAAGTAATTGCTGGTTATAAACCAGGCCATTCTGAATCAATACCGTGCGAGTAGGAAGAAGAAAATGTTTTGAAACACTATGAGCGTAATATACTAATAGCGTAGGTGCTTTCAAACTGCTATATCTTCCTCTCCAAGCCAAGGACTAGCCACTAGGGATGGGCAATAGTCGATAGTTGGCTACTATCGTTGATTCGATACTATCGCTGGAAAATATCGATAGTATCGATAATTCAGTGAGTTGCCGTTTTTCATACAAAATACTTTCTAATTCCCCTAAAAAATAATAGTATAAATACTTTCTATTCCCCCCCTATATTATATGATTATTTTATTTTAATTTTTTCATGTACATCTCCCTAATTTAAATTATTCTACGTTATGAAGGATGAAAGGGGAATACAAATATCAATCGAATAACTAATTGTTCGTTCAAATGGAACTTTTATTTTATCGAAATAACATTTTCTGTCGAAAATAATCGCATTAAGTATAACACTTGGCAAGAATATTAACACATTAATTAAAGTTCAAAAACACTTATTGTAGATAATCAAAAAACAATCAAGTGGTTAGATTCAACAATTTTTATTTCTATCAACAACTTTTGTAAAACAATATCAAATTTTAATTATCAATTGACTTTTGTAAAACTTTATGGAACAGTAGGCAGTGATCTAGGTTCTGCAGTGGGTTGTTTGGTTTTGGTGGCGTCTTAAGAGGGGATCCCTTAAATTGGATCTGTTGCAACTAGCTTTGAATAAAACTTTGCACAAAGTACATTTAGCACTTTTCCCATCATCAAAGTATAAGTTCTAAAATAACTTTCTTCAAAACCTATCCATTTTAATGAAGGAATATATCGATAGTTACTTAGAGTATCGATAGTAATATACCTACTAGCCACCGGCAGCTACGGCTTTATATGCTGTTTATACATTAGTGCCTAAAGATTGATGGACAGAGACCCGAGTTTCAGAATTATGAACTTAGAAATGTGCCATTTTGACACAATCGACATTCCTTTATAGCCCTAAAGCGCGAATGCGTCCAAGATACAAACTGGGTACATGAAAGTAATGCGTTGGCGTCAGCTGTTTTCTTTGTTTCATTGTAGAACGTAATTCTAGAAGTGCCTTCTATATTTCTATCAGTAACGAAAGATAAGAGAGTCCTGTAATGACCCGCATCATATATATATATATTTTTTTTATCATTTATAATTTAAAAAAAAACTACCAATAATAAAAAAATAATAATAATATTTCGTCGCTAGTCGATACAATTTGAACACACTTTGAAAAATTTCACACGGAAATTTAATTTTCATGTTTTGAGGCGCTTTAACTTGGATCCCATCGCAAATTTGGTAATTCGAAATTTAATAAGAAACTATTTTTCGATAGGACTAACCATTTTCGGGTAGATTAAGGAAAAATCACTAATTATGTATTTCAAAACGACATTTCGGCATATATCTCGAAAACGAAGTGACCTTCATAACAACATATTGAATATGAAAGGTGGCCTCAATTTTCGTCCGATTTCGGCCAACATGTGACTTCTTCCTCATTTATTTCATGTTCGTAACTACAATCATTATTGAGGTAATGAGCTCACAAAGTACACACACATCCACGCACAGATTGACATTATCGCGAAAATGGTCAAAACGTATTCAGAAGACCTTGAAACTGTTAGAACTCGATCTCAGATTTTTACATGATTACAATACTTCCTTTATACTATACCTTTAGTAAAAATAAAAATAATAGTTATATACAGCGCCACTTATACATGATTTCTACACACTACTTCTGGTATCTTAAAATTGTATCGAAATGTAAATAACGACTTTAAATCACAGACATCGCCCCTACAAAACGGAGAACCGGTCAGCCAGAACTATCTAATGTTCTTTTTTTGTTGATTACTGTATTTATTAATGATTTTCTAAATAGATAGACCTCACAAATAAGGGTTGTAACAAAGGCTGGGGGTACCTCTGAATTTTTCTTTATTTAAAATTGAAGTTTCGATATCCTTCTAAAGGTTCCTCACCGATGGAAATTTCCCTCCCCCCTGTATCAGAACGGTAACAATGATGTTACATCGAGTAACTTCCAACAGGTTTGTTGGTTGTTTGAAAATAATGATTTCGTTCAATTTTGAAATTTCTTGTCATTACATTTATTCTATGACCCGGCCGCCAGAAGACCACACGGAGACACCGAACCGTCCGCGACCCACCAGGGTCCCAAACCCGTCAGCACACAATCCCGAAATATAAAACCATCACTTTCCAATTCTGGAAACATAACAACATTCAGGTTCTGAAGGAACTTACTTACACGTCTTCACAGACTCCAATAAAATTTGCCGTTGTATTGAATGTGTTAAGATGAAATTTCCCTTTCAGATTCAAAGCCCTCTACGGACAACACCTATTCATTTACAGAGGAATCAACCAACCAAAGGTAAGAAGTTATCAGTGGGGTCAACTCAAAAATCTCAATAACTGCCGATGTAATGAATATATCGACATGAAATTTCATATTTGAAGTCTATACCCAATGAGGAAATAACCTGTAAAATTTCAGCGAAATCGACTGAAGGAAAGGGGGGGTTCAGTGAAGGGGCTCAATTAAAAAATCGTAATAACTGCCAATGTAATGAATTTATCAACAGACAATTAAATTTTTTTTTTTGTGAATCAATTATTGAATATTAGCGCAAACGATCGACTGGTTTTGGAGGAATAAATAAATGATTAATTTGTTCTGGGGAAGTACATTGCAGGTGATTACCTTCTAAATTGTTACTTATTGTAGTAACAAAAATTACACAACTTTCTTCAAATTGAAACAAACAAAAAAATAAAAGTGGAAATAAATAGTTAATGAATTAAAAATAACTGTAATTTCCGCGATTTCGATTGAATATTAACGCAAGCGGTCGAGGTAAGTCAAATATTGAGTTTTTATCCCAGACGGTCAATTAGCTTAGAAGGGAGAGCGAAAACGGAAGTACATTTGTATTTATTATTGGTAAACAACAGGAACCAAAATTTAAAATTTCATTAAAATCCGGTCAAGAAAATAAAAGTTATCGTGTTCACTTTGACTGATAAGACAAACTTTTTTTTTTTTTCATTTCTTCTTTTTTGGGAATCAAATTATGATAACATTTTAAAGAACATTCCCCCCGTGACGTGATTCAGACCAATTTGTATGCAGATATATTTGATAATCTCCAGAAGAAATTATGTAACGACAAATGTATCAGATGTAATGAAATTAAACTAAGTAGTTAGTTTAGGGGCGCTATAAAACAATTGTGTAGTGCTGTGTAATGTGGTAGGTATAGAGGGCTGATTCTAAATCAGCTGATTACCATATACGGAAGATCGTGAGCTCTCGGGTTCGTGACCTTACCTGTAGGGGCACCACCCTCCGTAAGGGAGGGGGAAATGTCAAACCAGCTGTATGTTCCTAGTTTTTAGCTCTTTGTTTATTAATATATTTTTTGGAAATTTTCGGTTGAATTAAATTTTGTATGTATATCTTCCTTGTATCCTAAACGCGAAAAATGTCTAAGAACCATTTTTTCTGTATATAAGGACACAACTCTGGTTGGGGTCATGAACCCCACGAGCTTTCCACGTCGCTTCCTGACTATCCTTATCAGACATTTATTTTTGGTTTACTCTCCAAGAAACAGTGACCCTATGAGAACATGTCGCATGTGTGCATCTACCGAACACTCCTACTCTTTAGGGTGCACCTTGCTAAAGTGCAACGACACCCGTCAGTCGTGTGTCAAGATTGCTCGGGATCAAAATGGAGCTTGAGTGAGCTATGGTAGATTGGCGACCAACGACTCTTACTATGGCGAGTCCACTGGTTTCTGCTACTCCTGGCAAATACATTTCTACGAAATTTTCAATATTTAGGACAAAAAGGTGTTGGGTTTAGGGGGAGGGGCTTAACACAAAAGCCCTAATAACTGCCGTTGATAAGAACATAAGTGGATTCAGAAGCATCGATAGATTGGTATTGGATGGACAACGAAAACTAATTGATAAATTCGTGCTATGGAAGAACATTGCCGATGATTCACCGATTTTTGCTGCGTTTTTGCGACTTCTCAACTATCTCTGTATTAAGCAATATTGCAAAATTTAAGAAAAAAAAATCAGAAGTAATGAATCCACTTTACAGAAAATATCAGAAATCCGTTCCACAAGGACCAGCTACATTCTATATTTCTTTTTCGACTATTTTAGTTAGGATCAAACCAAAATATATTTTTTATTTTCACTTTGGTTTTAGGCGTTGTGACCTAGACATGGGTCACAAAAATGTAGGACTCCCAGAGTCAAGTCGGGCTTATGTTTACCAGAACGACGAAAGAGCGCTCTGGTAGTAGGCGATGTGACTTTGACATGGGTTATAAAAAATTCTTCAAAGAAAGGAGTGATTTAAAGTGCCGAAAATAGTACAGGTAGAAATAAAATGTTTAAGGTTGGTAACCCTGAGGAGGTAGAACGGGCTTTTTTCTTTTCTCTATTTTTTTTTTTCTTACTTTTTTTCTTCTTTCTTTTTCCTTTTCTTTTCTTTTGATTTCTCAATAGGAGAGGGGATGAACGAAAGACACTGAAATAGGGGGTAGTTACAAAATTCAACTCCTAACTCTCTCTCAATCTTGTTAAGCTACATTAATTACATCATTATTTCAATTAAGTATTTTATAAATATTTTAACATAATTAGAAGCTAGGTCTTCCCCGGATGGTCCTCTATTTTAACTCTAATTAGGGTCCTCTGGAGGTTGAAGAAAAATAAATTAAAAAAATGTGTAAATTACTGTCAGACGTAGGAACAGGTTTACCGAGTGGGCGAAGGCAGCTAGGTGTAGCGCGGAGCGACGATCAATAGCGTCTAACAAACTCACTTCCAGTAGATCTATCGGATCGGAAAGTGAGCTGTATCCGCACCTCAACCCCGTCCTTAACCGACACACAGAAGCTAGTCTACCAAGTATAGGGGAAGTTAGGTAACTCAATGTTGAGGTGTAGCGCGGAGCGACGATCAATAGCGTCTAACGAATTCACTTTCAGTAGATCTATCGGATCAGATCGTGAGCTGTATCCGCACCTCAACCCCGTCCTTAACCGACACACAGAAGCTAGTCTACCAAGTATAGGGGAAGTTACGTAACTCAATGTTGAGTTTTAGTCGCAATGACAGGATTTTCAACCCCCATAAACCGAAAATAAATCGATAACTCCCGATAAAATGAATGTATCAACATGAAATTTTGTGTGTGTATCCAGAACTCGATATGGGCGACACATAATGATTTTCAGCCAAATCCTCCGAAGGGAAAATTGATATTAGTTGGGGTCTATCGGCATGAAAGACCTATTAATCTTCAGTCTAATAAGCAAAAAGGAAGTGTGGGATCAAGGGAGGGGGCCTAACTCAAAAACCCTAAAAACTGTCGATGTTATGAATGGTACAACAAAAATTTAGATGTTTATTCGTAGGACCCTGAAGAGAATCGTTATGCAGGAAGGATACTGGTTAACTACTTTGAGAAACATGAGAAGTGAGTACACAGCTCATAGAGCTGATTTTGGGCCCTCATAGCCTCATAAATACATAAGTAGATATTATACAGATCTGAATACCTATGGAGTCCCACCGGGGGGAAGGGAACTACCCTAGACACCTTTCTATTCTCTTTGTAATACACCAGGGGGTTCTCAACCTTTCAATATCCACCTAAATTCATTATTAACTATTTTAATGTTGGTTATTTCATTAAAAATAATAAATATAATAATTTTCTTTAACATCTATTATTTATATAATCAATTCAAGAACAGTATAACCCATATGTAAGAAAACTGATGTAATGAGAAATGATTATTTCACAAGTTGTAGATGAAAGATGTAGCCCAGCGCTGGCCAACCCAAATGATCTTGCGGGCCACTTTGGAAATGCATTATAATCCCGCGGGCCGCATATAAAATTATATATCCCCATATTAGATTTAGACCCACTACCAAAAATTTTTGGAGCGAAAATTTAAAACAGAATGAATTATTAATATTTTTTTATTATTATTCATACATATAAACATAGATAATATAATAATGATAATAATGAAATGATCTAATAATATTTAATTAGTGAGATATTTGTTTCTCAACTCTTTCACTTAGCTTCTGCAAATCGATCTCAATGCGTGTATTTGCACATCGTAATTGATGTTGCAGGTTTTCGTCCGTTAAGTTCGAGCGTGATTTATGCTTGGTAAATTACATTTTCGAAAAAAAAAACGATTCGCAGGTGTAAGTTGATCCAAAAGCGCTCACAACTTTTTATGCCAGATTTCTCAAATTAGAAAATTTGAGGGATTTATTTTTTACAAAACACTACACTAAAATCAAAAATATCGCACAAAAAAACATATTTTGTAAAATTGTGATGAATCTCGCGGGCCGTAAAATTATTCAAGGCGGGCCGCGGGTTGGCCACTCCTGATGTAGTCTAATCTTTCGCAGATTTTATTATTTTGTGATAGCCGGCTTTCGAGGTTTTCCTCACCATCAGACTGTCTGATTAAACATTATTTTATTTTTTAGTTAGGTATAATACTGAATATATCATGACTCATGCCCGGGCTTTAACTACGAGCTCATTTCGCCTATTACTAGAGTGCTCTATAGGCGGCCGACTCTACTGTGGAAGTCCTAAATGTTGCCTACCCACCATTATTCATTTAGGGTTTTTTAACAATACTGACATCGTATTGGCTCGGAAACATCGCTTAACGTCTTATCCGAAGGACGGCATGCTTAAGGTTCTCAATTTTATTTTTTTTATAATATAAATAAATAAATAAACTAGGTACTAAAAAATAAACAATTTAAAATTTCATGAGCTGATGAGGACAACCTCGAAAACCGGCTAACACAAAATAATAAAATATGTGAGAGATTACACTACATCTTTATTTTGAAAACTTTTTATTTCCTTCTTTATGGCTTCACTAGCCACAGCCATTTTAATAAAAACTTTGAATTATATACATACCACAATGAGTTCATTTTAAGAAAAACCAATCCAAGACACGGTTCTTGCACGGAAAAATGGCTCAAACGATCAGAACCTTATTTTTGGGACATTTAGGAATATTTTTCCGACTTTAAAATAAGATAAATGAAAGAATATCAAATAAAAAAAAAATTCATTAATACAACAAAAAAAATGTACTTTTCTTTGGCTACACAATTCTTGCCTGGAGCCCTAGAACTGATAAAGGTCTTAAAAATTGAGTGAAACATTGATACATTTTTTTTTCCCAATAATAATTTTGCCGAAATGTGAAAACTTTTCCATGTCGAACCTGACACTGCAATAAACTAGTTTTTTTCTTTTCTTGAACACATCCACAAGGGAGTATACTTTTTTTTTTTTTAGTAGAAAAAGAAAAAAAATGTGTAGGTCTAAAATATAGGTTTTGAAAACTGATACATTTTCTAAACATAAGATTAAGCAGAAGATATCCACACTTGGGAAGATTTAATACCATCTTGGAGCTGGCCAGGGGGTATACATTGTAAAGTACCAGCACAGGAACCCTGTGAGATGGTATATAGTATAGGTAGGTATATCTTGGGAGGGGGGGAGCTTAGCTGGGACCCTCGCGTGCCTTAGCATGAGTTAGTATAGTCGACCGGTGTTGTATATCATAGTATAGTATAGTAGGGAAGAGACACTCACACATAGACAGCATATACAAGAACATACACAGGACATACATATGAGTTAGAGACACACACACTGGCACACCTACATAGAATTTATAACTCAAAGACTCTCCAGGCGAGCTCCATGTCGTGAGCCTGGATGAAGCAGCCCCGAGGACAGATAAATCTAAAAGGATTTGAATAAGAGGGTTTCAGGACAAAACCCGTACATCCCCACGATCCCCAGGACTTATCCCAAGGGGGACAAAATACATTTATATATTTAAAGGGATAGACCCCTGAAAACTGAAAAAACATACATTAATCTCAAGTATATCGGGTTCAGTAGGATGGCCGACGTATATAATCGGGGAAATATATCATAAACAAATTATGAGAATTTCAGAAAGAAGGCTGAGGCCTTTAGGTTTTTTATGTGGGAGATGAAAGTCCCTTGAGCACACCGTCCTTTGGATGGGACGTTAAGCGATGGTCCCGAGCCTTTACGATGTCAGAGGTTAAAGATAAATAAACCTATGTTGGTAAAATGTATTACTCCCAAAGTTGAGTCAGGCTCATGTCCACCAGAGTGACGAAAGAGGGCTCTGGTAGTAGGCGATATGACCTCGTAGTTAATACAGAAACAACGAATTAATAAAATTGGGCCTGAATGAATTTAAGGAGCCACATCGATGAATCACCGGCTATATACTTCCCCAGCGTCAATCAATCAATTAAATTGTCGTTCTCACTCTCAAACCAATTTTTCCGATTTCGTTGAAAATCTTTGAATACTCATACTAAATTTCGAGTTGATACATTCTCTACTGAAAATTGATAGGTGTCGTTCTTAGGGTTTTTTGGATTTACCTATAAAATTTCGTGTCGATACATTTATTATTTCGGCAGTTATTGATTTTCTTTTAAAATTGATGTTTTGTAATTAAAATTTCATATTTCCTCTCTGCTTACCAACTAAAGGAATAAAATAAATACTTACATATTATTATATACTACTCATCATTTCTTTTAATTAAATTTATTTGAAGCATTTAGTACAAAATATATATGCATGAGAAGAACTGACCTAAATCTACATTGGAACTGTTTAAAAAGACAGGTTTTCTTATCTGTAGGAATTATTTAAATTTAATCGAACCTAATTTTTATCTACTGTCCATTCTAAATAACATTAGCTGCCTTATTTAAACGAAATAAAATATTTCCAATGTCAGATATATGTAGTTTAGTTATTGTGACTAAAGCCAGGTAAATAATAGAGGAGTCTTTAACGAGTACCTAACATCGTACAGGCTCAGGAACATCGCTTAACATGCGATTCCAAGGACGGCGTTCTCAGGTTTTTTTTTACGTCCCAGATACGTCTCGGTCGAGTTTCGAACGCTGATCTTGAGCTCAGTTGTTAGATATATAAGAGGAATGAATATTAGAATAAAGTATATGAAATAATTGAATAATGATGAATAAATATGTCTACAATTTTTATTTATTGGAGTGTAGTTCTTGAAGATATCTGGATTTGTAGGAAATAGTTACTTCTAGTTTTTTACTATGAGGTTAAATAATTCTGAAGTGGAAAGTCACAATAAAATGTATTTATAATACCTATTTCTTTTTAGATTTATCGAAATATATAATATATTATATTATGGATACAAACATTGAGTCATATAATAGTATAGTCAGGGTCAGGCTGAAGGCGTGTCGGTGACGTAGGCAAGAAAAGTCCTCCTGTTACCTATTTTAATACCTAATAAAAAAGGTATAGGTGAATGACCGACGATATACTTCCACAGCGCCAAGTAATCAACAAAGTTTATGATCTCCCTCAAAAAATCAATATTTCGATTTGGTTGAAAATCAATAAGTCATACTCAGCGACTTTTAAATCCTCATAATAAATTTTGCGTCGATATATTACCTCAGGGTTTTCGAGTTGAGCCCCCCCCCCCCCCCCCCCCTCCCCCCTATCCTTCGGCCGAATGCGCGGAAAATTAATAGGGGTTTTGAATTCAAATATAAATTTTGAAGCCGATATACATTCATTTATAATTTTACAAGTACCTAAATACAAATGCTTCAATAGTAAATAATATATACTATGGATAAATAAAGAATTAATATGAAATTAGTTAAATGTCTTTGGGAAATTGTACATAAATTGCTCTTCATCTTGTAAAGAAATTCTTCGCATATTTTAAGATGAAATCATTATTTAAAATTATTTTTTCTTAGTAGGTAGTGGAAGGAAGAGAGAGAGAGAAAATAAATATCAAAATTTTACCTTTTGCTATAAAAACTACCTAAATATCACTATTTTATTTATTACAAATTTCCAGCTAACCGTTGAACACATTTTAGGCAAAATCGGTAGATATGTAAGAGATCTTCCTCTTCAATATATGTATTATTAATTTATGAAAGTACTTGAAGTCGTTTGGAGAACTTTTTTTTTTTTTTTTTTTTTTTTTATTGAAAAAACAGTGAATACAATTCTTGCCAAAACGTCAACAGACTATTTGAAGAGGCCTCTGAGGCGCTCCATCTGGAACGAACCAACATGTTATGGGTGCAATTTTAAATGAGATAATGCATGCTGAAAACTGAAAAATATCTAATGGTCGAAATTTGATCGAAATCGATCCATTAGAACGACGAATATGTACACCACCACACATATGTATAAAAATACATTTTCCAGAAAATTTTGATCTAATCTAATTTTGATCCTGAGAACATAAAACATAAAAAAAAAAAACCAAAACCCCAATTTCGAAATTTTTTTCAAGAAAACAACTTTCCCAATTGGAAAGTAAAACTATTTTTCTCGTTTATTTGAACCTTTATTCAAAAACAAAAATAAAGATGATAAAAACAAGATTTAAAAAAATAAAACCAAAATAGAAAGAAGTATAAGATAAAAAAAAAGTGGGACAATGGTTGTTATAATGGCCGACGTTGTGGAGGCGACACTAGCGCTGCCAACCTCCACCAAAACCTGTTGCAAGTCCAGTTTAGTAACCTTTCGTTAGAATTGTACAGCTTTTAAAATATCTATTTACACTTTATCTGGAAGCCAAAGAACATAAAACATAATTGAATTGGCTATTATACTGATGTGAATATTTTTTTTGAGTGATTTTGATGTTTTTTTGTATATGATTTTTATGTTTTGAAGTGTCCAATATTCCCCCACCATTTTCAGTTCTCCATCCCACACCCGGCTTTAGAGTCCATTCCAAACATTCTCTCACATTTTTAGTTTCATTTCATTGTTTTACTGTTATTTTTATGTTATATTATTATTTATTTTTTGGTAAGTGATTAATAACATACATATTTAGTAGATTTTTGATTTGATTTTCATTTTTAGTTTTGTTATATCTAATGTTTTGAGTTGATCAAGTGAGATGCATGCTCAGTAATGGCCGACTTTGCCAATTCAAAATGAAATCTCAACAGTCAAATGTTTTTATATTATTTTTGTTCATTTTAAACAATTAATATTACTTGAAATCTGTTATTATTTAATATTTACAACCTTTATAAATTAACCATGAATAAGAAAACAAGTAATAAATAACTTTATTCAATATTTTTGTATTTTATTTTCCTGACATTGATTTTCATTTATATCTCTACAAATTTAAATATTATCTGAATTATTTAAACTTATAACAATAATTTTAAATATTACATTAATTTATAAAATGGTACGTGGGTTATAGTAGTCAGATTGCATGTTATAAAAAAGTTTAGATGCATTTGTCATATATTTTACCAAAATTTTGAATGTAGAAGATTCTTATTCATTGAATAATGACATTTTCTCTTCATTTAGTTTATTCAAATTTGTTTTAATAAATCTACCTAACTATTTTCAAACAAAACTGTAATAATATGCCTATTCTTATGACTTTTTCTATGAATATTAGATCATTAGACATTATTACTTTAGTTAGTTGCATTTTAAACGTTAGTTATGGACAAAATTTAGTTATTTTCACAATTCTAGTTACTTTAATAAGTATATCATCTTATTGTTAGTTAAAACTATAGTTATATAACTGTACGCAGTATCTTTGTTTACCTGGTATATAAATGAGTAGAGAAAAAGAAATATTAATTATTATAGAATTGAAAATATTCTGTTCTATAATAATTAATATTTCTTTTTCTCTACTCATTTATATACCAGGTAAACAAAGATTATAACTATAGTTTTATTCATTATATATTTTTTTCCACAACTGATTATAATAAAAATATGAAATAAATTTGGGTCTAAAAATTGTCAATGAGCCTGCAACTGGCTGGTTTTATAATGGTTGAAAGGAAACTTTCTGCAGCTCAGATGAATAGATTCTTCCCCAGAGAATACAAAAGAGGAGTAAAGTTGTATTTTTATTCAATTGAATATGTGATGTCATTATAGGAATTTCTTGTACCAACCAGTTTTCTACGGATCACTCATTCTTTCATTTTTCTATAAGACTATCCGTAGGTATCTTGGAAAACGATCGACCTGCCGAAAATCCTTCTTCTTATAAAATCTGTCTTTTCACAACTTGTAATTTCAAGAGAGTTCTGATTAGATTAAAAATATAACCGGTATCTTGTAAAAAAAAAAGTGATCTCAATTTTGGTACGATTTCGGTCAAAATTTAGTCCAGATGTATGTTAGTACATGTGATATCTTCATTTCAAATTTCAAGTTCTACAATCGTTTTAGAATTGGAGCGCGCACAGAAACGTGAAAACTCGATCCCGGATTCTTGAACGATTAAATAGGTATAAGAAAGTAAATATCAGACAAAATATCAATTGATATTTCTTAGGGTGAGATTAATGGAAGCTTGGTAAAGTTGTGACAGCTAGCTACTCTAACCACTCAGCCCCTATACGTTTAAAAAGCCATTAACAGAGTAGTTAAAGTTTAAGTGGTTGTAAAACGGGGGTGGGTACAAGAGATGAGGGGTGGGACGGGTACAGCCATGAACTTGATGTAGTCAGGCGTTAAGTTGAGGTAGTTAACGATGGTTTTATGGCGGGCTGGCGGCAGTAAAAGTCAGCCATCAAAACAGTGTCTGATGTGTAGGTAGGTCGGCTCTCATTGAGGCCCAGGCCTCAGGGCTCCCATTCAGATCTGTAGCCAGCTCGGGAGAAAGTGCAGATACACAAGTCAACAACCGATAGAAATTATCAGAATTTACCATTTTTCTTTAAAGCGAAATAGCTAGGAAGTTGAGTTTCTGGATATAAAACTTTCGTGGTAATGAACCGACTTTATTCTGAAAACTGCATTTGGCTCAAAACACAAATGATGAGTCCACTGGCTTTTATTACTTTTCCAATTATACGAAGTATAGGGGAAGTTATGTAATCACCCAAGACTTCGATGCGGTAATTTTGAACGGAATTTCATATTTTCCAACCTCTTGATTCCAAAAATTTTAAGAAAAAGTGTGTTTCTGTAAACACGATAACTCCTGATAAAATCAATATATCGACACGAAATTTTATATATGTATATACAACCCTCTAAGGACGACACCTATTTTCGACGAAAAGTAAAAGGAGGATTAAGGGGAGGTTTAACATAAAAACTCCAATAATTGCCGTAATGAATGATTGATTTGACATAAAATTTCATATGTATATTCAAAGCCCTCTAAGGACAACACATATTAATTAACTAAAGGAGAGCGGGGTTTGATTCAAATACTCTAATAATAACTGCCGATTTGATGAACGTATTAACACAAAATTTAGAATGAGAATTCAGCCATATGTAAGTCAAATATCGAGTTTTATTTATTTAGTTCAAAAGGGTCGCTAGGAGAAAAAAGGAAAGGAGAGCGAAAACGAAATTACGTTTATATATACAGTAGAGCGTCGATTATCCGAAAGTCAGTTATCTGAACGTTCAATTATCCGAACTGGCTTCATAGAAAAAAAAATCTAGTTTTAATTAATTCTTTAAAAAAGCGTTGTTAGCTGTATAAGGGATAATAAGTTTTTTGATGAATTCAGTTTGACGAGCAGACAGTCAATATTTGTTGACTAACAACTAACGTGTATGTCTATGTAATTTGTTCATTGGATTTTTCCACTGAATCCCTTTCCATTCGTATGGTCGGTTACCAGCCAATGCTCTCAGTTTCAAATCATTCATTGTGAGGTGTACATTGAATTAGTTAATGGTCACATATTTTAAGTAAAACTTACAACATGTCAACAAAAATGAAGCGAGTAGTGCTTTCATTAAAACATAAAATGGAAATTATTATGCGGCTGAAGAAAGGTGAAACGGGTCAAGCATTAGCTATCAAGTTCGGTGTTGGTAAATCAACGATAACGGGAATAAAAAATAATTCTGATTCAATCACTAGGTATGCACTTAATATTGACAGTGAGCAGGGCAGTTCATATCGTAAAACTTCTGGGTTCTATTATCTGGGCTCATTTTGTGTGAAAAAGCAGTGGAATTAAACATAGAGCTTTGTGATGACTCTTCATTCATCGCAAGTTCTGGGTGGCTGAAAAATGTCAATTATCCGAACCACCCCACACCACATACGTTCGGTTAATCGACGCTCTACTATATATATATATGTACCTGGGGAGGTACATAGCCGATGATTAACCGATTTTTTTTTTCTTTTTATGGAAAGTTTGTGTTTTTAATATTTTTGCAAATTCTAAGGTTGTAGACAAGAATAGTATATTTGAAATTTATTGAGTAAATCAAACCGAAACAGGTAAAAATAATTGTTCGCCCGCAACAAACAACATACTTAATATGATACATACCGATATATCGTTATTTCGGTACACCTACAGTCAGAGGCATAGCCGGTAATTTTAGGCGCTATCCATAATATTAGCGCCACCAGTGAAAGAAAAATCAATTCAACGGAAATCAGTGGAAGCCAACTTCTCCGTAGTAAAGAGGATGTTATATAATCGGTCAAAAATTTGATGTTTTTTTTTGTTTGCCAGAATTTCAATTTTTCCGACCCCACTGATCCAAAAATTTAAAAAATCTTGACACTTAACACGATATCACTCGCGATAGATTGTATGTAGTGTGGAAATTCAAAGAAAAGTCGATAAGTAAAAGATAACAAGGTAATATGGATACGTTACAAAAATGTATGCATTAAGATAGTTTATAATTTAGATACATAAATAGATATTAAATCTTAGAGTCGTACATGAGATTAGTAATAATAATAATGGGAAAACATTTAAATAAAATGGATAAATAAATAGAGAATGAGCGAGAAAAGTATAAGTTTTCTACTTGTCAGGATATCGCACGCAATCAACTTCAGGTAAAATAATATAACGCAAAGTTATTACCGGGCAACAGATAGTAATACAATGAAACTAATTTAACACGTATAATGCATAATTCCGAAACGCATGCATACAGTGCACTGGTTCGGTTTAAGGTAATATATTGCAGGGTTAAAAAAGTAAAATTATTAGAGTGAATAACAAAAATTTCTGTTATGCATATGCATGTCTTCTTAATTTTTCCCAAGGAATTTTTTTTTTTTTTTTAATATACATATGGGATCTCAAATTCAATTTTCTTATTTCAAATGGTATCAGAAATATTTTTTAATGATTTCTGAAATAGACTTTTTAAAGATAAAATGTAAAATGAGTTTTGAAGGAGAATAATCCGTTAGAAACTCGCTAAGATATTCAATGTTTGATAAAGTCTCCGCTTCTTTCGACCAAATTTTTCTCACCGTTTTTGCCTTTCGATATTGAAGATGATATTTTTTTGATCGGTAGGAACTTGATGTCCCGAACTTGGAAAAACAGTTTTTTTCATTGAATATAATCGGCTGTTATATTAACAAATAACATTGAAAAACGGATAGTTTTTTTTTGTTAATTTTTGTAGGGTATTTTGGAAAAAAAGAAATTCAGTGAAAACTTACCTTCTTTTTGACCGATTTCATAACTTCCCCTATACTTGGTTTAGCTGGGGCATTGTTTATCATTTTTCAATTGTCAGGTCACACTCCTCTCCTTAAAGGAATAGTCCCTTCTACCATATTATATTGTTTCAATTCCTCCTGGAATACTTAAATACCTAAGTTGTATATTACAGTAGAGTCCCGCTAATCCGGACATCGATTATCCGGAAATCCGGTTAATGCGGTCGGTTTAAAAAAAAAAAAAAAACTATATTAAAATTTAGTAAACTAAAAATTTAATTTAGCGAACGGTAATACGAATATAATTCTAAGAGAGGTTTAACTTGACTTATTCAGTTGGCTACGATGAAAAAGTGCCGACAAAGAAGACGGCGCGCTAAATATTTACGCTAATATTTAAAAAAATATTTATCATGTGCATTTTACAGCAAAATCCGTTTAATCCAGACTTTCGGTGATCCGGACGGGGTCCGGTCCCATCTAGTCCGAATTAGCGGGACTTTACTGTAATTATAACTTGCAATATGATTATTTTGATGGGTTGTTAAAGCTATAACATAAATATTGTATTTATATTCAATGTTGCGAACGAGATGCTATGATAACATAGCAGCTATATTGTAAAAAGGTCAAATGTTATAGGTCCAAAGATCACTTAGAATAATATATCTCTTTTACAGACCTTCCTTCTTCTCATATTGACTCAATAAACAATATTATTTAAATCATTAATACCTAATCCCTTTTGAAAATAAATTAGTAAATAAAAAAAAATTAAGGGGACAACATATAGAAACATATTTTTCTGAGCATAAGATTTTGATCAAAAAATTTGTTTTTAAAGTTAATTTTTAATTCAAATAATAACTATTAAATAAAATTAAAGAGTTTTCATTTTTGTTTAAATGTGAAGGCGGGTTCCAATGGAGGGCAGATCGGGTAGCCATGTTGGCCGGGAGAGGACGCCATATCCCCGGCTAGGGGCCCGCCCTAAAGCCCCGCCATGGCCCTTCTCACAAATATATAATCATTAAATTTATCTATTATTTGTTTTATTATTGCGAAAATAGTAATGTATTCATTTATTTTCCATGTGTTTTCTGAAATCTCTCCTTATACCGCTATTATTAGAAAAAATATGCTAAAAATTGAATTATGAAGACATTTTCTTTTTTTCTAATTTATTTTCAATTTTATATATAATTTAACTTGTGGTGGGAAGAATGAAAAATTATATAAATAATAATTGTTAGGGTTCAGACAACAACAACAACAGGAAATGTCTAAAAGAAAATGTAAATAAAAAAACTAACAATTAAATAAAATTTTTAAAAAAACGTAAGAAATAGGTATCCTATTTGTTCAAATAATAAATTTAAAAAACCCAACTTAAATGCTAGTAGCTTGTTAACTTTTCCCGTCCGTGAATGTATTAATTTTTTTACTTTATCCATTTGACAATGGGATTAGAAGTAATCCCAGATTAATTTCTATAAAAATATAAAATTAGTCCCGACTTTAAATATTGTTTTTAAGCAATATTAAAAAAATGTACCTACTTTCAGGAAAATAAGTACCTAGTTATGATTGAGTAATTTAGGATAACAACTGAAATTTTAAACGTATTTATTGTATAGAAAATTCTCCGTCCATAACAATGAATAGATCAATTGTTTCAAAATTTTGAAAATGTTCAGTTTTCCTTTACCAAATTGTGAAACTCTTCTACATCATTATAATAATCACTATTTTGTTCGTATAATTAATTTTATTATTTATAGGCTAATTAATAACTGATTTTTTTTTTTTAAACAAAATTTATTAAAATGGAGAGTTTCAAAATTTAATAATGAAAACTGCCTTATTTGTTATTTTTCTTCTATAAATAGTTTTCCTTTTTTTTTGTTCTTAGCGTAAATAGCCTATATAGAAATAGATTCTGATATCTGCCAATTTTCGTAAAGATAAATATATAAAACAAATATTTTTTCCTTCCAACAACGAACGTAATTAGAATATTTTCCAACTCTAAAAATATCTCTTGATAATAACAGAAATTATCTAAAAGATAATAACCATGGCTATTATATTCGTTTACTTGAGCCGTTTTATTATTTTCTTTAACTCTTTGAAAAAAAAAAAAAAAAAAATTTCCTTTCCACTTCTTTAGCTATACGAAGTACAGAGGAAGTTATGTAATCGATTCATAAATTCGAAGTTGAAATTTCATCGGAATACCATTTTTCCAATTCCATCATATATATAAAGCTGAAAATGTCTGTGCATTGTACCGCTATAACTCACGAACGGCTTGATGGATTTGATTAATTTTTTTTTTTATTTGTTCGTCATCGTCTGTGGAAGGTTATAGGCGTATTAGTACCTCAATATCTGGTCCATCCCAGCATCCACCCACGCAATCTTTGTAACTCAAAAACCACTGCAATGATTAATGAGGAATCTTTTTGAATAGATCAGTTTTATCTACCGGAAGGTTAAGGTCTATTTTTTAATCAACCCCTGGTCCATCCCAGCATCCACTCACGCAATCTTTGTAACTCGAAAACCATTGCAACGATTAATGAGAAATCTTTTTGAATAAATTAGTTTTAGCTCCAAAGCTAGCGTTACTACAGTTGAAGGACTATAAGCCTTATTCCGTATGAATAATTGAAAATTATAACATCATGAATGTACTGTCGAGTAACTGAATAGCCTTATAGGAGATATTGGGAGAAAAGTCTAAGTTCCCCGGGCAACGCCGAGTATTACTGCTAGTATTTCTATAAATGAAGTCGACCTAAATATCCGACATTAAGTAACAACGCGGGTAGTGAGTATAGCAGAAAACATATTTTTAGATTGCATACTTAAAGTATCAAATAAAAAGAGAGTGAATTTTCCAGTCCAAAACCAATCAGGATTACAGCCAAATTGGATAAACTACAAAAGATTCAATTTGTTAACAATTTAAACTCGAGAGAGCATTAACTTTTCTTACTATCCTATATGCTTTCTCTCTTTATAATATAAAACCTAATAATACCTTCTTAATTGTTAATTTAGTAAGTAAATTATTTTATTGGAATTTTTTGTTCTTGATCTGGGATGCCGTCCATCTTAAAAATCGAGTTTCTAAAAAAAGTTGTATTCTTCAGTTACAGCTCTACGTTATTTAAAACTTATTATATTCACATACCTTAATGTTTTTCTCTCAAAATTTAATAATATACAATAAAACCCCTTTTTACGGACACCCCCCTCCGACGGACACCACTTCTTACGGAAAATTTTGAATCCCGGTCCGAAGTATAGGGAAACAATGTATTTTTACCCCCTTCGCAACGGACCCCCTTCCAACGGACGCCAATTTTTCGTCATAAAGAGATAAAACTTCTCCTAAGCGGACGCTTACAAAACAATACATTGCTTTTTATTATTCGTAGAATTCGCTGTTAGTGAAACAGACTTACATACCTACTAAAAAGTCTAATGTTTTTTTAGAAATATTGTCTATTTCACAAAATACATAAAAAATATGGTAGCAATACCGAAAGTACTCCCATATATTTTATATATCTTGTGAAATATACAATATTTTTAAAAAATATGCGTTTTTCTTTATATTTTTTATTAAGTGTTTCACAATATCTCTGCGAAAATGTTAAGTATCATACGGTACCTACTGTTTGGTTTATTAACTTAAAATCCATAATAACTATTATTAGGTATTTGTGTTTTATCTAATTATCTATTATTTGTTACCTATGTAGTATTAAACATAAGGGACAAATTAAACGTTTCGTTTATGTACCTAGATACATATACAGGTTTTTTTTACCCTCTTCAACGGACACCCCTCTGCAACGGACAATTGAATGTTAGCTCAGAAGGGAGTAAAGTACTTCATATTATTCTAGGTGTTTCTATGTTTTTCGTCGACCGACCAATTATTCTGAAAAAAAAAAAAAACGCTCCGGATTTCTTATACGAATAAAAACGGTCAGTGACTTGAATTAATTCACTATAATTATATTCAAATCGTGCGAATAAATAAAGACCACTTAAAAACCTATTATAAGAAAATTGTATAAGTAATTTAATAAATAGGTACCAATTTTAGAAAAAATGATAATTGTAAAAAAAAAATTGCTAAATATTAAATAGGGTGGGGGGGGGGGGGGGGGGGGAGGTTGTCAAAAGTAAGGTTTTGTTATGAATATAAAACAGGGGAGGAGAATATTGAAATGAGGTTGAGCAGGAAATAAGTAATTATATAGAATAAATAAATGCATGGAGGTGTTAATAAACTTTTAGGTGAGGTAGTCAAGTGGTTCCACTTCTATCGTCAGTTTCGCATCGAGAGAGCTAATGATGATCGCTCGCTTCGCCAATCCCAGCGTCCGAATCTTCGGCCCATTCAGCCTTCCTTTCCTTCTCTTCACATATATTTCAAAAATTATCTTTTGCAATAGAGAAAAAAATCTTCAGTGAATCACCGGTTATGTACTTCCCTAGGAAAAATTAATTTTTGGAATCAGAAAGTTGGAAAACATGGAATTCTGTGAAAACTCAGCATCGAATTTTTGAGTGATGGTATAACTTCCCTTATACTTTGAAAAGCTTGGGAAATATAAAAAACAATTTTCCTCCCCCCCTTCCCCAATTTGTTTCGACAATAAAGAAATATAGAATTTCCACAGAAAATTATATAATTATGGTCACAATCTCGCCTTGGGCGTAGAATTAACCCATCTCATTCTTGCATAAATCAATGGATACGACTAGCTTTTGCAATTTATTTTCCACCATTTTTCGAACAGTACGTAATCTTGCCTCGGATGGTGTTAAGGTACTAGTTGGAAGTATTTTTTAAGTCTGTTTTATGCATTGTGACCCATGCCTCATATCGCCTACTACCAGAGCGCTCTTTCATCATTCTGGTGAACATGTGCCCTCCTCTATGGGCGATATAAATTTTGCCTACCCTAAATTGTTTGCTATTCAACGAGAGTAGGGGTCTTTAACGATCACTCCCATCAAGGTTTTTTAGATAAAAAACCTAAGGACTTCGGCAGGTTTCGAACCCGCGATCTTGATCTTAGAAATCAAACACAGTACCTCTGAGCTACAGGCACCCTTAAGGTCTGTGTTAAACTAGTTACAACTATAATCAAGTTGAAAATATATTATCATATTTAGGAATAGAGTTTCCTTAGCCTCCCCTTCGGCCGATTTTTTTGAAAAACGCACAATACTTGGTAATAGTTCATTTGTATATTATGTTAAATGTTCGGGTTCACAGACATACACACATCCAACTTGGTTTCCATTTTTGGATTCAGGGGGAAATAACACAAGACATTTTTAGTGCAGACTCAACATTTTTTGAACTATTACATAATTCCATTCTACCACATCTAGCTGTGAAATTAAATAAAGTAGACAGTCCATTATCGGAAAATCCATAAATTATAATGATTTTTAAAAATTGTATTTTATTGTTTACTTACATGAATATTACATAATAAAATATATCATAATCCACAATTAAAAATTGTTACAACCACAAAAAACACAAATATTCACAAAAAAAAAAAAATATTTATATACCTATATTCATATACAGATAATTTCTGAAAGATTTTCCACAATTTAGATGAGAAATACTGAGTGCAGCGTCAATTATCCGAAGTTATGTATGTATATTTTATAAGTTCCTAAATATAAACTTACCTCTGTATTTACTTGGAGGCGAGGTTGAAGGACAGGACGTGAAGCATAGAACGCACCAACACGACTAACAAGACCATTCCAAGGGGGCGCAGCCCCTGAAGGGGTTGTTTTCAACCCAAACATGTGACAACAAACCATCAGAAATAAAGAAAAACAGTGAGGGTAAAAAAAATCCAAAAATTACCCCCCTCCCCCGTCTCCTCACCCCCGCACTATCTGCAATAAAGTACCCCCGTGAAGAGGAACCGTTAGGAACCTTTGGAGGCAGAACACGGGACACTTCTTTACTGATTTACCTGAAAAGTAACAGTTTTTGGGGGAGTGGTGGGGTCATTATCAATTTGAAAACAATGTGAAGAATTCGAATTTTGACTTTTTTAAGGGAAAGTAGTCTTTTATTGTCCAGGTAAAAGTGTTTTTTTCCCTCTCGTTTGAGACAGTCTCTTGTTTTCGGTCAGGTGTAGTTTTTTTTTTTTTTTTTTTTTTGGCAATGTTTTGTACACGGATCAATGAGAGTGGACAATGAACAGGTAACGGTGACCTATTTTTGTCAAAAGATCAACATACGCAGTGTTCAAAGAAAACTATAAAAAAAAGGTTCGAATAATATAAATATGTAATCATTATAAAACTCTTTTAATTTTATGGTCATCGGTGAAGGTTATTCCAAGGTTCTGTGCTACATATACTTGCGCAAACAGGCTGCAAACACATGAGTAATGATGAGGTTATTCCATTCAAGCAGGCTGGCGCAAATCCGTAGCACCGAAAGTTGACAAACTGCATGTTGTTCCGAAGGCCACATTTTATTCTTGTTGAGTTGGATGTCTTGCCGTTTGATTTTGTAAAATACGTTTGGAATAATATAAACATGAAGCGCTACGGCATAGAAGTAGCGTGCTTGCCTACTGTGCTCAAGTGAGGCTCTTGGTTTTCTTTTTATCTGGGAGGTTAAAAAAAAACCTAGAGTTCGATGCTCGAATTGGACGTTAAGCGATGAACCCGAGCCTGTGTAATGCCAATACACCTGGGGAGACAAAATGTAAGACTCACAGTAGAATCGGGTTGTCGACGAAAGAGCGCTCTGGTAGTAGGCGATATGACCTCATAGTTAAGCCGGAGCATGAGTCCTAAAAACCGACAATAACTAGAAAAATGTTTAATATTAGCGGTGAGATTTCACAAAAAAATAAACTGGTTTCGGGAAGAAGGTGATATCCCTCATATAGTTCCCTCTTCCCTTTGAGTTTACCTGAAAAACACTAGACCATATATTAATTCTATCGGGACTTAGCGTTCGGAGTTACACAAGTACAGGCAGGAATTGATTTTTTTTCAAATCCGAAAAAAGGAATTCCGGTGGAAATCAGATCGAATTATTGACCGATTGTATTAGTACCTAATAATATTTATTTTCGTAATAACTATGTGTACTTATTTATATAGGTTAGGTTAGGTTTTATGACCCATGCCCGGGCTTTTTCGTCTCTCAGGTGAACATGAGCCCGACTCTACTGTGGTGATTTAGGGAGTCCTAAATTTTTATTCACATAGGATAGGGGTTTTTAACGAGTACATGACATCGTACAGGCTCGGGACCATCACTCAACGTTTCATCCGAAGGACGGCGTGCTTAAGTTTATTTTACCTCCCAGATAAAATAAATTAAGGGCCTCGGCCGGATTTCGAACCGACGATCTTGAGCTCAGAAGACACTGAGCTACCGGCGCCCTCTGTTTAACTTACATATTTTCTAATTAATTAAAAATATATACCTACATAAAATATACCAGTTCCGTTAGTATTATTTTAATTTCTTCCTGTTATATTACTTTTTTTCTTGTTTTTATTATATTATTGACATTGTAAATGTTATAAAAATTGTAAATGTTAAATATTAAACATAAATTTAAATATTAAATGTAAATAAATATAAATTAGAGTCTGACACACATGTCATAAGTAATAACAATACTATTAAATTTTTTTTTTTTTTTTTTGTATTCATTTATTTTAAGCCACAACTATGTAAAAAAATGCACAACCAGCGGCTGGGCTGACATGTAGGTGCTATACAAAAATAATAAAAATAAAATAAAATAATAAAAAATAAATATGACATGAAAGGCTTGAGAGAGGAAAAACAGCCAGCGGTGAGCCCTGATGACATCACTTCACAACAGATCTCTATGTCAAACTCTCTTTAATCTTCTTGGGGGATTGTGGGGTAAAGTACTTAGGATTTTGCGAACTTCCGGATTGGTGTGTAAGTAAATTTTGTTGTAGAAACGTTGGTATAAATGTTTAATGCTTGTGTCTATGGGTGTGATGTTCAAGTCGCGGTGTAAAGTCTTGTTGCTAACATATGGTGGGCAATGCGTGATCAGTCGGAGATGTCAACACGTAACATTAAAAAAATAAAATGGAATAAAAAAATATCTGAAAATATGAGTACAAAAATATTAATATTAATAAATACAGTAGTTACAGTTAATAATTAAGATAAAAATTGTTTATAATTTTCCGGGAGTGCATTTTTCTCTACACTTCGTGACGTTCTTACGTCCCTTCATCAGGCCACAATGTGCGAAATATAGAAAAGAGAAACAAAATAAAATAACAAATAAAAAATAAATAAATAAAAATTCATAAAAGAATAAATTAATAGAAATAAAATAAATTAGTATATAAGTTATACAAAATAATGATTAAACAAAACATAGATTCGACAGAATTAAAGAGGATATCTATGGAGGAACTCTGCCAAATAAAAAAGGAAACGTATGTATCAAATAATGTTTTTGGATACGAAACACGGTTTTTTTATTGTGTTTATTTTATTACAAATCAGGGGGAGGGGGTGAGGCACAAACCACCGTAATTCTACCTTAACTTATGAATAAGAAAGAATAAAACAACTAAGAAAATATTTATGTCAGAAGCAATTGTGTTTTAAACAGGATCACAGAATTTTATAGCTCATGTTGTCATATTTATTCACGGATTTGTATAAAAATTGAATTACATAGAATAGATAAATTATAAATGACATCATTGTGACATTATTTAGTATGCATACGACTTCAAAATGAATTTATATATTCATAAAGAAAATGAAACGATGTTTAGTATGAATAAAAGATGTAATTTGAATACGAAAAGGATTCATTTCTAAAACAAATATAAGGAAGAAGGGAAGGTGTCTATGCACTTCTGCATAGGATTATCAATAAATCCATGCGTTTTATGTTGCATTGTCAAGACACTCGTTAGGACGTGTAGGGCGCGTCAAAGTGAAGCCTACACGGCGGGAGGTGCTCGTCCATGAATAAATGTTCCAGAGTTCCACAGGTTCAAAGAACGTAAAACGAAACCAAATAATATGAGAACTTTACTATGGAATAACTTAACATCCCTAAAATCGAGAGTTCATTCTGACAGAGGAACTCTGAACTGCCTATGTCCTATATATTCTGTTCTATTAAAGTTAACATAAGAAACCCTTCAATGTGATATCAGATCAGCGCAATATTTTTATATCCTCGGCCATACGAAGTTATGTAGTAGGTCAGAAATTCTATGTAGAGTTTCAACGGAATGTCTTCAACCTTCAGATTACGAATATGAACAAGAAAATGTCTGTGTTTCTCTGCACACGATAATTCCCGATAGAATCAATGTATCATCATTAAATTTTCACTGTCAATCCAGAACCCTCTAACGACGACACCTATTGATTTTCAGCCAAATCGACCAAAGGAAAGGGGTGATTAGAGGGGAGGCTTAACACAAAAACACTGACTGCCGATAGAATGAATGTATCAAAATGAAATTGTAAATTTGTGATCTAAACTTCTTAAGGACAAAAGCTATGGAATTTCAGCAAAATTGGCCAAAGGGAAGGAGGGATTTGGGGGAAAGCTTAACTCAAAAACTCTAATAACTGCCGTTGTAATGCAAGTATCGACACAAAATTTCATATGTGAATTCAAAAGGACGACACATATTAATTTTCAGCGGAATTAGGTAGAAAGGGTGGGCTGATAACTGCCGATGTAATGAATTTGTTGTTGAAAACTGACATAATTGCAGAGATATTGTGAAATAATTCAAATGGACTTGAAAAACAAAATAAAACTGGTTTATTTAATATGTTGTCTAATTTCACTAACTATATATACATGGGAGTACTTTCGGTATTTCTACCATCCTCAGCCAAAAGCATAAGAGATAAGACTGAATTTGTTGTTGTAGTATGAGGATTTAGGAGCCCCCATGTAAGTAAATATTAGCGCGAACGGTCGACTTGTTTTGGAGGGGGGCGAAGAATTGATAACTTACTCGATTATGTACGGAAATATTATTATATTCACAAAAGACATTTTTCCGTTGTCGCGCGGCTCGAAAATGTTACTGAGACAGGTCCTCATGCTCCGTCACTAAGACACAAATAATATACATCCCGAGATTTCATATGGCTATAATTTTCGTTAGACCTAAAGCCTGCCCACAGATAGACAGACTCAAGACCGAAACCATGAGGATTGTTTTTTTTTTTTTTGTTCACTTCTAAGAATAGCTGCTTGACAAATCTGCTTATGAATCTGATATTTGCAAAAACGCAGCAATACGGGAGGTACAAAAAAAAAACGCGTTAAAGTCTTCTTTTTTTATTTACTATTTCCCTGAATGGGAATGTACTGATTCCTCTAAGGATTATAGAGGTTTTTCATTCTTCATATGGTATTATTATGTTGAAGGATTCATTAAATTTTATTTCTCTATACAAAAATTATGTATATAACTGATTTTTGGGGACTCCACCTAGTTGTATTATGTTCTTTGGCTTCATTTTGTTCGCATGATACATTAACATTATAAAATTAAAATAATTTTGACTAACGGTTCAATTAAGATATGAAACGATCCTTAGTAAATCCTTCTATTTCTCAAGATTGTGGTAATAGCAGTTTGGAAGGACCATTAAATGGCTAAAACTGTTCAGATCCCGGAGAGCTGATAATGATTCCATCAAAAACGAATTATTGTAATCTGAGGGGGCGTTAGTCGGGCGGTCCTAAGATAGGAGGGAAGATGGTGGCGAAGTTAGTTGCTAGATAGGACACGACCGAGGTTAGATTAGGGTAACTGGAGGGGTCGTTAGAGGCAACCGTTTGTAGCAACACAACAGGCAACAAACAGCAACCATGTTGGCAACATCAGACATACTGCGTCGGAGGCAACAGTTTGCAGCAACCCAACAGACAACAAACAGCAACCATGTTCGGCAACATCAGCCATACTACGTTAGAGGCAACCGTTTTAGCAACGACGTTTTATATGATCATATCATCACCTAGATTACTATCATTCCCTTCTATTCATGACCATTTACAGACTGTTTTCTGTGCTCGAGTGATCCCCCCTGCCCTCTCGCCCCGCCAGTCACTGCCCAGTAGTAAGAAGAAAAGAAAAGCTGAAGGTGAGAAAAGTACATGAAAGAAGAACCTGGTCAGCACTCCCCAAATATTTTTTCTAAATTATAGTAGCAGGTCTCTCGACCAGCACCGCCTCAGTTTTTGGGGGGATTATCTGGATGGGAATAAGATAACAAGAGTCGAGCAACTGGATTGACATGGGAAGAAAGGTTGCTATGGAATTTGGAGAAGCGGGACTTGATGAGTTCAATAACAAATGGAATTTTTAAGTCATTATGGAGGGTAAGGTTGGAAACATAGAAGGGAGCATCGCCAAATGTTCTTAGGACCTTGGACTTGATGCCACAACCCAGTAATTCAAGTGTGTATGTTCATACATACAGGTTTTATTATTGTCTTGTAAATGGTCAGTTTGTTTTCAGTTGATAGTTTGAATTGTCTGCTGAGCAGCCGGTAGAGCTGACCAAACCGTCTATTCAGCTCCTGTCGTTTTAGTCTTGTATGGGGGATCCATGTCAGTCGTCGGTATAGATAGAACCCAAGGTAGTGGACTTGATTGGAGGCAGGAATCGGAATATTATTGAAGGAAATCGGACGGCAGGATTGGCGTCTCAGAGTGAAGGTAACATGGATACGCTTCTCTTCGTTGATTTTCACTCGCTACTGCCGACACCAATGGAGAAGATGCTGTTGATGAAGATGAGATTTTGGGAAGCTGTGGTAGGATTTTGACTAGAGGCAAGGATGGCGGTACCGTCAAAGGTTGCTAAGAGATTGTTAGGATTGGTAGGAATATCAACAGTGTAAACTGTACAGAGGATGGGACCGAGGACACTTCCTTGAGGAACCCCCGCTTCAACAGGCACATTGTCATTACCCTGACGAACCTTGAAGAAGCGGTCGGAATGGTAACACTTGAGGATGATGTAGAAAGTATGGGGAAGGAGTCCCTCTAGCTTGAAGAACAGTCTAGGGTGCCGAACCCGGTCGAAAGCCTGAGCCACGTCCAGAAAGGCACCCGAACAATAGCTCTTACACTCCAGGGAAGAGGAAATGTGAGGCCCTGCTGCACAGTAGAGTGATGGGTTCGGCCAGAAAACTATGAACAGTAACTGTTAGGATCTGTTTCACAATTTCCTTTTCGTTGTTATACTTTGTTTATTTTTTTTTTATTTTTGACTATTATTGTTATTACTAATTTTATTCGACTAACATCTAATAACAGTTTATGTATCCAATTTTATAAGCTATCTTTATGTATACAATACATCTTTATGTATACATTTTTATGGCATATCTTATTACCATGTTATGGTTTAACTGAAATAAATATTATTAGTATTATTATCTGTTGACTAGGAAATGCCACCTAGAAATGACAATGAGGAACGTTTGTTTACTATCGTAGGTGAAATAATTAACCATAAAATATGTTGTACTGAGTGATATATTGTTTAAATAACATAGAAGTTAGTGATGTTGAATCTTCTTCGCTATGCTATATGGAGACAGATATAATTAAAAGTATAGAATACGAGGTTGCCCCGTCTCGGGACAGGATAAACGGAGCATCTATTCTGAGACCGCTGATTTATCGGTGACCAAATTTAAATCCCATGGTTTTATTTACCTATCCAATATAGGACTTCGATAATAGAAATTCATTCAGTTTAAATAAAAATTTACTTGGAAGAATTGTTAATGATTGTGGGTGCTCGGGGATTTTCAGAGTTTAAAATTTCATATTCATATTTCAGATTCATATTTAAAAATTCATATTTCAGACTCCAAATTTACCACAACAGGAAATGGCTATCAAATGCAGAGAAGGCAGCACAAGAGGCTACAGTAGACATTAGAAGGCACGTAAAATGGATCTAGGCAGAAGAACACATGACTTACAGGAGGCAGTATTCGGTTCCATAGCTTGGAGGACGTGAAGCTCTTCCAGGACAGACAAGCAGTTAGTTATCGTGACTCATGCCCGGACTTTAACTGCGAGGCCACCTCGCCTACTTCCAGAGGGCTCTTTCGTAGCTCTGGAGAACATGACCGACTCTACTGTGGGAGTCCTAAATTTTGCCTACCTAGGTGAAGAGTAGAGGGTTGTTTAACGAGTAGCTGACATCGTACAAACTCGGGACCATCGCTTAACGTCCCATCCGAAGGGCGGCGTACTAAAGGGAGTAAAAGAGATAAACATCTTATGGAACTACAAGAAAGGTGGATTCTTCGGGGTCCTTGTTCACTGAGGACTTCAGGGAAACGAGGAAGCATACCGACTGGCCAAGGAAGGTTCAAGTAAGCTTTCCATGGGACTAGAGCCAATAGTTGGAATATCCAAGGCGGCATAGCGAACCCGAATAAAGAAGTGGACTAGAGACCTTTCGGAGAAGTCAAGAAGAGAAATAACCGCATGCAGACAATCCTGGGGAGGATTCCTTGGCGTTGGGCGATGGGACACTGAACCTCCGCAGAAGCGACCTACAGGACACGGTATAACTAAAAACTGTATTTATTAATATTATTATTTCTGTTCTCATTTATTATCGAGTATTTTTTTATTTATTTAATTTTATTTTTTTTCTATTATTATCAGTCCTAATCACATGTGTGTCCGACACCAAGAGTTAATAAGTGTTTATGTATCTAAATGTATGTATACATTGTTATTAGCATATTATGGTTCAACAATAATGAAATTATTATTTGTGTTATTGTTATATAAAGCTTAGTATTGGTCCATCCCACCTATATCGCCTTCTACTATATTTAAATGCATTCTAAACATTGTCTAGTTAATATGCATATTACGTTTTGCTATTAAATTATAGAAATGTTTTATGAGATTGCATTATTAAATTATTAATAGTTTACCAGTTTTTATGAAAGAATATCCATCATAGGTTAGAGGAGTTTGGCAATTTACAGGGCGGGATATCACTCAATACCTGGTAAAAGTGTTTAATAGGTTAGGTTAGGTTTTATGACTCATGCCCGGGCTTTAACTATGAAGTCATATCGCCTACTACCAGAGCGCTCTTTCGTCACTCTGGTGGGCATGAGCCCGACTCTACTGTGGGAGCCCTAATCTGTGCCTACCCTAAATTTTTATTGCCCTAGGGCGGGGGTCTTTAACGAGTACCTGACATCGTACAGACTCGGGACCATCGCTTAACGTCCCGTCCGAAGGACGGCGTGCTTAAGGGCCTCGGTCGGGTTTCGAATCCACGTTCTTGAGCTCAGAAGACAAGCGCATACCACTGAGCTACTGGCACCCTCAAAAATATTTAATAAAAAACATCTATTTAGCCCAAAATAGAATCATTTTCTTAGAATTTTCTATCAGTGAAGACTAGTCCCATCGTAAAATAGCGCACACTTGACTTAGAATATACATAATAAGTTTATTACAAAAAGTAAATCTTAGATTTTATGGAACATAACTTATTTAATATCACCTTGCTTCCTCAATAGTTTAGTGTATCGAAGAAAACAGGGGCCAGTCTTTACCTGAAAAAAAAAAAAAAGAAAACAAAATTATATAAACTGATAGAAGAGGAATCGTACGCTGGCGATATGTGAGTAGGAGTTAGAAGGGTCGCCTGAACAGGGTCCGCGACAGGACAAACCGCCGCGCCGTGTTAAACATTTTGGCTGCCCCATTCTTATATACATAACAAAATAAGTTCAATTACTTAAGTACATCTCATTGTGTAATGAGTCTTGTGGGCTGGAAAATGTGTTTTAGTTTAGATGTTTTGGCCGAACCCTAAATTTATGAGCCGTAGTTAGTTATTGTGAATCATGCCCGGACTTTTCGGTCGCTCGGGTGAACATGAGCCCGATTCTACGCTTGGGACCCATAACTTAACGTCTTATCCGAAGGACGGCGTGCTCGCGCATTTTTCAGATCCCAGATAAAAAACCGAAGGGCTTTGGCTGGGTTGTGTATTTGAGCTGAGTGTTGAGCTCAGAAGGCAAGCATGCTAGCTTTCAGCTACCGGCCACCCATTTTATGAGCAGTTAGGCTTCTGTGTTTAAGGCAAATCTTGAATGTCTGATCAGTAGGGGATAAATCATTTGAAATCGTTTGATTAGTGTATTACGGTTGAGGCATGTATGAGGGGGGTCCATGTATGAGGGGGTCCAAGTATAAGGGGGTCCATGTCAGTCTTCTGAAGTCCTAAATATTCGATACTTCAAGTGTTGCACCAGGCTTTCTATTTGTGTGAATGACACCATAATTATGTGAACGAGGTAAAAAAATAAAAAATGAATCAAATAAAATTAATTTTTCTATAACAATAAAATTTATATACAACATAATTATGTTGTAGTTACTACTTTTTTTTTTTTGTTACAATCATTAAATTCAAGAAAATTATTTTGTATGAGAACAAAATTTCTTAAAACTACTTTTGTTTAAGAAACACAATACTTTGTTACTCAAATATAATCGGTGAATATAATACTTCTGTCGTACGACACAAATATCAATATACCACAGTTTGAAGGTCAGTGGCGTATATAGGAAAAAATTTCGGGGGGGGGGGGGGGGGGGGGGGGGCCACCAGGCCGATTTTATAAGGAAAAAAAAAAGTATGACCTTGTATTAGCAGAGGTAACATGGGTAGCAGGATTGGCGGTCCCATAGCGACTTGTACCAGGAAAATTAAATTTTATTGTTTTTGTTTTTAACTTTTTTAATTTAATTTGAAGCTTTTTAAAAAATACTAGCTAAGTATATCGTTATGCAGTTATTTGTAAGTATTTGATAAAGACCAAAGAACTGTTTTTATGGGGGTTAAGAAATAAAGTAAGTTTTTACGACAGACAAAAGTCAATATATAATTATAATATTTTGAATTAGGTATAATACTTTTGAGTTATAAAAAATAAGTGAATATATCAAATTGAAAAAATGGTTTCATTTAGCTTGTTTTCTTTACAAAACAAAGTGCAGGTTTCTTGGGACACCTGCAAACTTATCCAGAACGTCTTCATCGAATATCAAACTACTATATACTTTTTTTTTACTTTTATATTAATATCTTTTTTATTTCGGGAGGGCCCGGGCCCCTTGGCCCCCCCCCCCCATATATACGCCACTGTTGAAGGTTAATACTTATAAGCAACATTGAAGGTTACCAATCAGAGTAGAGAAGGTTATCTTTTGATTTGTTCCCTAGATCCCTGAGTTCCCAAATCGACCACCCTCTAGACAGTCGACCGAATTAAATAATTACTTATGTTTACATTGTTTTTATCAATTTGTTAAAAAAATTTTTAGAGAGAAAAGATAAGAAATTTATGTAATCTGTCTGCAAATTCAAAACAAAAAAAAAAATAATAATAATAGAAATGAAAGATGAAAGACGTTGTCTTCCCAGTTTTATTTACAATCAGAATCGGTTTTCAACGCAATGGCGTAATCCTCAGTGTTTCATTAGATTCCACACTGTACGGGTGAGATAGAGTGTGCCAGTTGCGTTGGAAATAAAACAGTCGAAGACAATGACTTATTCTTATGAGAAATCTCGTCCCACAACATCTTACTATCACATATTAAAAAAATTGCCGGATATACGAGGTCTACTTTGAGTTGGGAGTGAGTGTACCAACGAACGGCCAATCCAGAGTGGACAACCTATACTCAGATAAGATGGTAGAGATGCGATCGGTGGGCGGGGCCATCACACACTATACTATAAATCATTCGATACAGACAGTTTACGAAACTATTTCTTAATCCAAGACCTTTCCAGTCTAGATTCAAGACTATTTAGGTGAGGAGTCGATAGCGTACGGCTGAGCGTAAGATCGCGCGGCCAAAAAACCCGGCCAAGGCTAGGTTATTCATATGTGAGTTGAAAATACAGTAAAATCCTTTTATAACGATTCCTGATATAACGATCTTCCGGATATAACTATGTAAACCCCGTATCTAAGTAGTTTGGTTGGCTATTTAAAAGTGAAGAAATAAATCCAGATATAACGATGTTAGATACGATATTCGGTATAGATATAACGATATAATATGTATGTACATACGCACGTACATACATAATTGGGTAAAACAGTATGAATTTTGAACGGATGAAAAATACGAACATTATAGAAAAGGGTTTTAAACACTGTTCTTGTTTACTCTTTCCGAGCGCAATGACTCATTCCACTTCCAAACATACCATTTCCCCCTTGTCGAATTTTCTTCGAACTCCCTTCTTCCCTTCTAGTGCGTATATTCCTAGTTTCAGATTAGCCTTTCCTTTGCCTCCGTAGGGATCGTGACTTCGGAACTTCATAACCATGTAAGCAAAAATGTATACTTAAAAAAAACCAAACAAACTAAAATAACTGATTTTTTTGTGGAAAATTAATACATAAGTACTCATGTGAATATATAATTTATGTATACAGTTACAAATGTATGTAAGTAAATTTTAAAAAGTAAATAAAAATATGTAAACTTTCTCGTTATGATCATTGTAAAACACCTTTTTTTTCACTAACAAGCCGAACTTGTATGTAGGTTTAACAGTTTGGTTCCGGATATAACGATTTCCGGATATAACGATGTATTTTTCTTAGTCCCTTGAATATCGTTATAACCGGATTTTACTGTACCTTAAGTACATCTTCCTTCGGATGGGAAGTGACCCCTATACAGTATAGTCGGTCTCATGTCCTCCGGTGTGATGAAAGAATGCCCTGGTAGTAGGCGATATGACCTTGTAGGTAAAGTCCGGGCATGAATCACAATGACTGTCCAACTTTTTAGGTGGATATTTTAAAAGGAATTTCCAGGGGTTGGCCATAAAGGTGCACCCCTCCAAGGTACGGTCCAAAACATTTGTTGGTGAAATACAGTACTTCCCCGGCATTTATCCTGATGGATGGAGATGGTTCCGAGCCTGTATGATATCAGGTACTCGTTAAAAACCCCTACCCTAGGTGAATAAAAATTTAGTGTAGGCAAAATTTAGGACTCCCATAGTAGAGTCGGGCTCATGTCCACCAGAGTGACGAAAGAGTGTCCTGGTCTGGTGATATGACCTCGTAGCTAAAGCCCGTGCATGAGTCATAATAACTAACTAATACGACCTAAATTATAACGCCTCAAAATATTATATCTGGTATAGCATATCCAATCTGGTGTAGCATATCCACTACTAACATTGCCCGGGCATGAGTCATAAAATCTAACCTAACTCAGAGAATCAAGTGGGTCAAAACACATAAAATTCCTGTGAAAACCTATGAATTTTTTACCGATTACATAACTCTCTTAAGACTTCATAAAGCTGGGAAAATAAATGTATTTATTTTTGCCAAGTGGATCCTTTATTTACACACACAGAGATACAACAATAATAGGAAATTTTTTACTCCATTCACGGACAATGTGTTAAAGAAGAACAAAATGGAAGATGGAGAACAGTGGGGCTATTTCCGAATCAAAACTGTTTGTTTTTAAATTTAAAAAAACAAACAAAATCTGGCAGATGAAAAGAAACAGGCGGCCAAAGAAAAAACAGTGATTGTGTTTCCTAAAAGGAACCTCTGGACAAGTTCCATTCTTGGCGTTGTTATCGCGGAGTTTAAGAGGCATTGGATAAAATATCTGGACTCTATAATTGTGAGAAATCTCTTATAGACAGGATTCTACTGGATTCTACTTCTAAAATGTAGCATTGTTTTTTTCTTAAACTATTCTACAGTATGTCCTTCTGGTCCATTTCCATTGGGCGGACTCCACAGGAAACACTGGAAAGATTCAAGGATCATGAAACTTTGTTTCAATGTTGGAGACGTTTAAGAACGTGCCACAACACGAATTAATTTATTCACCACACTCCCTCTAGAACCAACCGACCTTTTGGATAAAAATCAATAGTTGACTTAATTAATCGATAGTTATTGGTTTTGACGTGAAAACGTTTATTCGCTCGTTAAGCACAGTGATAGCCGGTCAAACTTTCTTGTACAAAATACCGTCAGATTTCAATCGATAATAACTACGAGATTAATAATGCGATAACAACGGTTGAGGTCACAATAGATAGAGCATGTCTGTACGTGTTTGTTGTGCAATATTTGTTTTGCCTGTGACGTTATCGGGCTAGTGTGGGCGCCGGCGGATGATTGTTGCGAATTAGCGTTGTGTAAAATTAGAAATTAGTGTAGCGTGATAACGCGTTTAGATAGGACGTTGATTCGGAAATGAAACAATAAAAATATTCGCCGAAATATAATATATGAAAAATCGGTATTGAAAATTGCAAAAAAATTAAAGATGTCGTCTCATATGAATCGTAAATATGCGCGGAATTATAGAAAACGCAAATCACAGGAAAGCTCGCATCAAAAGGAATTGAAAAACCCTAAAAAGTCGTGTGCCGAGCAAATGCAAGAGCTACGGCAGCATCGAAAAGAAAATGAAAAATGATTTTATCCCGACGTTTTTACGAAAAATCTACGACGTAGACCTTGACTACGCCTAATTTTTTTGTTTTTCTAGATGAAGCCCCGTCAGAACCTATTCCCTTCAGCGAATACTTGCTGGCTTTATGGGTTTCTTCTGGAATCACATATAAAGCAGAAGTTAACAATTCACAGAAACTGACACTTAGGAAATTTTTTTTATTTTTTAGTATAGGCTCACACATAAAGACAATTTTTGGTTTCAGGGGGTGAGAAAAACACGAAATTCCGAAAAGACCGAAAATATTGCACACTCTTTGTAGTTATTTCAGTAATTTCTTATCTAGCTAATAACTTCTTTCTTAGGGGAGCACTAAAAAGTGCATTTTGTTATCTCATTTTTCGGGACATTTCTTTGAACATGAAACACCCTTTTTTCGGCTCCGATGACAGATGTCCCGAAAGTTGCCTGGCCCAGAAGAAAGACTTTATGACCTCCTCCTCCCAAGAGATGGTGGGATTTCCCCAAAATGTTTAATAAAATGTTATCGCGTCACTTGATTTACAACTAAGAACCTTGGAGCAGGTCCTTAGTCAAACAGACCGTTCGAAGGTAGAAAAGATTCTATATCCATTTAACAATTTAGTCGGATGGTTATTTATTTAAATAATAACTTATTAAGCAACAAAAAATTAAATTTATTTTAAATAGGTATAAAAAGGAAGAAAAAAAAAAATTGGTGAATCACCGACGATTTACTTCTCAGGACGAATTAATCAATTTAGTTTCCACTCTCCCTCGAAAACCAACCGATCGTTTTGGCTGAAAATCAATAGTTGACATAGTGGCTTCTGAAACTTGATACAAAATTATGAGTAGATACATTATTACAACCGCAGTTATTAGCTAATAATAACCTTATGTTTTGAATTTAAATATAAAATTTCATGTTGATTCATCGTTATTTCAGGAGTTTTTGAGTTTAACCCCCCTTTCCTACCCCGATTTGGCTGAAAATATGTACATGTGGTCCTTATGGAGTTTTTAGATACAGTACACATACAATTTCTTGTCGATAAATTCATTCTATCAGGAATTATTATTGTGTACACAGACACATACAGACAAGACTTTTTTATTTTAAATTTTGAGAAACCAAAGGAACGGAAAACATGAAATTTCTGGGAAAATTCAACATCGAATTACTGACCAATTACCTAACTTTCTCTATACATCGCACAGCTGGCAATTAGAAAGTATTGTATAATGGCCACTCTTTTTCAGCAGATTATTATTTTATCGGTGTATTTTTTTCTGATTATCAGTGTTATTCAATAATAGTCTCAATTTGAGAAAAAAATTTATATGAGGAATTTAAGAATCAATCTTTCAGTGATATTGACACTAAAATTCTCCACTAGATCTGCAATTTTTCCTAATTTTGTTGCATTGCCGTCCATCGCGAGCCTTCTTTACGGTGTATATTTTTCCAATTTCTTTCAAAGATGTCATCTCTCCTTGTGACCTGAGGAAGTGTCGTAAAATTCGAGCGTAATGTAGTCCTGATAGAAGACAACTCTCTAAGAATTGTCTTGAAAGCGTCTATACGAATTACTAACACGCGTCCGAACAAACTATTTAGTTTACAAGAGTCCATACGAACTATTTATATAAGCGTCAGAACGAACTATTTACAAGAGTCCATACGAACTATTTATATAAGCGTCATTACGAACTACTTATAAGCGTCAGAACGAACTTTTTACAAGCGTCCATACGAACTATTTATATAAGCGCCAGTACGAACTACTTATAAGCGTCAGAACGAATTATTTACAAGCGTCCATACGAACCTACTTATAGGGGTGGGGGGCTAAGGACACACCATTACTACAGCCTTCAAGATCATTAAAAAATTGAACTAAAGATATGTTTCTTTCCGGTCTATGTTACTTCACTATTATGTTACCTCCGACTGGCATCCTTTTTCAATAAATATGGACCAATGATTCCATCAGCCCATAAAGCACACCAAACAGTGACTTTTTGTGGATGTAACGGCGTCTCAACAATGGATTTATGAGCCTCATCCCTGAACAAAATTTCGTGGTGAAAATGAGAAACAAGAGCAATCTCATTTTCGGCCCATTCACCGAACGTACGACGCAAACAATGGTCAAGCGGCTTCAATTGTTGCACGAGCTGGATCTTGTAAACTCGTAATCCAAGTGGATGGAGACAGCTCTAATTGCTGTGCACTCATTCGGGTCCTCCTCAACACTACTCTCTACAGGAGCAATGGCTTCTGCGGTGCGCACTGAATGATGTCTCTGCGGATGCTTATTATCAATTAGAGTATGCGTGGTTGCAAAAACGATCCAACTGAAAAATCACACATTAATTTGTTACCTTACTTATTATGTTACCTTACTATTACTAGACACCTGTAGTAAGTTTGGTGGACGTCTGATGAACTAACTCTTCAGTATGTACGTCATGAACACAGACGGACTCCATATTTTCTGATCATACTTATTGATAATCAACTCGGGCCTTCCACCTTTATTGTTATGTCTTAATAATATGGAAATGTATTCTTCAAAAAGCCGGTAGAATGAACCAACGCTCATTATCCATCTCCACAGCCTCCTGTATAAATTTATTTTTAATTATATTTAAATTATTTATAATCCTCAACTGACCAGAAGCTGAGCCCCCCCCCCCCCCCCCCCCCCCCCCCCCTACTATAATTTAAAAAGAGGCCCGAACCCGAAAGACCGGAATCTTTGTCTATAATTTAAGTCTCAAATTCCATTTTCACCTCTTTTCATTCTTATTTTATTTTATTTATTTTTAATTTTATTTTTATTTTTCTTGTGTAGTTTAATATAGAGCCCTATTATGCATGGGAGCGATTAGTTGAAAATATACTACGTTCGTTGGCTCTAATAAATTGTACAAAAACAAGTCCTGATGCATGTTCGGCCTTCAAGGCTCAGCTCTCGACTATATAACTTCTACCTCTAGTCTCTAACCGAGTGTCAAAATAACCACTTTATCGTGCGAAAAAAAAAAAAAGTTCGCGCCCACATACGGCCGCAAAGAAGGTTTATTAATGGTACAGATTTTACACACAAAATGTCAATTTTGCACAAAGTGCTTATAGTTGAATTATTAATATAGTTAAAGCAATTTTGCTTGATTATTTAAAGCAAAATGTTGATTTTTGTGATATTTCTACGTCATGTTTGTACATTCTACCGCGAAACCTGGATATTTCGCTTAGGTCAAAACTGTGTGAAGCTAGTTTTAAATTTGTTGAAGGGACACGTTTAACAACCAGAATTACATGATGTTTTGTCAGGGTACTCGAAATGCATTTTTGCAATCTGTGTTGACAGAGAGTGGAAAGTTAATAAAATAAGTGTTATATTGTCCAATTAAATATATACAAATAGTGTGCCAATATCTGCTTATACCATGTTTGGGCAACCTTTGACATGTTGCGGGACAAACTTTAGTGTGCAAATACGTTCGCGGGCCGCGTAGATGGTTCAAAATAAAATAACGTCGCACTTTAAAGTAGTGTTCATAATGTTTAGCGATAGATATCAGACATAATAATAAGACAATGTTATTATAATACAATTTATTAAAATAACAAAATGAAATGAAATGAAACCAGCCATATGGTCAGTCAATGTTGTTTTTATATCATTAGCCATCATTTCTATATGGACAATAGTCAAGAGCAAGCTACAAACCCCATCCTACTCGATCTTCCTAATTTGAAGTGAGTGCGAGCAAGTAGTGTAATATATTTTTTTTTAAATTGAGTTTTTCAAAATGTTGTCCACATATGGCTTATACCATCATCAGTACAAAGTTCAAAAGTGACATTTAATTTTGTGACGTTGACATATTTATACAATCTTCAGGTACTTGAGATTACCTAAGGCTATGATTCCCTGTCTCCTAGGGAAGAGGAGACATTCTCAATGTTACATATATTTAAGTTAATCATAAACATCAACAACAGTTTTAAAAAACTAAATAATATAATAATTTATGGACAAATTTGGGAGAAAAAACATAATCCACGGTGAAGGTTTATAACCGCAGTCAGATGGCAGATTAATACATAAATACAGAAAATAGAAAAACAGGAAAAGTATCATTTATCTAGGTTTAAGAAAGGAGAAAATTGTGGCCTATTTGCACAAGGAATGATTAGATTTCTAGAGGAGTCCTGCCTCAACTTAACATTTATAAATATTGGAGTTGTCAATAATATAATAAAATCAAGAAAATACAATAATAAAGTCAAAAAATATAATCAATTAGGGAAGAATTGACCAACGGTCGCATATTATGCTAGATTTGAGTAAATGATATGACATAAATAATTTAAAACAAAGTAATTTTGTGGGTTTTTGTTTTGTTTTTTAAATTACTTTATTTATTTTTGTTTGTTTTGTTTAAATATTATATTTTATTTATTTTAAAACTTCTGCTCGCTCAGGCTGCCTTTGTTTAGATATTATATTACTTGTTTTTGTTTTTAAATTTTCACTCAGGATATACGTTTGTATTTAGTTTATAATTATTTTAGTTTGTTTTAATGTAAATAATTTAAATGTTATTTGTTGGTTTAGTCACATTTAGTTTTAGTGTCATATATTTATACAAATCTAGCATATATAAACTCACTGATTATGTATTTATATCAATACAAGCCCTGAAGAAGGCCCACTCAGTGCCGAAAGCTTGCCAGAAATCCTAGAAGTTTGCTTTGTTCGACCAAAAGCCTGATCTCCTCCCTAAAAATAATAATAATAAGAAATGAAAAGAATTCTAACGAGACCGATACACTTTATGTATATATTTTATATTAATTAGACAATAGTTAGTTATTATGCCTCATGCCCTGGCTTTAACTACGAGGTCATATCGCCTACTACCAGAGCTCTCTTTCGTCACTCTCGTGGACATGAGCCTGACTCTACTGTGGGAGTCCTAAATTTTGCCTACTCTAAATTTGTATTCACCTAGACTGAGGGTTTTTTAAATAATACCGGACATCGTACCGGCTCGGGACCATCGCTTAACGTCCCATCCGAAGGACGGCGTGCTTAAGTTTATTTTACCTCCCAGATATAATACTAAAGGCCTCGGTCTGGTTTCGAACCGACGATCTTGAGCTCAGAAGACAAGCACGCATACCACTGAGCTACCGGCGCCCTCTGTTTAACTTATATATTGTCTAATTAATTAAAAATATATAAATAAAATGTACCAGTTCCGTTTATTTTTATTTCTTCCTTTATTTTATTATGTTATTGCCAGCAGAAATATTTGTAAATGTTATAAATAACTTTCTGTGCAAATAGGCCCCCCTCTGAAATATTAGCACATTTCCTCTTTTCTTAAACCTAGATAAATGTTACTTTTCCCGTTTTTCCGCTCTTATCCCAGATCTATTTCAGAATGTTCCCTCAATCTGCCATCTTACTATAGCTATCTATAAACCTCCACCGTGGATTATATTTTTCTCCCAAATTTGCCCATAAACTATTCCCGTTGGATATAAATTGCGTGTGAAGGCCGTATTTAGTCAAGGATTTATCTTAGATGTAGTAAGATTGGCCAGTTTATCATCACCACCTAGCCATTATCAAGAGATAAAGCATACATTTTCGCAGCCCGTGAAGAGAATTCGCGTTTTTTTTTTCTTTAAATAATTGGCGTTCCTAATTGCTAAAAGGTCTCCGCTCAAGAACCACTTAACACTTCGTAATCTTACTGAGAAAATATTTACAAAGATTAGTAAATTGAAGGGTTTCAAATTTAGAAATGGTTTATCTTCAAAATCCTAATTTTTCCGTTTATTCGAACAATTCTGAGAAATCTAACTGCCGAACAATTTTGCCCACCCCGGTTTTAGTTATCCAGGATAGGAGTCTTTAACGCCTAACGCCTATCTGACATCTTTCAGGCTGATCATCGCTTAACGTCCCATCAGTTTTTCCCAAGGTTTTTTTTTTAGCCTTTAGGTTTTTTAGGTTTACCTTGCATTAGACGTAACAAAAAGACTGTTTTTATACAGACATTTTATAATGTTTAAGGACATTTTTATTAACATTGCAGTTATTTTTCCCCGCATTATTTAAAAAATATGTTATCTATATAGAAGTTTCGGCCTGCAAGCAACCTCCGTATCTATAAATATAAATATCAAAACATCGACCCAGTCCCTTAGTTTATTTTATCTGGGAGGTAAAATAAACATAAGCACGCCGTCCTTTTGTTAAGCGATGGTCCCGAGCCTGTACTATGTTAGGTATTCGTTAAATACCCCTATCCTAGGTGAATAAAAATGTAGGGTAGGCAAAATTTAGTACTCCCACAGTAGAGTCGGGCTCAAGTCCACCAGAGTAGTTAAAGCCCGGGCATGAGTCATAAAGCCTAACCTATATTAGAATTATACTCTTTACTATATAGTACTAAAATTATATTTTATATTACATTTTATGTACTAATATATTTTTTTATTATATTTTAATGACATTTTATGACAATAATAGTTTATTACATTTATGTAATTCAACCTGTGTTTTTGTTGTCTATCTAATATTGTATTATGTATTTAATGCCACACTATATAACCAACCTGTGTTTTTGTTGTCTATCTAATATTGTATTATGTATTTAATGCCACACTATATAACCAACCAACTTCACATTCATACATCAACATTTCTTTACTTTTTATATTTCATGAAATAAACATTCAAAAACCAAAAAAAATATACTTTTTTGTCTATATTTCGTCTCAATGATCTCCCCTTCGTTTGGCCAATTTCACTGCAAATTCTTAGGTCTCATCATTATAGAATTTTAAATTTACATATGAAATTTTGTGATGGTACATTCATTCACTCAATGCTATGAATGTATGGACAAAGAATTTCATATGTGAATTCAAAACCCATTAAGGACAAGACCTAATATTCTCCGAACTCGGACGAAGGGAGACTCGACTTAAAAACCCAAATAACTGTCGATGTAATGAATGTATGTACAACATTTAGAATGAGAATTAAGTCAACTATTGACTTTCTGCCAAAACGGTGGATGGGTTATGCATTTAGAGGGAGAGCGAAAACATATTTGATTAATTGGTGCTGGGGAAGTACATAGTCGTTGATTTATTGAAGACTTTTTTTTTTTATAAACTTTCTCGTAATCCGAACAACACTTCATAAGTTCGGATTTTCTGGACTCTGATAAGATGACAGCAGCTTCTTATAGTTGACCAAGGTCTTAAGAAGTTCTGAGTAAGTCTGCAATAGTCCCATAAGTAGTCTGTAGTCTGACTACAGTCCTGTTGTCACTCTCCAGATTACAGTCTACTGTAGACAGGACAGCAGGGTTGAGTGGTTTACCCATCAGCCGAATCAAGAGAAAGAAGCCTTGGGTAGGCAGTTCAATCTACTGTGATAACCCCAGGGCTGGGGTTCGACCCCCCCCCCCCCCCCCCCCCCCCCCCCCGCCCCCCTACATCGATCCAAACCCCTGTTCTGTTTGTCTTCTTACACTTCCCCCAATCCTCCTGGCTTCTTGGTTATTTCTTTACTTGTAGTGACAACTACCTACCCACCAAATATCCTAGCAGGATTTACTAGAAAAGTCGTTTTATTTATTTAAGCAAAATATTATATATCAGTGGAATGTATTAATATATATTTATTTTATTTATTTATTACTACATTGAAGCCTATTAAGGCTTATTATAGAGAGTTGGGGTACAATTTGAATATACATCCGATATAATAATAAAGTAAGAATTTCACAATTTAATAAATTTCTAAATATCTAAATATTATAATAAATGCGCACATTTACTTGTATACAAACCAGCCAAGAGAAATGCAAAACAGAAAAATATATACTTTTATATACATAAATACATACACATATACATATGATAATCACTTTAAATAAAAAAACCAAAGTAATAAACATTAAAACCACTTTGTACTTAAACTGTAAATAACAAGTTTTTAACAAAAACTTAATATGAAAATCTCAACTTTAATTAATAAATAAAACAAACTTATTTTTGAAATATTGTTTATTCCACTAAAGATATAAATATATATATCTACCGGTTTCGGCCTTCAATGTAGTAATAAATAAATAAATACTAATATATACATTTAAAAAAAATATATCAGTGGAATGTACTTTCTCAGCTTGAACTATATATAGTAAATGAAGTTTCCGCTCTTCCTCTACACCCTTTGTCTTATTTGCTAGAATTAGCTAAAATTCAGGAGACACACTACTAAAAACTCATATAATACGACAGTTATTATGGTTTAGCCCGTTTGGAGTTCAGCCTCCCCCATTCCCAGTGGTCCATTTGTCTGAACATCAATTCGTATTTTTCTTATGGAGTTCTGATTCGACATGTGAGGTCCTATCGCCTACTACCAAAGCGCTCTATCCTCCCTCAGGTTTAGTTACAACGAGGGGTGTCTGAGATAGCACAGGCTCGGGACCTGGTTATCGTCCCATTCGCACAGAGTGCTCTAGGTTTTTTCTACGCAAGTAAAAATAAAATAGTCGGTGATCAGCGTTTGTGTACTTCCTCTCATCGAATTAATCAATTAAATTTCCGCTCTCCCTCCAAAACAATTCTGGCTAAAAAAAAAAACAATATTTGACTTAAATAGGGGCTTCTGAATCTTCTTGTGTTGATACAATTATAATTATAATATTATAATAATAATTATTATTATTGTATTAGTTACTGGGGTTGTGAGTTGAGCCCCTTCCTTCCTTCCCTTTCGTTCAGCCGATTCCAATGAAAATACATAAGTGCCATTATTATGGGGTTTTGAATTTACATATGAAATTTTGTGCCGATACATTCATTCTATCGGGAGTTAGGTTCATAGACACACACAGATACCCTTTTTTTTCAATTTCTTGAATCAGGGGGTTGAAAAACATGAAATTTCCTTGAAAACAGTATCGAATTTTTGACTGATCACCAAACTACTTCTCCTCGATCCTGTAACCGCAGTAGGCAAATACGCTACTTCTGTGCTACCGGCGCCCTCGAAGATAAATGTAATACAAAAAATACGGCTTATTAATAAAACATATACATACTAGTATTACAACAGGTGGTTCTCAGCCATAATCCCCCAAAAAACATTATGTAAACCCTGAGTAGTCCTTGTCTGTTTTTGTTCGAATTTAGTGCCCTCCCGAACAACCAATGAATGCTAAAATTGTATAACAATTATACGGTTGTACGCTAGCTACCGCACATAACTAAATTTATCAAATTTAATATTATATTTAATTACTTAAGGCTAAATGGGACGCCTGGTGTGCGAGAGAGACAGAAGATAGAGAAATTTATCCTCTTTCTCAATGCCACAGAAATGATCCTATTTTGGTTTTGAGAAATGGTTTGGTTTACATTCATAAATAGAATTAAAGGGTTGATAATTTTTTTTTATGATGCCTTATATTTAAAATTTTTAATAAAAAATTGATCTATTATATAAGTGACTCTTGATAATGCCTTAACACGGAGAAACAAGTTGACTATTTGAGAATATAGTGAAGTTCGACAAAGAAATTGTGTATTTTAATTATCTACTCCTAGAATGGAGCTTTACAAAGTAAATCTGGAAACCATAAATTATTTGATCTATTATATTTACCGAAAAAGCGAGGTACAGCAAAAATAATTCTGTATTCAACCCATTTTTCACATAAGAAATCGGATGAAAAGTTTCGTCCGAAACAGAAATATTTTAAATTAATGTTTAAATATTTCGATTATTATAGTATAAAGTCATACTATGGGAAAGTGCTGTGCAGCTCCGTTCTCATAAAAGCACTTACAGACAGATAGAACGGTCTAATCCTGAGCTGAGGTCACGTGGGAGCTTGTTCCTTACAACATTAACATAAAACAGTAATCTAAGGAAATATAGACTAGAAAGATCTACGAAACGTAAATCCACAGACAAAGACAACTTTCATATTAAATCTCAACTCAAACTATTTATTTCATTTTATTTTTTACTAACTCTGTATATTTAGTATTTATTTTTTTCCTATGTTGACTGAAGAAGTAATAAATAAAGTCTGTATCTTGTATAAGGATCGCAAGAAAACAATACACAATCCGTATTACAACTTTATTTACTTCGACTGTTGATTCATGTATAATACAACTTCAGTCGCCTCAGATAACTAAAATACATTCGTTTAAATTTGTTCAATATTTTTTTTACTTCCCCAAGCGAAGTATAGGGGAAGTTATGTAATCTGTGAAAAAATCGATGCGGAGTTTTCAATGGAATTTTATGTTTTGCGACCTCTAGATTCCAAATATATATAAAAAAAGTATGTTTGTCTGTGTATCTGTGAACACGATAACTCCCGATAGAATGATTGTATCGACACAATATTTTATATGTGTGACCAAAACCCTGTAAGGGCAACACCAATCGATTTTCAGCCAAATCGACCAAAGGGGAGGGGGATTTAGAGGGGAGGCTTAACATAAAAGCTCTAATAACTACCCAAAACCCCGTAAGGGCACAACACCAATCGATTTCAGCCAAAAGGGGAGGGGGGTTTAGGACAGAACCTTGACTCAAAAGATCTTTTGACTGCCGTTGTAATGAATGGATCGACATGAAATTTCATATCATGAAAATATCAATGATGACATAACTTGTCAAATTTCAGCAATATCGACTGAAGGAAAGAGGGCGTTGAGGGGAGGGGTTCAATTAAAAAACCCTAATAACTTCCGATGTAATCAAGTTATCGACACAACATTTAGAATGAGAATTTTTTTCTTCCAAAACCAATCGACCGTTTGCGCTAATATTCAACAGTTGAATGAAGTACATAATGGCTCCTAAATCCTCTTACTTTTTTTTTTTTTTTTTTTTTTTTTTTTTTTTTTGTTTACGAGGAGGTGAAAATCCCTGACGGACAAAGGAAAGTAGCTTGCTTCCCAATAGTGTGGGAACTGCCTCCACTAAAAACACCACCCCTGCTCCTGGGTGCTTTCATCCCTGTGTGGGACCATAACACCCTCTTCGTCCTCCGTTGAGGAAACCATAGTTGTAGCTTTCAGGAGTGCGGTGACGCGGAAAGCTCATACCGGGTTAGGACCACCTAGTGTTGTTGACACCGGTGGTCCGCCGAGGCTCGGGGTTAGGAGGCGTTTTTTCGCCTCCTCCACTCCGCTACAAATTGGGTGAATGCCGGGTAACTAAACTCGGTCACCAGTTGCTGCTGGGTCAGTCCCAGGTACGATCCGGTTGAGCGTATCAACGCTGCCCTGGGCCCGTCGTACAATGGACATTCGATGACCACGTGTTCCGCAGTTTCGACGCCACCGCACGCACAGTTCGGGCTGTCTTTTCTTTTGAAAAAGAAAAGCTTAGCGTTGAAGTCGCCATGACCAGTTAGTAACTGGGACGTCCAATGGTCCGGCTGGACCCATGTCGCTGCGAGTCGTGCCCGCACATCCGGGAAGAAGGCGTGTGTCGTTCGGCCATCCGATGAATGCGTCCAGCGTCGCTGCCATCTGGACATTATCCACTCCTGAACAATGTCCCTGCAGCGCTCTGGTCTGCCATCGCCCTGCATTTCCGCCGCTAGTGCCGCGCACAGGGGCCCATCAACATCCTGTCCCAGAGGCAGATTGCGTCTACAATAGTACGAGGCTACGGCTCCGTCCAAGACCAAGTCTATGGGCGGGGCCGCGGCCAGCACCTGCAGCGCAGCCGTAGAGACGGTGCGATAGGCCCTCGTCACCCGCAGCAGTGCGGATCGCTGGGCCTGCTGAATAATTCCGCGTTGCTGCTTAGTGGGGCGTTGCCACCACCCAGCAGCCGCGTATCTAGCTACTGCCTCGAAAACCCCCGTGTAGATTGCTCTACACGCTGGGTATCCGAGGCCCCAGGTGGCCCTGGCTAAGCAGCTCAGGGCGTTAAAGGTGGCATTGGTCCTGTCCTTAATGCCAACAACATGTGGAGTTACATTGAGGCCCCGGCTTAACCTAACACCTAGGTACGTTACGACCTCCGGGCACTCAATGCGCATCCCCTGGATTCTGACCAAGAGTGGATGGCGCGCGTCCACTCTCCCTCTCATAAGCAAGGCCTGGGTCTTGCTTGGTGAGAGTGAGAGTTTGTTGCTGCTGCACCAGTCCCCTATATAATCTATAGCTGCCTGGGCGTGTCTGGTTAGAGCGGCTCGGCTATCTGCGTGCACCGTGACCACTAGGTCGTCGACATAGGCTATTGCCTTATATCCACGAGCCTCGAGTTCACGGAGCAGTCCGTCAAAGAGTATGTTCCACAGAGCCGGTCCTAGGATCGACCCTTGTGGGCAGCCTCTTGTGATATCCACTGATGAGCTCGAGTACAGATTGCTTATGGACGCTGATCTGTCGCTCAAGAAGCTCGCGATTAGGCCGAATATATTTCTCGGCGTTCCCATTTCATGTAGCTTCATCAGTATGGCCGGCCACCAGGCGCAGTCGAACGCTGCGGCTATGTCGAAGAAGACGCAGAGGGCATACTTGTCCCTGCGCTCCTCCACATCCGCCCTCAGCGTCCGGAGTGCATCCTCCGTGGAACGACCCCTGGAACAGCCAAACTGTCGCTGGGACACCGAGGCATATACACGGTCCCGTATAGTAAGGAGGACGAGGGCCTCCAGCACCTTACCAAAAATAGGCAACAGGCTGATTGGTCTGAAACTCCCCGCCCGGGTTGGGTCCCTATCCCCAGGCTTGGCAAACGTGCAGACAATGGCATGTTTCCAAGCCCTAGGAAAGTGGCCCAACCTAAGGCAGGTGTTGTACAGATACAAAAGGTCCCGCCCGATGATCGGGAGCGCTTTTTTGATCATGGCGGCGTCAATGAGGTCTCCCCCAGGGGCTCCGCCATTCTTCTGCCTCCCGATCGCCAGGTCGAGATCTATGCTGTCCCAATCAGGTGCATCTTCTGTGTTCGGCAAAGCGCGGGATGCTAACCTTACCGCTGCTTGTTCAGGGGTATCCTCGTCCGGGTTGTCCGCCGGGAAGGCCTCCCTCAGGTACATTCCTCCGGCCTCCTCGAGGGACGTCGCGTATACGTCACCGACCCTGATTGCAGCCATCGGAATGACCGATCTGAGCCTGCCGACAGCCACCCGGTAGGGGATCCCCCAAGGATTTCTCTGGCTCTCGTCCTCCACGAACTTACGCCAACTCACTCTCTTCGCCGACTGAACCAGCTTCCCATAAGCCCTGTCCTGGTGCCTAAACTCTTCCCTCCGCATCAAACGCAGCAGGGGGTCTCGGCATCGCTGGTATCTCCTCCTGCAACGATTAACAGCCCTCTTGGCGAGGGTGAGGGCCTCGTTCCACCATGGAACACTCCGAACCCGACTGACCCTCTTGGGGATGGTGCCGTCTGCCGCACTCAGCATTATATTGCTGAGCTGGCCTACGCCCTCCTCAATCTGGTCAATCGGGTCGGCTGAGTTGAGGCCCTCCCATTCTGCGTCGCAGGAGAAGGCTGCCACCGACGTCACAAAGGCGTCGGTTATTGGTTTGCGAGTCGCAAACCGCGGATCCCTAGGCCTGGCTGCCGGCCGGTGGGCGTCGGAAAGCACCATATCCAGCACCATATGGTCACTGGACGTGATATCCCGTACACTCCACCCGCCAACTGCCGGGTATAGCCCGCTCGACACCAGCGTGACATCGATGTGAGACTCCCCACGCGCACCCCGAAAGGTTGGCGGCGACTGCTGGCCATTAACTATGCACAAGTCATGGCGGGCTATCAGCTCGTGTAGTCTATCACCCCGGCGATCGGTACGAACCGACCCCCAGGCGACCGACCAAGAGTTGGAGTCCGCCATGATCACCACATTACTCCCAGCCAGGGCGCTCAAGACACCGTCCAGGTGGCCCAACTGTCGCTCAATGTTCTCAGACGGAGGGAAGTATCCGCTGATCACATTGCAGCATATGTTCGCCGACCTGACATTGGCCACAACAACATGACTAGTGGACATGTGCTGCAGAACCATCACATCCACTTGCGGGCTAGTGACAACGATTGCGGCCATGGGCCGTTCGTTGTCTTTCGCCCCGGTCACGATCCTGTAGCCCGTGCCTAGGCCCGCCACAACGCCTCTAACGCAATAGGGCTCCTGAAGGGCCAGGATTGAAACGTCCCCTTCGGGAATCAGGGTGCGCAGTTCGTCTGCTACAATTCGGCGCCTGTGCATGTTAAGTTGCCACAGGCGTAGATCTCCGACACTTCTATGCGCCATAGTCTGTCCGGGAGACCAGCGCCTCCAGAGCCTTTATATAGGCTGGGCACCCCTCGCTGTCCGCCCTATGAGGGCGGGCTTTCGGTCCGCAATTTTTACATCGCGGGGGATCGCCCTTACTCGGGCAGGCAGCGGCGTCATGCCCTGTGGCAGCGCACCATGCGCACGCCACATTCCTGTTGCAGCCCTTCTCCGGGTGGCCGAACTCTAGGCACCTCCTGCATCTCGTGATGTCGAGGCAGTCGCCAACCCGGCAGGAATGCCAGCCCACCGTGATTCGCCCCGCCTCCAGTAGGGCAGTCCTGGTGGCCGGCGTCACTTCAGCCACCCAATGTACATGAGGTTGGCCTCTTGGGCCTTTCTTGTACAAGAGTTTGGGGGGGTCCATATCGGGATATTGTTCCCTGCACCTCCTCTCAAACTGCTCTCCTGTCCAGTCCGCTGGGACAAACCTAATTTGCATGCGAGGGTTTCTCCCGCCAACCACCGCTGCCCCAAGTCCTGCCTCCCTCAGTGCCAGGCTGGTGGTTAGCGCCTGGAGTTCTGCTTGGGTTGAGACCTCCAGGAGAAGGCCCCCCCTCCTTGCTGTTCGGGTGGCCAACACGTTGACCCCTAAGGCTTTAGGGGTCAGCTTATTAAAGGCCTCGGTTGAGTGCCCTTCCATAGGGGCCACCACGGCCACGAATCTCTGCTTTTTAGCGGGATCTGGTGGGGCGGCCCTTATCTTTTCCAAGATGGCTCTCTTGGTCTGCCACTTTTCTGCTGGCCGGGCGGCCCGTTGGGATGGGGCGGTTGGAGGGGCTAACTGTTTTGCCCTACTCCTTTTCGCCCTCTTGCCCACCACCTCCGTCCAGGCTGCGGGGTCGGCTGGCACTTGCCCCGCTACCGCCGAGGCCGAGGGTGAGGTCGATTGGGGTGGCGGGGGGGGGTTCCGGGAGGGGTTCACTATATTAGTTACCCCCTCCTTTGGGTTTTTGGTCCCCTTCGGCGGTTGAATTGCGGACTGGGCTGGCTTAGCGGCCCGCTGGCCCAAGCTGAGGGAGGGCGGTGGGGCTGATAAGGCTTTCTCGCCACTGCGGACGCGCTCCTGGGCTGGGGGAGGAGGGGGGGGCAGAATCTGACGCCGCTCGATAGCGGCCAGAGTAGCCTCTATCCTTTCCAGTCTAACTTCTGTGATAGACTGGGATGGGACCATGGTTTCGCAAGGGAGGGCCTCTTCTAAGTCCGTTAGGACCACTGACAGCTTACCCAAATAGGTAAGCAATTTGTCCCTGGCTGGCTCCTCCAAATCCTGGACTTCCGACCAATCAGAGATGTTGCTCCCGATTTTACGGGCGGTGCGGAGCCGCCTAAGAAAAACCCCCCGCGAATCCGCGGGGGGTGGGTATGGACCCTCGCCGCGCGGGGCGGGCGACTGCTGGGGGGGACCGGGCGTAGGGGGGGCCACTACGGTGGCCCGCTGGCCACGCGGTGCGGGCGACGGCTGCGAAGGACCTGTGGGGAGGGGTGGAAGTGCTGCCTTCGCGACCCGTTGGTCGCGCGGCGCCCGCGATGATTGGGTGGGCATTGATGGGGGGGGAGCTACATTGGCCCGTGTGGCCTTGGCTCGAGAAGGGTCGCTACCTGCGGGGGGTTGAGGGGTGACCCTTCCTCTACCTGACCGGAGCCCTCCGGCAGGGTACATCTCAAAAAAAAAGACGAATCCTCTTACTTAATGTTGTGTCTATAAATTGATTACTTCGGCAGTTATTAAGGTTTTTGAATTTCGCCCCCCTCCTCCCCTGAACCCCCTTCCCTCCAGCCAATGGAATTTCGCTGAAATTTGATAGGTTCTGTCCTCATTGGGTTTTGACATTCATCAAAACAGCAGTTATTAGAGTTTTTAAGTTAAATCTCTCCCCTAATCCCCCCTCCCTTTTTAGCCGATTTGGCTAAAACTCGATAGGTAGTCTTTAGGGAAGGGGGGGGGGGAGGGGGGAGGGAGTCGGCATCGAATGTTTGACCGACAACATAACTACCCCTATACTTCGTATGGCTGGAAGTAAAATTAACAATTTAAATTTTCATGGATGGGAACAGATACATTTATTCCTGTTCCCCATCTGAGTCCAATGGACGGAAGACCTGAAAAACGATAAAAGTTGCACTGCGCAAACTGTCCAGAACAGATTCACAAGAAGATAGTTATTAGATTTTTATTTCAATTTATCTTCTCCATGGAGAGTGATCCGCTCAATGAGGAGGGTCCCAAACTTCCCAGAGCGTGTTTCTCACAACACGAGCACAGATTCATGTCTCGCGAATTAGGTTGTCGAACGAAAATCGTGTCTTAACTTGTTTCCTGGTGTAGAAAAAATAAGGGAAGACGAATTGCGGCTCAGCAAACATTAACTCTCAACTCTCCAATAATAATTCTGCGTGTCATTAAAAATAAAATAAAAACTAAAAATGTCCTCTGAAAAAGATCAAATACTTGGAAAAAATATACGACTTGATTTTTTTTATGGCCTTCCCCATTTTTTAAATTAATAGAAATATTCTGAAGCGGAAGTTGTTTTCTCATTGTTCAAAAAGAATAAAATAACCATGATATAAAAGTCATGTTCCATTTACATAAACATTATTTCATACTAAGGTTTCATTTTTATTTTCTTGGTAGAGTTCCTACAGATATAAGTTACTATAACTATAAGCAAGTGACTATAACTATAAGCAAGTTACTGTAACTATAAGCAAGTTACTATAACTATAAGCTATTATCATCATATATATAAAGCTGAAAATGTCTGTGCGTTGTACCGCTATAACTCACGAACGGCTTGATGGATTTGATTAATTTTTTTTTAAATTTGTTCGTCATCGTCTGTGGAAGGTTATAGGCGTCATAGTACCTTAATATCTGGTCCATCCCAGCATCCACCCACGCAATCTTTGTAACTCAAAAACCATTGCAACGATTAATGAGAAATCTTTTTGAATAAATTAGTTTTAGCTCCAAAGCTAGCGTTACTACAGTTGAAGGACTATAAGCCTTATTCCGTATGAATAATTGAAAATTATAACATCATGAATGTACTGTCGAGGAACTGAATAGCCTTATAGGAGATATTCGGAGAAAAGTCAAAGTTCCCCGGGCAACGCCGGGTATTACTGCTAGTAGCTTATAAGGAAGTTCTATGAAATAATAGAGTCATAGCCCTGTCGAGCTTCCTGAAAAATTTGTCTCCACCCCAATAATTTTTTATTTTATTTTTTTATTTTTTTTTTATTTTTAATATTATTTTTTTAATAAAAAAATAATTTATTCAATTAAATTTGAAAACATACAACACTGGGTGAAACACATACCAAGGCCATGTAAAATAAGAGAAAAATGTAATTTTACAGAAATATTTAAAATAAAAATGGTTTAAATTGATTCAAAATGTCATAAAAAATATGTAGCTAGCTGTTAAATGACAATATTAAACTCAGGAAAAAATATCAAACAAAATAATAACACATATAAATCTAGCATAGTTATTACTGTATGATTAGTAATAATGTGATTCTGAGATATAATTTATGTATCTAACTTGTTATGTATCTTGTTATGTATATATGTTTATGTTGTATCTTATTACCTTGTTATGGTTCAACGAAAATAAATACTAATTATTGTAAATAATTGTGGGTAATATATTATTATTATATGTTATTTATTATACAATTAGATATATATTTATATATATTTTTTTCCCTAATGACAACAAATTAAATGACTGCTTGTTATATAGATGTTTATTTTAATGTATAGATTTCTCTGTCATGATATATATTTATATGGTATATATTCATCTCTTCATGTCTGTGACAGTATATATTCTTCTTCTCTAAATACAAAGATATTCATCTTTGTGATAGTATATATTCATCTCTAAATACAAAGACATTCATCTCTGTGATAGTAGGTATTATTCATATAGTATATATTCATCTCTGTGATAGTATATATTCGTATAGTACCTATGTATTCATCTCTTCATCTATATGTATACTCTACAATTTTTTTTAATTTTTGTCCCGAATTTATTTGGTTGTTTGTTATGCCTATAGCTGTTTTGTTGTTGTTTTATATTTGTTATTGTGTATATCTTATTATTTTCGAATGAATGTTTAATGTACGAGTAGGTATATGACGTATCCTCTCCCCTTTCAGCTACGTGTCTGTATTCCGTTCAACACCACAATACACGTGTGGTGTGCAATATTTATTTTGTTAATCTGTTACTGCGAATTACTTCTCCATATGTTTATTCAAAGATGTGCCACTGCTGATGACACAGTTGCGTTAAAAATAAAACACTGGGAAGAAAACATTTATTATTTATATCAGAAATGTCCTACCACATTTTAGTATCGCATATGAAATGAATATTATTATATTCAACATTTTTGTACCTATATAAATATTTCTGTAGGACAGTAGGGGCAACAAATGGACCTTCTGTCGTCTTGTAGAAGGAAATTAAAGCATTATTACAATTCTCTTGTAGGAAGATTTATTTTCACTTAGGAATTGCAAGAAGGGGGAACTTGCGAGGGAGAGGACTGGGCTTAGTAGGGGAAAATGGTGGATGTTGGATCAATCAGAAGAGAGAAAGTGGGGGTTGTACTAGGAAAGTGATGATGGGGGACTTGATGAAGTGGCTGAGCGAGATGCAGACCTTTCCGCAACAACTGCCCCAGAAATAACGGCAACGAATGGACCAGTAAATCATGGAACTCTAAGTGATTCACCCTCTCAAAACCATCCCCTCCGCACAACATTATTCCCCTTAAGAGATTAGAGGAAGAGCGGGGATTATGGCTGGCAATTCATAAATTGTAATTTCTAAATCTATAGAACAACTTCATTTAATTTACAAAAGAAGAGAGAAGTGTTGGCGAAGGGGACCAGATTACATTCAATAGACAATGGATACAGTCATTCTGTCTTCCGGCAACTTCAGGACAACGACCATCTTTAGCGGAAATGAAGACTGAAGGCGACAAAGGAGGGAGGATCATCTCTTCAGACTTAGAACAGTCTTGTTGTTCTTGCCCTGGGCTTTAACAAAAGGTCATCTCGCCTACTACCAGATCACTCTAGTGGACATGAGACTCAAAAATGGGAGTCCTAAATTTTACCTATCCAGGCTTGGTTATCAAGTTAGGGGCCTTTAACGAGTACCTGACACTCTAAATCTAAATGTCCTATCCGAAGGACGGAGTGCTCAACTTTTTTCAGATAAAAACCTAAGGCAAACACACCACCACCGAGCTACCGTTGCCCTCACACAGCCTCCTAATAAATTTATAATAATAACTAGCAGTAATACCCGGCGTTGCCCGGGGAACTTTGATTTTTCTCCTAATCTCCCATTCGAATCCTATTCAATACTTGGGAAGTACATTCATGATGTTATAATTTTTAATTATTCAAATGGAATAAGGCTTATAGTCCTTCAAAGGAAGACACCACAGCTAGCATGTGCCTTTAAACGGCGGAAACAACAGCTAGTAAATACTTAGCATCGCTGGACATCCTAGCCAGTACGTACTTAAGAACGCTTGTGACCACAGCTAGTATCGGTCTTGCAACGGCGTACCACCCCAGCTAGTGCTCGGAACAGCTGGGCACCACAGTTATTGTGTGCTTAAAACCGCTGGGCACAACAGCTATTACGTTCTTAGGAATGCTTCGCACCACAGCTAGTTCGTGTTCAGGAACGCTGGGCCACACAGCTACTCGCAGTATATGCCTTGCAACGGCGGGCAGCCCAGCTAGTAAGTTCTTAGGACCACTTGGAACCACAGCTAGTTCCTACTTAAGAACGCCGGTCACCTTAGATAGTATGCGCCTTGCAACTTCGAATTTCGTATTTAAAATTAACATCAATACAAAAATTCTAATAACTGCCGATGTAATGAGTGTATCGACATCAAATTTCGTATTTAAAACTAAAATCCACTTAGGACATAACCAGTCAAAATTCAGTGATATCGGCTGAGGGGAGGAGGGAGTTCCAGGGAGAGGGCTCAGTTCAAAAATCCACAACCCCCCTCCCGTTCACAATTTTGTGACGCCACACACTTTTTTTTTCTATTTGGCCTTCAAGAATACTACATATGAAATTTCATGACAATCCGACCGAGTTAGCACTATTTTAATGCTTAGCCCCCGCTTACAACCCCCCCTCCCGTTCGAAATATTGGGACGCCACATAGCCTATTATTCAATCGGTTTTGAAAGGATGCTACATGTGAAGTTTCATGAATATCCGTCCAGCCGTTTGGGCGTGATGCTGGAACAAACATACAAACAAACCCCGTTTCAGTATAGAAGAAAAGAAGCCGGTGGAAGAGAATGGGTAGATAAGCGAACCTGAATTTAAAAATCCCAATAACTGCCGATGTAATGAATGTATCAACATCAAATTTCGTATTTAAAATTAACATCCGGGGAGGACATAACCAGTCAAATTTCAGCGATATCGGCCGAGGGGAGGGGGGAGTTCCGGGGTGGGGGCTCAATTCAAAAATCCCAATAACTGCCGATGTAATGAATGTATCGACATCAAATTTCGAATTTAAAACTAAAATCCACTTAGGACATAACCAGTCAAATTCCAGCGATATCGGCTGAGGGGAGGGGGGAGTTCCGGGGAAGGGGCTCAGTTCAAAAATCCACAACCCCCTTCCCGTTCACAATTGTGTGACGTCACACACCTTTTCTTCCTATTTGGCCTCCAAGAATACTACATATGAAATTTCATGACAATCCGACCATTAATTAATGAGTTAGCACTATTTTAATGCTTAGCCCCCGCTTACAACCCCCCATCCCGTTCTAAATTTTGGGACGTCACATAGCCTATTATTCAATCGGTTTTGAAAGGATGCTACATGTGAAGTTTCATGAATATCCGTCCAGCCGTTTGGGCGTGATGCTGGAACAAACATACAAACAAACCCCGTTTAAGTATCCAAGTATAGAAGCCGGTGGAAGAGAATGGGTAGATAAGCGAATCTGAACATAAAAATCCCAATAACTGCTGAGGTAATGAATGTATCAACATCAAATTTCGTATTTAAAATTAACATCCGCGGAGGACATAACCAGTCAAATTTCAGCGATATCGGCCGAGGGGAGGGGGGAGTTCCGGGGTGGGGGCTCAATTCAAAAATCCCAATAACTGCCCATGTAATGAATGTATCGACATCAAATTTCGTATTTAAAACTAAAATCCACTTAGGACATAACCAGTCAAATTCCAGCGATATCGGCTGAGGGGAGGGGGGAGTTCCGGGGGAGGGGCTCAGTTCAAAAATCCACAACCCCCTTCCCGTTCACAATTGTGTGACGTCACACACCTTTTTTTCCTATTTGGCCTCCAAGAATACTACATATGAAATTTCATGACAATCCGACCATTAATTAATGAGTTAGCACTATTTTAATGCTTAGCCCCCGCTTACAACTCCCCCTCCCGTTCAAAATTTTGGGACGCCACATAGCCTATTATTCAATCGGTTATGAAAGGATGCTACATGTGAAGTTTCATGAATATCCGTCTAGCCGTTTGGGCATGATGCTGGAACAAACATACAAACAAACCCCGTTTCAATATAGAAGAAAAGAATCCGGTGGAAGAGAATGGGTAGATAAGCGAACCTGAATTTAAAAATCCCAATAACTGCCGATGTAATGAATGTATCAACATCAAATTTCGTATTTGAAATTAACATCAGCGGAGGACATAACCAGTCAAATTTCAGCGATACCGGCCGAGGGGAGGGGGGAGTTCCGGGGTGGGGGCTCAATTCAAAAATCTTAATAACTTCCGATGTAATGAATGTATCGACATCAAATTTCGTATTTAAAACTAAAATCCACTTTGGACATAACCAGTCAAACTTCACTGATATTGGCTGAGGGGAGGAGGGAGTTCCGGGGAGAGGGCTCAGTTCAAAAATCCACAACCCCCCTCCCGTTCACAATTTTGTGACGCCACACACTTTTTTTTTCTATTTGGCCTTCAAGAATACTACATATGAAATTTCATGACAATCCGACCGAGTTAGCACTATTTTAATGCTTAGCCCCCCCTTACAACCCCCCCTCCCGTTCGAAATATTGGGACGCCACATAGCCTACTATTCAATCGGTCTTGAATGGATGCTACATGTGAAGTTTCATGAATATCCGTCCAGCCGTTTGGGCGTGATGCTGGAACAAACATACAAACAAACCCCGTTTCAGTATAGAAGAAAAGAAGCCGGTGGAAGAGAATGGGTAGATACGCGAATCTGAACTTAAAAATCCCAATAACTGCTGATGTAATGAATGTATCAACATCAAATTTCGTATTTAAAATTAACATCCGCGGAGGACATAACCAGTCAAATTTCAGCGATATCGGCCGAGGGGAGGGGGGAGTTCCGGGGTGGGGGCTCAATTCAAAAATCTTAATAACTGCCCATGTAATGAATGTATCGACATCAAATTTCGTATTTAAAACTAAAATCCACTTTGGACATAACCAGTCAAACTTCACTGATATCGGCTGAGGGGAAGAGGGAGTTCCGGGGAGAGGGCTCAGTTCAAAAATCCACAACCCCCCTCCCGTTCACAATTGTGTGACGCCACACACTTTTTTTTTCTATTTGGCCTTCAAGATTACTACATATGAAATTTCATGACAATCCGACCATTAATTAATGAGTTAGCACTATTTTTATGCTTAGCCCCCCCTTACAACCGCCCCTCCCCTTCGAAATTGTGGGACGCCACATAGCCTATTATTCAATAGTTTCAGCTTTATTTATATAGATTATAAAAATAAAATAAGGAATAATAGGAAATAAATTAATATAAAATTCCTAATATTAATAAAAACAGTAAATACTACTTTTATAAAAAAATTTTCCTTCAGATGGGACGTTAAGGCATGGTCCCGAGCATGTACAATGTCAGTTACTTGTTAAAGACCACTGCCCCAGGTGAATAAAAATTTAGTGTAGGCAAAATTTAGGACTCTGACAGTAGAGTCGGGCTCATATCCACCAGAATGACGAAAGAGCGCTCTGGTAGTAGGCAATATGACCTCGTAGTTAAAGCCCGGGCATGAGTCATAATAACTAACTTATTAAATTTTTGTTATTAAAATTTAAATTAAATTCTATATATTTTATATTTATCTCTAATCATGACGATATTTTGTGGCGAATACACGAAATATCACACCTCAGGTCACACATCACAAAGAGCGAAATATAAAATATATATATACCTATATAAATTATAAATACGGATATATATTTATAAATATACTATGTATATAATAAATAAAAAAAATAAATAGCAAATAACTAGTGAAAATCATGATAATAATAAAAATATTCAACAGAAGGTAATCAAAATAGAATGGGTATTACAATAGGATATTGTTGGAGGACCTTTGCCATGAAAATAAAAATGAAAGCGAAGTCTGAATTAAAGATTTATTATACAAGAAAAACAACTTTTATACGTTTTTTCCCAAATTTTGAGGTTCGGCTCTTGAAGTAATAATTCAAAACGGCTTAAAAGTAGAATTTAGTAAAACAGTATTTCAGAAACAATATTTTTTTCAAAAACATCTCCTTGGAAAGTTAACGTGGATCCATGAGCTCTTACATAAGGTTCCTGTCGTGACTCATAGAAAGAGGTCGGTCTGCCAAGTTTCCTGATCCATTCGATGACCCTCGGCACGTTGCAGCTACAATATGTCGATGAAGGACCTTCAATGGCGAGACATATCAATGTTCGCATCAATATGACGACAAGCGTCAAGTCTTGGAACATTTCTAAAAGTTGGAAAAACAAAAAAAGTCTTTGGTAAAACAACGCTAAAAATCAATAATTTCCAAATACTCATATTAAATTTTTTGTTGATACGTTCGTTACATCGATAGCTATAAGAGATTTTCAGTACAACCCCCTCCGATGGTCCGACACACACAGATACGAATTATTGACGTGAAAACGTCTATTCGCTCGTTAAGCACAGTGATAGCCGGTCTTTCTCTAAACTTTCTTTTGTTACAAAATACCGTCTGATTTCAATCGATAATAACTGGTTGAGGTCGATAATAACTACGAGACTAATAATGCGATAACAACGGTTGAGGTCACAATGGATAGAGCATGTCTGTACGTGTTTGTTGTGCCTGTGACGTTATCGGGCTAGTGTGGGCGCCGGCGGATGATTGTTGCGAATTAGCGTTGTGTAAAATTAGAAATTAGTGTAGCGTGATAACGCGTTTAGATAGGACGTTGATTCGGGTGTCATTGTAAAGAGCTTGAGGAGCACTACTAGGACTCATAGTGAAACAATAAAAATATTCGCCGAAATATATGTAAAAATTGGTATTAAATTGAAAATTGCAAAAAAATTAAAGATGTCGTCTCATATGAATCGTAAATATGCGCGGAATTATAGAAAACGCAAATCGGAGGAAAGCTTAAAAGGAATTTTAAAAACCTAAAAAGTCGAGTGCCGAGCAAATGCAAGGCAGCATCGAAAAGAAAATGAAAAATGATTTTATCCCAACGTTTTCACAGAAAATCTACGGCGTGGACTTTCACTACGCCTTAATGTTTTTTTTTTGTTTTTTTGTGGAAATCGGGGGTCGGAAAAATGAAATTCCGGTTAAATCTTAACATGGAATGTCTGACCAGTTACATACTGACGAAGTAATACTGAGAAAAACGGGTGTTCTGGTAAAATATAGAGTAACTTAAGATAAGTATGAACAAGGAGCAGAAAAAAATTGTCTGCCAAAATGAAGTAGACCAAAAATCAAGGCTTTTCGGTGCGAATGGTCATGTGAGAAGCAGACCATAAGGACCTGTAATGTAGTTAGATCGATTGTTGGAGTTGTTCAATAGTTGAAAAATCGATTGTAAAAATGAGGAGATAGGCTATCTTGTTGAATGAGGCCGGAGCTGTACAGTGTACTTAGTTATTGTTATTTTTAACAGTAGTTAGATTTTAACAGTAATATATTGATACTAAGTACACTGTACAGCCTCATGCAACAAGATAGTCTATCTCCTCTTTTTTTTAATCGATTCTACAACTATTGAACAACTCCAACAATCGATCTAATTACATTACATCTACCTTTTTTTCTTTTTCTCATTTTTTTATTTATTTTATTTTTTTATTTTTCTCATTTTTTTATTTTTTTTTTTATTTTTTTTTATTTTAACATACAGGGTGGCCCTGATAAGCGGGCCAGAAGTGAAATAACTCCTAAACGGATAGAGATATCAAAATTGTGCATAGGACTAAAGTTGAACCACTCGCCGAGAACTGTAGTATGGCGTCCTCGAAAAGACAAAAATGACCCTTTTAATGTCTCAAACAGCCCTTCGAAGGGAGGGGTTCCCTTTTGACCCTTAAGTTTCATTACATTTTATTAAAGTACTAAAGAAACAAGGAAGAACTGTGCAAACAGATTTTTGATACGTCAAGTAGTTCTCGGAAAAAAAACGTTTAAAGTTGCACGTTTTCTTATTCTGAAGTTATTAAATTCCAACAAACTTCAGAAGAAGAATAACGTGCAACTTCAAACGTTTTTTTTCCGAGAACTACTTGACGTATCAAAAATCTGTTTGCGCAGTTCTTCCTTGTTTCTTTAGTACTTTAATAAAATGTAATGAAACTTAAGGGTCAAAAGGGAACCCCGCCCTTCGAAGGGCTGGTTGAGCATTTAAAAGGGTCATTTTTTTCTTTTCAAGGACGCCATACTATAGCTTTCGGCGAGTGCTACAACTTTAGTCCTATGCACATTTTTGATATCTCTAGCCGTTAAAGAGTTATTTCACTTGTGACCCGCTTATCTGGGCCACCGTGTATAATGCTAACACATATAACCTTCTGGTCGAAGGAGACAAACCACAAGGAAGACCAAGTCTGAGATGGTGAATAGAGATGCCATGAGACATCATATTTCAGAACCAACGCAACACGTTACAACATTACACATTATCTTCGTTTTGGATCCTATCGCCAGGATGGATATGAGCCCGACCCTACTCTGGGAGTCCTAAAGTTTATCTACTTAGGTTCTGTTACCTAAGGTAAGGTCTCTAACGAGTATTAGACATGCAGACGGTACTTTCAACATTATTTTTTCTTTGTTGATTTCTTCCGTCATTTTTTCCCAGAGGTGTTCTTTTTTTTTTTTTTTTCTAGTTTCGGGACACTTGGACGTCCTTTCTTCTGGTCACTATGAACATTTTCCCCTCCTTTAGACATCATTTTCTTCTTGCTAAAGTCTGAGTGATAGGATTTGGAGAAAATACAAGACTAAACGCCATATGGGTAATATCTCCGAGACTGTTGGTAGAAGGTCTGCAGAACATTAAAGAGGCTGCCGGGGACCAACTGCTCTCCTAATGACAAATTCATTTCTTGAAGGGGGCGAGGCGAAGGGAAGCAGTTCTGTAATATCTTGGGCAAACTTGCCCCCTTAATTGTCTGATATAAAAATCTAAACGAGGATGCTCCCTGAAGAGTTCTCCCGGGAGAAGGCTGCTACCAGATCCTGATTATAAAGACAACAAGGGATGCCATACTCCCCACTCCCTTTGTAATCTCTTTTAATCTTTTCCTCTTTCAAATAACCTGAATGATGAAGAAAATAAAACAAAAAACAAAATTAGGAAAAAAAGTCGACGAATCACCAGCAATGTACTTCCCCAGCGCGAATTAATACAGTCCTTATCCCGTTATCCCTTTCCCCCAGCCGACCGCTGAAAATCAATGTTGTCCTTATAGGATATTGAAATCAAATGAAAAGAAATTTCATTATTCTGAGACCAAGGTCCCCTAAGAATAAACACATACAGAGTAAAGAAAAGGAAACAATGAAATATATATCAATATTTCGTAAAATAAAATAAATAAAATAGTGCTACATTGGAGAAAACTAGAAATTAATAATATATAGATATACAAAAGAATAACATGAAAAAACATAAATTGAAAGCTTAATTATGAAGAAAAAAATAAATAAAAGTATCTACTATATGAATAAAAGATAATTGGGATATTGGACGCACATCTAAAATTTTGTATCGATATATACAGAAAGTCTGATTTGATGTTTCGGAATTCCGCTGAAAACTCTACATCGAATTTTTGACCGATTAACCCGAAAAGACACATTTTATTGTGTGTTATATTGCGTGTATTCAGATTTGTTCTTTGCGATTTCCCGTGTAGGATGTTGCATAACAACAAATGTAATATCAATTTGAATTTATTATGCCTTACTTTTTATAATCTTTCAATATGGTAATTTGAGGCAATTGAGGTATATTTATTTTAAAACAATAATTCTTTATTTCATTAGACGTTTCGACTTCTTGCCATTTTTCAATTCTAAAATACAAATTCTAAATACAGAATGATCCATATTTAACTCTTCCAATCATATACCTATTCTACAATTTGATTTTCGTCAATTTTTAAACTATTTCACATTTATCCAAATTTCACCCTTACATTTTTAAAAAACCAACATTATAAATAAAACCTATAAATATACCTCAATTGCCTCAAATTACCATGTTTAAAGATTATAAAATGTAACATTTTTTATAAATAACATTGTAAGGAGGTTTCTGTTCATTCTGTATTTTTTTAAACAATTTGGGTTTTATCTGTTTCAGGGCAAACAAAGACCATGTCTGTTTGTCCATATCACAAGAATAGCACTGAACATACCTCATCCAAAGTTGATATTTTGGATCTGGCTATTCGAGGTAAAAGAGTACGTATGAATTCAAATCACTTAATAGGAGGGTGTACTCGAAACAGAAATGGTTATTTCATGTTTATCCAGTGACTATCGATCCTACTTGAAGAAATTTCACTTTTTCTCGGTTAAAGTAAAAAATAACGGAGATAAATTAGACAGAAAGAGAGGTGAAGAAGGCTATTGTCTTTGAGATGGGGAAGGACAGGAGTGTTAGAAGGTGGGGGAGAATAAACTGTTTGGTCCAGAGATCGCATGTCATCAGCTTCAGGTAAAATAATAAAACGAAACGTCCCTGACAACGCCAGGTAACAAGCAAGTACATACTAAATTTGCATTTTTCAGAAGTGACAAATATTGTAAAGAGTGACCTTTTCTGAAGAAGTATACATATAGAGAAGGACAGTTAATCTGCAGTTGAGAGTGCAGTAGAGAAGTGCATTCCCAACTTTGGACTGTGGTTTATGTGGTGCAGTATGGGGCCGTGTTGCACCAGCCCTTACAAGGCCCCCTTAGATTTGTGGGCCCCTCTCAGAAACACGACCCAGGCCTGTAACATCAAACACTGCACGCCCCATGTTCACTGTATGCATTACCCAAGTCCTGGTCACGAGATACTCCAGAGGATGGTGTGCAACTGGAACCAGAACCAAGTGCATACATAACATAAATAGCACGTACATAGCGTATTTGGACATTTCATGAAGTGCCCCTCTAGTACTTAGTGAACTGCTGCAAAAACATCCATAAGAGAACCCAATTATTTCACTTTTTTTTTTTTTTTAGAAATGCAATTAACAGGGGTTGATGGTAAGGGACCATTGTTCTGATACATATCTATAATACAGATGTTGGACTTTTCATGAAATGACCATGTAGTATCCATCTCTAAGTTATACTCAGAAAAATGTATGTGTAAGGCTAGCAAACAAAATTCACACAATAAATTTTAGATGTTATCCTATATTTCTGGAACGTCCCAGCAGATCGGTGTCCTTCAAATTGCATCCAAGACTTTACCAAGCTAAGAATTGATGGATACGTTGTGAGGCTGGAGGTATTGAGCTTGGAGCGGAATGAGTACAAAGCGAGGGAGTAAGTAATTCTGAAGATGTGTCCAGGTGAGGATTCCAAGGTGGATTCCAGGATCCTGGACCACAACAGGAGCGAGCTTCGGCAACTACCAGGAATCGTCACAGGACATGGTCCGACTGTAGTCCAACTTGTGGAGAAGAAGACGAGACGGAGAGATGTGATCATAGGGAAAGAGTTTAGAAGATGGGACCATGAGGGTATTCTTAGATTTGATAACGAAACTGAGAGACCGGGTCTTTCATAGTATCTATAGATCGTACGAGTAGATAACAAGATGAGATGGAAGCCCAGCGTTTCCTCAGAAAAGGGATAAAAGCATAGGTCCCTAGGTGCACGTATATATAATTGTTACCTACGCTACCTTTTTAGGGTTAAGGGATTCGTTTTAACGGATTACTAGAAATCAGTTTAAGCAATCATCCGCTTGGGAAAATAACACCGTATTATCATCTAAATTGCTGGTGGAAGTTGACACGTTAAAATTCTAGTAAGTTTAGTTTCTTTTGTGACTCATGCCCGAGCTTTAACTGATTTCGTTGCTATTTGAGTACCTACTGAACATTCGCTAACTGTAGTTACATATATGTATTAATCCTTTATTTTATATTTACATCTTTATTTGTTATTTACCTACGTATGTATATATTTAGTGTAAATGCTTTATATTTTGTTAAAATATAGCGTTAAATTAGGAGCTGTTTTTTATTACCTTCTTATGAATTGATTATAGGTACATATATGCATTATATGTATGTATCATATAATTTTAGTTGGGGCGGATTTGATATAACGTTTTATTCGATATAACGTTTTTTCCCAATGGGCCCGAGCAAAACGTTATATCGAGGTTTTACTGTATCTGTAGAATGGCCTCGAAAAAAGAGAACTGAAGAATTCAGATGTCTTCAAGAAAATATCCATTTTTTTTTCTTCTGCCTAATACAAAGTACATTTTGCAAGTGTTATTTCTCATGTACATCATTGCAATGTGTTATATACTGGAACGTTATTCTAGGAAATGTGATATGTTCAATTGGTATTTTCCTGAAACTTTATATATCTCGGGTACAAAATGTCACCTAAAAACAGATTTAAGAGATGGAGTGGGGAGCGAGAAGGGTCCGAAGAAACAATGGCAGCCATTAAAGCTCAATGTCTCAATCAGACTGAATTTATTTTACGCGCTCCACCCCAAGGCGCAGCAGCCCCCAGACGACACGAGGGATATGGCGCGTGGAAAACGAACGACCGACCACTTGGGGGTCTCAACCTGCCCGGAACAAACTGCCCCAACATTAAACACCACTTCTTCTCCTTCTTTGGAGATAGACAAAAATACTTCTGGTTTTCTGTCCATTCTATTGTAGTTGCGTCACAAATGGAAAAGCTAGCTTTCTGTTTACTTTCATTTAAATAACATGTAGCACCTGTTTTGTGTTCAAAAGTAGTTTTCATAATTTTTAAGTTATTTTAGTGACTCATGCCGGGGCTTTTAACCTCGATGTAATATCGCCTACTACCAGAGAGCTCTTTTGTCCCTCCGGTGGAAAAGAAAGAAATTTTTATTCACCTAGGATAGCGGTCTTTAACGAGTCCTGACATCGTACAGGCTCGGGACCATCGCTTAACGTACCATCCGACATTAAATTTATAAAAAATTGACTTATAAAATAGCAAACAGATATATTTTTTTTAAATTCATACTAGTTTTTTTTTATTAAATGAGAAATTTATTTAATTTTATTTTTTCCCGTCAAATGACTCCATTTACTTTTTTTTTAATTTCTACTATGAAAAATAGCACGTCTTGCAAGACCAAGACCAAGACCAGGATATCTTCTACAAAAACAAGACCAAGACTGCTATGATCTTGGTCTTGTTCTTGCGTTTGCTCATCACTAATCCGTGCCCACAATTTGTCACTATTTCACTGGTGAAAAAGTATACCAAGAGGAGAATACTAACGCCAAGAAACAAAAAGAAAAAAACGGCTATTGTTTGTAAAATGGGCGGGAAAAGAGAAAACAATAAAAAAGAATAAATAAAAGAAAGAACCAGCTGAAAGATCTTTATGAAATTTATTTAAAGGAGAAATGGAAGATACGAGGGGACCACGACTCCATGGAGGCCCGAGCACAGATGGAGACATAACCGTTTGCATACGATTTTGGGTTGTTCCTTAGTATCCATGAAGCTGCACAACTTCCTACGTTGGGAATAACTTTATGGAGGCCGGGGAGTCTTTGCCAACTTCAGCTAGACATTATATAGTAAAAAAGTGGTCGGTGAATCGCCGGCTATGTACTTCCCCAGAACGAATTAATCTATTAACTTTTCGCTTTTCCTCCAAGACCGTTTGGCCAAATAATCAATAGTTGACCCACAGTATCGGCTTCTTAATCCTCATACTAAATTTTGTGTCGATAGATTCATTCAATTGGCAGTTATTACGGTTTTTGAGTTGAGCCCCTTCCCTTCAACCGATTTTGCTGAAATTCAACAGAAATAGTCCTTACGGCTTTTTGACTTTAAATATGAAATTTCATTTGAATACATTCATTACATCGGCAGTTATTGGAGTCTCTTTGTTGAGCCTTCCCCTTATCCCCCCCTTTCTTTCGGTCGATCTGGCTGAAAATCAATAGGTGACGTAATTGTAGGTTTCTGGATTCACATATAAAATTTCATGTTGATATATTCATTCTATCGGGAGTTATCGTGTTCAAAGACACACAGATAGGCAGACATTTTTTTTTTTCATTTTTGGAATTTGGGTTTTGGAAAAGATGAAATTCCAGTGAATACTAAACATAACATTTCTGACTTATTACGTAACTTCCCCTATACTTCGAATAGCTGGAAAAGTAAAAAAAAGGACATATAGGGCGGACCTAATGGCTGCTGATTTCAACATGGCGCCAACGGAGGTGATGCTCTCAAGAGGATGAAGTAACAAACCAACGTCATTGTTTACACATTAATCAATTTATTCAATACCTCAAAAATTATTTACTAAACATCTTACAATATTTTCCTCAATAAACAATGGAAAAATATAAATAAATAAATTTAAAAAAAAATGGAAAATTTACAACATATTAATGCAAATATAATTCAGAGATCGTTATCGTTCGGGAAGTACATGCATTGGAAATTGCAGCGCAACACTCTGAGGATATGAATCAAAGGCAAGTCATGCGAGTTGCAAGAAAGCTCCACCCTCTGGTGCAATAAATAGATGCAGTATTGTGAGTGTGCGGGGACACTAGATAATACCAAAGGACAGTTATTGCACTTAACACAAACTTGCAAGATTTAGTTGCAACAGTTGGGGATCTTTATGAAGTACGCTCCTTTATCCATTGCATAATGTAGACTGCAATAAGTCACTGCAGTATGTATTAGTGCACTATATTCTATGTCTATGTGTCTAAATGAATTCATATCATTTTTGAATGCTTATGAGAACCGAGTAAGAGATACGCCCCAGTGCAAATTAATCTACTTAATATAAATAAATAGGTGTCTTAGTGAGGGACTTCTGAATCATCATACTAAATTTCGGGTCGATACATTGAGAGACACCGACAGTTATTAGAGTTGTGAGTTGAGCCCCCTCTAACCGCTCCTTCTGTATGGCCGATTTGGCTGAAAATCAATAGATGTCGTCCTTAAGGGATTCTGGATACACAAATAAAATTTCATGTCGTTGATTTGATTCTATTGGGTGTTATCGTGTTCTCAGTCTCACAGATACAGAAGAAGTTTTTCTTTTTGTAATCAGGGATTCGGAAAATGTGAAATTTCGATGAAAATCTCAGATTTTTGACTGATAACATAAGTTGCCCTTACTTGCTTTTGCTGGGTAGCTAAGATATCCCAGGATCACCTTTCCAGTTAGACTAGCGTTATATAAGAATTAAACCCTTAAACTAACCTCGGTTAAAAAAACCTACCCTTAGTACAAAGACACCATTTTCTCCCTACCTACCCTATCCTGGATAGATTAACTCTTTTTTCCTCCTCTTTGCTCCTTTCTAAAATATATATAAAACTGGGGTCCGGATAAGTGAGATTCCCCCATCTTAACAAAAAAACAAACAATAGATCATTTCCAATTATCTGGCAGACGAACCACAAACCAGTCAGTGGAGAAACTTTTTGCGCTGTCTATCAAAGTGCCGCACGTGGCCGACCTTTTCCTTTATTACCCTATTCCTTTTATTGAGCTGGTTTGTGCCCAAAATATTTTAATCATTTTATCAAACTTTCAATCAATTTTAAATTATGTAGATCAAAAAATGCCTTCGATGTTTAATAAATTTTATTCTATAGTATTTAAGGGGTTTTCGAAACTAAAGATGATCTTCATCCCATTCTTAAAGCTGCCCTTCTTTAGATAAGGGCACCGAAGGAAACAGTCAAAATATATTGGAAACAACGTAATTTCCGAATGAGAAGTACGTTGGAAATAGTTATTAGATTGAATACAACTAAAAGATCGAAAGTGACTTGGTTAATATCGATAGAAAGAGTGGAAGGTAAAGTAGAAGGGGCCTGAAGATGACCATTAGATCGAAACGTCCTAGGACGACACTTAGTAATTTTCAGCAGAATCTGTCGAAAGGAAGGGAGAGAGGAAGGGGATCGACTCAAAAACCCTAAACGGTCGACTTGAATTCGTGTTGAGGAAGTACTTGAAGTAGTGATACACCGAAAACTATACCATGCCATGCCCCCAAATGTAATTTTGGGTCCTTCAAAGACGCTCATAATTATACGGAAAAAAAAGAGAAAAAAAGAAATCCTAGCTCGTTATGGAAAGTGTGATATTAGCTGTGGATACATTCCAGAGAGGACTAGCCTGGAGAAAGGCTGGAGATAAGGCAAAGTGGCTCAGTAAACCACTGATAACCACCCAGGGGGCTCTGGAGTCTTTGTAGAGATCGTAAATAGGAAGCTTAGGAGGACGCAGCTGAAACTGATCAGAGGGTCTTCTACCGCTGGAGCTAGGTTAAGGAACCCTGTCGGGGTGCAGGAGTGATAAGTACAAGACAGCACTGGAACATGAAACATTTCCTGGACAAGGTGTGTAGATTAAGAAATAAAATATAGATAAGTATAGATTAGGAGAGAGGAGTGGGGGTAATGTTGATCCACTGTTCTCCTGATCTTCACCAGGTATAACCAGCGGCCTACCTTGCTGACATTATTTATATATAATGTTTCACAATTTGAAGAAAAAAAATTGCAGGAGAATCACCGTCAATGTATTATTTCAGCGCGAATTGATCTATCTCTAAAACCCAAGCTACCATTAGATTAAAAATAATTGGTTGTCTGACTCAGGGACAGCATCTTCGTATGAAATTTCGTGTCGATACATTCATTACGAGGATAACGGCCGGGAATAGATGCTACCGGTCACTGCAGAAAGAAGGTGCTCGGATCGAGGACTGTGTCCCGAGACGCCAAAATAGCAATTTATAAAGAGGGGAAAACGGGAGGCCAAGGATAGAGTAGAATTGCGGAAGATTGTTGCGGAGGCCCAGGTTCTGCAAGGACCGTAGCGCCAGGGAAAGTAAAGTAAGTAAGTAAATTCATTACATCGACAGTTAGAATTCATAGACAAACACAGAATGACAGGAAATTTGACTTCTTCCTCCCTATCCGAAGTTAGGGGAAGTTGTATACGGTCAGAAATTCGATGTTGAATTTTCCTCGGAATTTTATATTTTCCGACTCCCTGATTCCAAAAATATGGGTAAGGGGGATGCTTATCACAAAAACTCTAATAACTGCCATTGTAATGAACGTAACAACCCAAAATTCAAACTTCTATAAGAATGACACCTACACATTTTCCGCGGAAACTGCCAAAGGGAAGGGGAATATCAAGAGGGGATGGCTTCATTTAAAAAGTCCTAACTGCCATTGTAATGAATGTATCGACATGAAATTTAATATGAGAAATCAGAAGCCCCTATGTAAGTCAACTTTAGTTTTTATCCCAAAAAGTCGATTGGTTTTGGAGGGAGAGCGAAAACGTAGTTGATTAATTTGAGTTGGGGAAGGACATTGCCGATGATTCATGGACGACCACTTTTTTTATTGGAATCAAATAGATCGAGGTGGGGAAGTTCATTGCTGGTGATTTACTACTCGCTAAATCACTTGAATTGAGTACATATTTGGCTGAAACTGGTCGAGCTACCTCCGCCATGATATCCCGCCCTATTCCGTGTGGGTGCCCGGCCCACTCCCAGAGCCAGCCAGCCCACTTCTCTCACACTCCTAGTCCTCTCTCAGCACCTTCGTCCGTCCTATACAAGAAATTTAATTTCACTTTTTATTTTCTCAGCTATACGATGTACAATGAAACGTAGCGTAATCAGTCAAAAAATTCAATCTTGATTTTTCACCAAAATTTAATTTTTCCGATCCCTTGAATTCAAAAATGAAAACAAAAAGTTGACAGTCTGTGCACAGGATAACTCACTAAATGTACGAATCACTGACAATATATATCCCTAGTTCGAATTATTAGTAATAAATTCGCTCTACTTTCAAACTCTACTCCCCTTCGGATAACTGAGGGCGCTGGTAGCTCAGTGCTTGCTCACTGAGCTCAAAATCGTCGGTTCGAAGCCCTTATGTGTTTTATCTGGGAGGTGAGGTACTTTTTAAAAAACCCTATCCAAGATGAATAAAAAATTTAGGGTAGTCAAAATTTAGAATTCCCATAGCAGAGTCGGCATCATCTCCACCAGAGTGACGAAAGAGCGCTCAGTCAGTAAGCCATATGACCTTCTAGTTAATGCCCGGGCATGAGTCATAATAACTAACTCTTCGGCTAATTTGGTTGAAGAACAACAGGTGACTTACTCAGGGCCTTATCAATCCTTATATAAAATTCCATCTCTATAAATTCGTTACTTCGTAAGTTATATATTATTTTTCATATATTGTTATAGTTACATTGTTTTATTTCTTTTCTATATCTCGCACATTGGGACCTGATGATGGGACGTAAGAACGTCCCGAAACATCGTTGGGGATAAAGACACTTCCGAAGATTTTTTTTGAAAAATGTGTCTACTTATTATGAACATATCGTCTATTAATTTTTTTATATATATACTCACATATTTTTAAGTATTTATTTGTTCTATTTTTATTAATTTCATTTTAATTTTCTCAATAGTTTTGTTATTCCTACTAATCATAGATGTGTTAGACTCAAGTAGTTATAAATCTAATTTATAAGCTATCTTAATGTATAAATTCATTTGACGTACCTATCCTATTACCATGTATTGGTTTAACGGAAATAAATTTATTATTATTATTATTATTATTTTAGTTAAGCCCCCTCTAATCTAATCCTCCCCTTCCCTATGGCCGATTTATCCAACAATCAATAAAAGTCGTCCTCATGGTTTTTTGAATACACATACATATAATTTATATTTATATATTCTGGATACACATACATATAATTTCTATTTATATATTCTATTTTTCGAATATACTGAGCAAATGACCTTCGGAAGTCAGAACTTTCCGAACTTCCGTATATCTATATCTATACAAAAGGTTATTCCAAGTTAAATCCATAGAATTTATTATATAGAATGAAATTTTGATGTTTATAAATTTCATTGAGATTGATCAAATATTTTTATTCAGCCAACAATAAAATGAGGAAAAAAAAAAACTTTGAGCCGCTCAACATAAAAAAAAAAGAAACATAAAATGCTGGCAATTGATTACCAGATAAAAGACAATATACAGAGGCTCTTGCTGATTGCAGCCTGATTCAATGCAGTTATTTGCAGTAATGGGCCCAACTGCAGTCTATATTGTTTCATTATCTCAGAAGGGCTGCACAATACTGCAATATGGATGCAACTGCATAGCCAGGCTGCAACCCACGCTGTTTTTATTTCCTTATACAACCAATCAGTGAAATGTTTAGGCAAACTCATTCATTTTCATAAAAAGTTAACTAAAAACAAATGTATTGATGCAATAATTATTTTATCATTCAAAATTTAACAAAACCAACGAATTGAATAAACGAATAACAACGATTTTCTATTTGAATTAAGGTTTGTGAGAATTTTTCTCTCTAAGAAAGTGAATAAAGAGAGGCAAATCATCGACAATGTATTTCCCCAACTACGAGACAGCGGAGAGGGCAGGTACCACGGGCTATGGCACATTCGGATGCTTGGGTTCCTTGGCGCAAGACAACCCTGCTCAGAGTGACCCCCAAAGTGCACTAGTTCTATCAGCATGCTTGCCAGAGATAGAAGAGAGGGCAGGTACCACGGGCTGTGGCACATTCGGATGCTTAGGTTCCTCGGCGCAAGACAACAAAGCTGAGAGTGACCCCCAAAGTGCACTAGTTCTATCAGCTTGCCAGAGATAGCAGAGAGGGCAGGTACCCACGGGCTGTGGAACATTGGGATGCTTAGGTTCCTTGGTGCAAGACACCCCAACTCAGAGTGACCCCCAAAGTGCACTAGTGCTATCAGCTTGCCAGAGACAGCGGAGAGGGCAGGTACCACGGGCTGTGGCACATTGGGATGCTTAGGTTCCTTGGTGCAAGACACCCCAACTCAGAGTGACCCCCAAAGTGCACTAGTGCTATCAGCTTGCCAGAGATAGTGGAGAGGGCAGGTACCACGGGCTGTGGAACATTGAGGTGCTTAGGTTCCTTGGTGCAAGACACCCCAACTCAGAGTGACCCCCAAAGTGCACTAGTGCTATCAGCTTGCCAGAGATAGCGGAGAGGGCAGGTACCACGGGCTGTGGCACATTGGGATGCTTAGGTTCCTTGATGCAAGACACCCCAACTCAGAATGACCCCCAAAGTGCACTAGTTCTATCAGCATGCTTGCCAGAGATAGCAGAGAGGGCAGGTACCACGGGCTATGGCACATTCGGATGCTTAGGTTCCTTGGTGCAAGACACCCCAACTCAGAGTGACCCCCAAAGTGCATTAGTGCTATCAGCTTGCCAGAGATAGTGGAGAGGGCAGGTACCACGGGCTGTGGAACATTGGGGTGCTTAGGTTCCTTGGTGCAAGACACCCCAACTCAGAGTGACCCCCAAAGTGCAATAGTGCTATCAGCTTGCCAGAGATAGTGGAGAGGGCAGGTACCACGGGCTGTGGAACATTGGGGTGCTTAGGTTCCTTGGTGCAAGACACCCCAACTCAGAGTGACCCCCAAAGTGCACTAGTGCTATCAGCTTGCCAGAGATATCGGAGAGGGCAGGTACCACGGCTGCACATTCCATCACGACCCCGATAACACACTACCTACTGTAACACACCTACAACACGTACCACACTCCCCGTTGATAGTTTTTACAAGTACCACCACTGAGATTCGCGATTTCTACGATCGCTCCTCTGATACCATATCTTTTCTTCTGTCACTTGTATTTCCAAAAAGATTTTTTTTAAACATCTTTCTAGGCAGACTTGCAATATCCAAGGTCAACAATTCCTATTCCACTTCTTGTTTTTCTTAAGCTTCTTTTTCTGGGACTTATGGGACTGATAATATGTTGCTTTTTTGACAATATTTCGGGACACTTCATGAATTTCCCGAATATTGTCCTCGAAAAGAAAAAGACAACTAAGTGAAAAAATACCGGAAAAAGAGAAACTGTTCTCATCTTTTTAAGTAGTTGTTTCAGTGATCCCTCAAAAACGTCTCTTTATAAATATCATATGTTAGGACGTTAGGGACCTCAGCTTTCCCGAAGGCATGTTCAAGGTTTTGTTACCGGACAGATAAAAAACCTAAACCTTTCTGCCCAGATTCAGCTCGCGATCTTGAGTACATTAGGCAAGCACGCTATTCCTAGCTACCGACGCCCACTGTAAAAGACTTACTAAAATAAAACCTTTCGAAACTGTCGATCCTTGTATATTAGGGCTAAATGGCAAGTCTGGTGTGCGAGAGCGACAGAAGAGAAATCTATCTCCTTCTCAATGCGACAGAAATGATCCTATTTCTGTTTTGAAAAATGGTTTGGTTAACATTCATAAACAGGAATAATTTTTTTTTTTTTTAGGATGCCCCTTTATTCAAAATTTTGAATAAAAAAAGTTACTTATTATTAATATGAAGATAGTGAGAAGTGATTATTTCACAGGTTGTCAAAAGGTAGTCTGACCTCTCACAGATTTTTATTAAAAGTAGCTAGCCGGCTTTCGAGGTTTCCCTCATCATCAGGCAGTCTGATAAAAAATTAAAAATTTTTGAATGAAAACTAAATAATTGTATAATAAAAATAAATAAATAAAACAATCTAAAAACTTTAACAATTTAAAATATCATGGATAGGGACAGACGAGTTATTCCTGTCCACCATCTGAGTCACAACTTTCACAACACACTCAAATGGTGGATAGGAATAACTCGTCTGTCCCCATCCATGATATTTTAAATAGATAAAGTTTTTAGATTGTTTTATTTATTTATTTTTATTATACAATTATTTAGTTTCCATTCAAAAATTTTTAATTTTTTATCAGACTACCTGATGATGAGGGAAACCTCGAAAGCCGGCTAGCTACTTTTAATAAAAATCTGTGAGAGGTCATATTTATGTATTATATTTACCGAAAAAAAACTAGGTACAATCCAGATAATATAAAAAGTCCTGTATTCAACCCATTTATTCAAATTCGGAGGTCAAAGAACCCTCAAAGGAGCAAAAACAGTACACCAAATAAATAAATCAAAGATTTAGAGGGAGAGCGAAAACTTATTTGTGGGCGCTAAAAAACGTTCTACCAGCTTTACTAACGAACTATCTATCATCTTATCTGGTTGATATCTATCTACCGACATTGCTGAATTAATGCCTATTTAACTTTGGTTATCCCTAAACTTCAGTTTTTGTTCTTTTTTATGCTCTTCGATCTCTGAATTTGACACTACACACAGACTCGTACATAAGTTTCTGCTCTCGCTCTAAACCTTCAGTCTCTTTATTTGGAGGTTCCTTAATGTCTGTTTTTGTTTTTGAGGGTCCTCTGATCTCTAAAATTGACTTAACACCCCGCCTCGTATGTAGTTTCCGCTCTCCCTCTATATTTTCATTCAATCTCTTTATTCGTTGTCTTCTAACTTTTGTTTTTGCCCTTTTCAGGATGTCCCCATCTTTGATAGGCTACCCTGCCTCATATGTATGTTTCCGCTCTCCCTCTAAACCGGCAATCTCTTTATTGGTGGACACTTACCTTATTTGTGTTGCCTCTATCTACCGACATTGCTGTATTTAAAATCTGAAAAGTATTTTTAATCAAAAATTTTTTTTTACATTTGTCTATAATCACAGATTTTGTAAAAATGTGGTAGATAAACATTTTGCATCATAATTCTGTACAACCAAATGTTCAAACAATAAAAGCCGATCGATTCTTCGTTTGAATCATCATACTGAGGCAAATGCAGTTTTTAGATTAAAAATCGGTTGATTTTAACGAAGCAAGAAAGGGTGGCAAAGTTCACCCTCGAAAGTGGTGCCATTTCTTATCTCAGAAACACACTAAACTGCCTTCCCATTTTTAATGATGAAGACGCTGAGGATCCCATAAAATAATGATAATTGATTATTTTCATTTTCCCCAAATTTATTTTATGAAATCACTAAAATACAATAAGTAAAAAAGTTAGAACAAGAAAAATAAGATGGATGAAAAAATTGCGGGTTCGAAACCCGGCCGAGGCCATCACATTTTATTATCTGGGAGGAGAAAATACCTAGAGCACGCCGTCTTTCGGATTGGAGTCTGTACGATGTGAGGTACTCGTTAAATAAATCCCCCTACCCTAGGTAGTACAGTAGAATTGGGTTCATCTAAACCAGAGCGACGAAAGAGCGCTCTGGTAGTAGGCGCTACGATCTTGTAGTTAATGCCCGGGCATGAGTCGCAGTAACAAACTGAAAGATAATATTTATTTGAGAGAACCTTTGTAGCAATTACTCATAGCCAATCATGACTTCGTTAAGACACCGGCTATAACTCGACAGAGGTGCTATCTATCCACTGACAGCACAATAATGAATATCGAATAAATTATATTTGGATATTTAAAATTTTGGTTTTATTTTTGAAACAGACACAGCCTACACAATGGCTGACCTTTATCTCTAAGCAGGGGTCGGCAGCCTTTATGTACTTTTGTACAAACCAATTTAACGATTTGATTGATAATCAATAACAATCAATTACTCAGCAACTCATCAATCTTCATACTACATTTCATGTCTGGAGATACATCACAACGGCAGTTATTAGAGCTTTTGAATTGAGCACCCAGCTCTGGTAGCTTCCCCTTTCCTTCAGCGGATTTGGCTGAACTAATCCTTATGGATTTATGGGTACACTTCGTGTTCAGAGACACACAAAGGGATACATTTTTTTTTCATTTTGGGTCCGAAAACGTTAGTTTTATTATACTGGCAATCAACATTTTGAGAGACCAGAAAAACAACCCTTTGTGCATCTTCTTAAGATTGCTATCATTGTATTCTGCTGTAGTTAGTTATTATAACTAATGTCCGGGCTTTAACTCCAAGGTCATTTCGCCAACTACCAGAGTGCTATTTTGTCACTCTGGTGGACATGAGCCTGACTTAATTTCCCATCCGACGGACGAAGTGCTGAAGGTTTTTTCACCTCCCAGATAAAAAACCTACGGACCTCGGTCTGGTTTCGAACCTGCTATCTTGATGATCATGATTGAGATCAGTAAGCAAGCACGCATACCACTGAGCTACCGGTGCCTTCGTATTCTGTTATGGATTCATTTAAAAAAAAAACATTCATAATAAGTTAAATCCAATAAATGAATTTGAGTTATTAAAATTGCTCATATCATTTATTTAGTTAAGATTAAATTCTGACACCGACCCAAAATACAAAAAAAACGTGACCTCCGATATCAGTTCCAATTAATCTTTTTGCCAAAAAATATTTTCCTTCTTATTTAATTAATTTTTTTTTTCTTTAATTATTTACAATGACCTATAAATAAATCAAAATCAAAATAATGGAACAACTAATTTTAGCCATTATTCCTCCCATATTAGAAGTTTGTCTTAATCGATTAGTTATCTCCTAATCGATTAACACACTTTAACAAATGAAAAATAATAGGCTTTAAAAAGTTTGAAAGTTGAAAACACAAGTAAAGTGACCAGTGTTGCCAGGCCACAATTTTAAAATGCCTTTCCAGTTAAACCAAATATTTCAAGTTTCCTCAGATTATCTTTAGAAAAATTCCTAAATTTCTCTATAGAGAAAAAGAGAGAGAGAGAAATTTAGGAATTTTTCTAAAGATAACCTGAGGAAACTTGAAATATTTAATAAAATAATAAATAATAAAATGTGATAATTAAAAAAATTATGTTTTAAATTATGAATAAAATATATTAAATATATTTAATGAATAAATGAATATTTGAATTATTAAAATAATAATAATTAAATAAACAAATAAAATTACCACATTTCCTGTAGAAATTATAGCTGGTCTTCTACTAAATTTTGATTCTACAGTAATTTCGGAAAAGGGCCCTAAAAAAATATCAAAAGTTCAAGACGTGCAATTTTGAAGAAAGTGCACGTATTAAAAAAAAAAATCAAGTAATAAACTTTTCATTTGGATTCCTTCTAAATTTACTAATGAGATGCCATATTGTTTCTTTTCAAAAACGTTAAATCTAATTCTAAAATATCTTACTGGGTTCACAGGGAATTTATTAGTAACTATGGAAACAATGGACATTATGTGAATTACTGTTGAGAGACCAGCGTTTTTGGAACGGACAATAATATGACGAACCACGTCGGCCACGCGCTTTTGACGTATTCTATGACAGGGATCATACGTATTGTATTCTTCACACCCGTACGTACCTACCAACAGCATAGGAAAGACCTGTTTGTCCCATCCTATCCTAAGTCTGAAGAGGTTTGGGAATCACTGCAGTTCTATCTGTGGAATGTCTGTTGCACAGTACAGCGGAGGCAGTGTGGCTACTCAAGAGAGATTTGAGTACAGGAACCGGTCTCCTGACGAAACACTTGGTCCAGCCAACAGAGCTACAGCATCTCAAAGATGAAGAAAGCCCTCAGTTAATCACCGTCAATGTTCTTCCCCAGCATGTCTTAACCAGGGACTTCAGAATCGTCATACTAAATTCCATGTTGACCCATGCATTACATCAACAGTAACTAGGTGTGCAATACATTCTGCTGTTTGCAAAAACTGAGCTGAGTCAGGCATATCTGTATAAAAAACTCAGTTAATGTTTTAATAAATATAAGTAACTTCTCACCTTGTATGTTCTTTATGAATATATTAATACTTTAAATAGATTTCAATTGAATTCAATGGATTTTTTCTAGCCTTTTTGTAGACAAACAACAGCTGTTTTTGCACAAAATTCTTTTTACTATGTGTTCTTTGTATGTTGAAGAATATTTTTATCGTAAGAAAGTTTGTACGTTAGAACACTGAAAAAAACGGCTCAAAAAAGGTGGTGTCCGATGGTAAAGCGAAAAGGGCTTTTTACATTTGAAATCGAAAAATTCTATCTTGCGCGAGAATTTTGTCTCTCAATTGATTTCAATGAGGATTTAGTTTTTCGGTGATTATTCCTCCGTGGTATGTTCGATTTCAGATTTTACAGGCTAGGGTCCATCGCGTCGGGGCCTCAGCCGCGTTTCGAACAACCACGGATACTACTGAGCTATCGACGCCCTCTGATTTTGTGATTGATTTGGGAATTATTGTTAACAGATACTGAAAATGGTAGGTAGTGCCTTATAAATAAATGAGACGAAAAAGAGTTATGATAAATATATTATATATAATTTCAGAATCTCCTCACTATGATTAACATATTACTCATTTTGGATTATTCTCTGATATTTTATTTAAATAAAACTGGAACGGATATGAAAACGAAAGAAGGACTGCAGAGAACTAACAAAAAGACACCCTGCCACTTCCTGCTCTAGCTTATCCGGTCTCGACACAGAACTCATTTCCTCGCTTCCTTGAACTACAACGGCTGCAAGTCACATACACCGACAGTTGAAAACACAGCCCTGCACCAGGAAAAGCCCAAAAAGTTGTTTACCTCCCCAGCTATACGAAGTATAAAGGAAGTTATGTAACCGGAAGAAATTCGACGTTGTTTCCAACGGAATTACATGTTTTCAAAACAAATGTCCTATATGAGTGTGTCTGTTCGTCTCTGAAGACGATATCTCCTCATAGAATGAATTGGATCGAGAAACATGAAATTCCTTTGAAAACTCTACATCGAATTTCTTTCTGATTACATAACTTCGCCTATACATTGGATATATCTATTGCTATTGAGCTGGGGAAGTAAACACCTTTTTGAGGTGATCGGACCGGTAAGTAATAGCTAGTTTCTATCGGTGTATGTGACTCGAGTTTTATGTAATGACTAGACACCTGATTTTCAGTTAAATCGGCTAAAGGAAACGGGGAAATCTGAGGAATGGACACAATTCAAAACCTCTAATAACCGTCGATGTAATGAGTGTACACATTTAGTAGAGGGCAGCCCAAATGGCCGATTGGTTCTGGAGAGAGAGCTGAAACTTAGTTGACCAATAAGTGCTTGGGTATTTTCCTCCGGAACTTTGGTTAGCTCAATAATTTCATCTCAGTTAATCACGAATGAATATTGGGAAGTATCACGCACATCTCATTCCGCCATTTCATCCTCATCCGAGTTAAGTCTTCTGGAAGTGCATATAAATAATATATAGTATATAATCGTGGGAATATAGTTATGAGAAGTGCGTGGACATGGGGGGGACACATCCTCTATTTAATGTGCAAGAGCGACATGAGGGCCAGAGGGTCTTAGTTATGAAGTGAGTGACCCATGGTCAACCAACGTGGGTCGCCATTGGCGCACTCTACCGGCCATGTTGAACAGCTTCCTGGGGGGAGGGGGCTGATATTTATATGTTTGTTTTAGAAGAGGGAACGGGCGAGGACGAGATAGCGGAGAGAGCGGGGGGTGAGTGGACAGCGTCGGGGAGGGGAGCGGACAGCGTCAGGGGGGGGGGGGGGGGAGCGGATGTTTCACAAATAAATCCACACGTTATCGCGTTTTCCAAACGATAAAACTTCGCATTTTAGTTGTCCACCCTCGTAACTTGTCTCAACCCTCTCTCCTAGGTCCTGTATCCAATCCAACTCGCTAGAACCAGAAAATGAATAACTCTTCAACGTTCTTCTCTAATTCTTATAGTTAGTTATTATCGATTCATGTCCGGGCTTTAACTACGAGGTCATATTGCCTACTACCAGAGCGCATCTTCGTCTCTCTGGTGGACAGGAGACCTGAATGTTGCCTGACATTGTACAGGCTCGGGTCCTTTGCTTAACGCCCCAACCGATGGACGGCATGCTCAAGGTCTTCTTACCTCCCAGATAAATAACCTAACGACCTCGGTCGCGTTTCCAACTCGCGTCAGTAGCGGCGCTTTTACTCTAACTCTAATCTTTTATATTTTCACAAATATTGGTAAAAAAATAATAAAACTCTCTAAAGCCATTCAACTATGTTTTTAGGTTCTCTCTAAATCCACCTTCTCCGATCAATTTGGCTGAAAATCAATACATATCTTACTCAGGGACATGTCAATCCTCATAGAAAATGTCATGTCGATACTTTCATCGGATCAATAAATAAATAAATTTTATTTATTGAAATATTGTCTATTTCACAAAAAGTGTATACATAAACAATAGGTTTCTGCATTACACCGTAGTCAGGTTTAGTGACAAGTTTGCTAAACGCGAACCGTTCTTATAAGTACATCAGATAGGTTGGATTGCCTTACCTACCTGATGTACCTATAAGAACGATTCGCACACAGCGAACTATTTATTATAACTGAACCTGACGATGGTGTAACGCCGAACCTGGCAAATTATGTATACATTTTTTGTGACATATAAGGTCGTCGTTTCACCATCTTTCCACTATTACAATTTGTCTTCACATTATTGCTATTAATACTCTCAAAACTTTTACTTGATCGAATTCAACTTATTTTGCAAAACTATCCAAAAAAAAAAAGTTTTTCGCTCGATAAGCAGTTCAGGACCCACATTGATCTATTTTTCTATCTGATTGGTCTTTCACTGTAAGATAAACTGTAATGCTAGTTACAAAGACACCCTCAATCGCATAAAGGGCGCCGGTAGCTTATTGGTATGCGTGCTTGTCTTCTGAGCTCAAGATCGTGGGTTCGAAACCCGACCAAGGTCCTTAGTTTATATCATCTAGGAGGTAAAATAAACTTAAGCACGCCGTCCTTCGGATGGGACGTTAAGCGATGGTCCCGAGCCTGTACGATGTCAGGTACTCGTTAAAGACCCCTGCCCTAGGTGAATAAAAAGGCTTGGGAAAATGTAGGACTCCCACAGTAGAGTCGGGCTCATGTCCACTAGAGTGACGAAAGAGCGCTCTGGTGTAGGCGATATGACCTACATATATAAGTAATAACTAACTAAGAATCGTATAATAAATGTAAGTATATAAGAGAAATTAATGTTTATTTTGTTAATTGACACAATTTATATATAAGTACTTCATATTATTTATTATATTAGATATGTTAGATAATGAAATATTGTCAAATTAGTAAAAAACTAGTAAATATCAGCCATTTAAATATTTATCTTGTGACCATATTTTAAAAAAAAAAAAAACTTTGTGTTATTTATTTGCCACAAATTTCCACAATATGTCCGCGTTTCCTAAATAAGAAATTTATCACATCGAAAGTTCTTAGGTTTTTCATTTTATTTTATTTCCCTTCGGCCGATTATGACTGATGAAATGAATCTTTATGGAGTCCTTGATCCACACATAAAGTTCCAAGATGGTATATTCATTTTATGGAGACTCCATTGGAGAGCTATTGTGTTTACAGACACACACACACACACACACTTCTTTTATGAAGTTATGTAATCGGTCAAAATTCGATGCGGAGTTTTCAACAGAATTTAATGTTTTCCGAAAGAAAAGACAATTTCTGTACATCAAGACCAAAACTCCCGATAGAATGAATGTATTAACAGGTGAATTACATATGTAAATTCAAAGCCCACTATTAATTTTCGAAGGGGAGGGGTGGATCGGAGGGGGCTTAACTCAAAAACCCCAATAACTGCCGATGTAATAAATGTATCAACATAAAATTTAGTATGAGGATTCAGAAACTACTATGTAAGTCTTATCAGTCGATTGGCTTTGAAGGGAGAGTGAAAACGTATTGAATAATTCTTCCTGGGGAAGTACATACCCGGGGATTCATTGACGATTTTTTTTTCGTTAATAATTATTATTGATTTTCAAACATGGGAAAGTATGAAATTGACAGATTTTTGAGAGATTAATATAACTTCATCTTCCTTGTACTTCTTATAACCAGCTAGCTCTTCTATGTATAGCTGCCATTAATTTTTTTATTTTCTAGGCATATTTTAACGAAAATGAACAAGTCTACTCTCAAGGTATATCATTTGTTAAATTTAAAGATAATCTCAGTTAACTTGTTTCCAAGATATTACCAAGAGATACGAGTTTGAAGACACTCGTAAACATGGATGTTCTTCCATCGTAAGGATACATAAAAAAGGATTTACAACCAATTAAGGAACAAGACAGTGTGTAATATCCATTATTTCCTGTAATGAAGATATATCCTAAACTTTAAAAACAGTTGTTGTTCTCTGTATTGAAAATGGTTTTTTCAACTCTACATAGCGATGTATCCTTTTGTCAAGAGAAGATACGGTAGGCATTCGGGCCCCAAGGTCCAGCAACAGAAAATAAACAACACAGGATTCTTTATACACTGAAAGAGAAAGGAATTCAGGCGAAGGAATGGAGGGGGTTCTCTTCTGGGTGAGGATATCTTGAGTGTCCCACGCGAAACCAAAAATCGGATAATTAATTATCCAAGCGTGACTTATTCAACTACGTTCACCCTCTGAAACCGAACCGATCTGACTGAAACTTAATAGATCCTCTTCTTATTATGGGGCCAATTGTTAGGGTTTTTGAGTTGAGTACACCTCTGATGCCCTTCCTCATCCCTTCAGCCGATCCGGCTGAATATTGTGACGTTCTTAATATACATATGAAATTTCGTATAGATTTATTCTATCGAGAATAATATCGTGTTCATACACACACTCACAGTTTATTTTTTTTTTTAAATAAATCGGCCAAAGAGAAGTAGAGTGATGGGGGGGGGGGGGGGGGGGGGGGGGGGGTAACTCAAAAACTCTAATAACTGTCGATGTAATAACTCTATCGACACGACATTCAGTTTATTATTTATATCCAGAACTCCTTATGGACGAAACACGTCTATTTTCAGACAAATCAGTCGAATGGAAGAAGTGGATTAAGGGGGGCTTAACAAAAAACTCTTTAGAACCACCATAAAAACGACACCTATTAATTTTCATCTAAACCAGCCGAAGAGAAGAGGGGGTCTGAGAGGAAGGAAACTCAACTCAAATACGAAAACAGTCGATTGGTTTTGGAGGGAGAGCGGAAACATAATTAATCAAATCGAGCTGGGGAAGCAGATTGGCAGTGATTTGGAGCCTACCTACCGCACCCTTTATGACTCATGCCCGGGCTTTAATTAAGAGATCATATCGTAAAATGTAACCAGTACTAAACGAGTACCTGACATCGCAAGGACTAGAGTCCATCTGACCCACAGGACAGCGTGCTGAAGGTTTATCTCCACCACCACTGTACTACCGGCGCCCCTAAATATATTTTAAATGCATTATTAGAAAATGTATAAATTCATATTGACCTTCCCATATACATAGTTATGATACACAGGTCGTTAGAGTAATCTGTTATCAATTTAGTGATAAAAGACATCTTTATTTATTAATTGAGAAAATAAATCAAAATTAATTTTATTTTTACCCATACAAGCCCCCCGGAATACACAGAAGGAAAATTTACAATAAATTTAAAAATATACATTTTTTTTAATGATACTTTTTTTTAGAAAATGTTGTACATAATTATCATTAATTCAATTTTTACTCTTGACCCACTAATAATGAATGATTTGCATACATCTCGGGATCTCGGGGTTGAAATATGCAAACCTTAATGCAGACATTTTACCGAAAATTCTCTAACTTTCCCCCCTCCTTTTTAAAGATTTATTTTTTGTGACGAGGGTTTTTTTAATTTAAATTTAATTTTAAATTCTTATAATATATAAATATTTATTCTCGTTAATTCATAACAAGGTAAGCATAAGGCAATAGCAAACGCCATAAAAATGAATATATCAAGGTATATTAAAATTAGATAAACAGTTGAAATTTGAGTTTGAGACACAAATGATTAGTAACAATAATAAAAAAATAAAATAACATAAATAAATAATAGAAAATAAATTAGTCTAAAAATAATAATACATATAAATACATTAGTATAGTTTCTAATTATATTTTAAAATATCATAAATATTGTTTTATAATTCTTGCAATAGTGTCTTATTTCAAGGTTGTCTTCGTTCCTCAGGGTCACAATATATGAAATATAGAAAATAAGAAAAAAATAAATAAACAAAGCAATAGAAATATGAAAATTAGTAAATAACTAATAAAAAGCACAATATTAATAATAAAAATATCAAACAAAATGTAATTTCGATGGACCTCACAGGAGAATATGTATGGAGGAACTCTGCCGGTTCATATATGATATATGTACGTCCTTTATTTTCATAGTTATTTTATTATTTTTGAGCAATCAGAAAGAAATAGTTGTTAAGTTATTTATCTTCAAAATAGCGACAATAACAACTCAAAACAGACAAACGGCCGCATGCAGTTAAATTTACTTCGGTAGAAGAAAGAAGAAATGCAGGACGAAGCCCGTGGCAGCATCTAGCGGTGAACCACGGAACTAGACTGAGACCTGTAGCACGACCTGCCCTCCATCTAGCGGCCGTCCCCTCTACCTCTTTTATGGTCTATAAAAACCTCTGTTTACGGCTGGTCCCATTCATGCTCCCTCCTTTTATTGCCACTATATCATTCTTATTAGGACATCTGATCACCTTGTCACATCGTTAATGTCATTTCACTTTTTTCCTTAGTTTTTTCTGGAATTTTTTTGTTTATATCTCAAATTAAATGGGTCATAGACCTTTTTCTGTGAGTATGTTTACAAATTATTGTAATTTCTAATTCCACTCTCAATTTTTTTCTGTATAAAACGGGGGCGTAGCTAATGTTATACCATGTTCCGAAGCATCAAATAAAGGTCTTGTGATGGGGTCGTAAAGAAAAGAGGTCTTCCGCATATCAGCTGCGGGTGTCCGCCTGCAGCATTTTCTATCGTTGACGATAACTTCCGCAAAAATGAACAGACAATTTTTTTTAGTTTTTACTTCCTAATTCCTATAGTATATGAATGTGCGAAAATTCGACATCAAGTTTTCAACGAATATTTTGTTTTGAAGGCCCCAGAACACGTGTTGACCATTTTTGCGAATCAAAACACTCTTCAGATAAAAGTTGTAAAAAAAAATGAAAAACACATTTTATATGAAAATATGATTTTTTGCAAGTGATGCGGTTTGCGAGATTTGTCGAAAACCGACCTGAAATGAAGTTTTGAAACCTATATTTTTAAATGTTGATTTACGCGAATGTCAGCTACTCGTTAAAGACCCTTACCCTCTCACTGTAGAGTCGGGCTCATGTCCACCCAGTAGTAGGCGATATGACGTGGTTAAAGCCCGGGCATGTGTCACAATAACTAAATTGATTGACTCATGATCTCCGTATCTATTCTGTCTTCAATGTGTGATTATTTTTGAGGCTTTTTTTCATCCATACCTCATTATTCATTTTATATCCATAAAATTAATGAAACATTGAACTGCTTAAAACAATCGATACATCACACGATTTTTTTAAATACAAAGATCTTCTTTTCGAAACGGACTAAGAAAATGTATACCTACAGTTTTCGATGTAGAACAAATAAGTAAGTTAAAGATACAATAAATTCAAAATTTACTTTATTTTGAAACCGGTTTTATTATTGCACTCAGTCTGAAATATATTTAGAAGGCTAGCTTATCACCAACCCACGCTTCTGTTGTCTGCTACGCCCACTGCCGTAATATTGTAAGCTGCTTCCTCAAGCGATACCTTCTAGATAGATTTCATGTACGTAGATTTACTAAAAAATTGTCGGTGAATACGTTTTCTCTCTCCCATTGAAACTAATATCTAAAAAGTTGATTGAAAATCAAGAGGTGTCTTATTCAGGAACTTACTAATTCTGCTACTAAATTTCGTCGATACGTGAACTAACCCTCTCCTCTGTCCACCCGAAATAAAATGAGCGAAGAGAAGAAGGATTTAAATGGAGAAAAAAAACTTGGGATTAATTATAAATAATTGAAGGAGGGAAAGTACCGCGTTGCACTTCCTCAGCAATACGAGGTATGGGGGAAGTTATGTAATCTGTCAAAATTCGATTTTGAGTTTTCAACGGAATTTCATGTTTTCCGACTTCCTGATAACATGATAAAAAAAGTCTTCGTGTCTGTGAACCCGATAACTTCTGATAGAATGATACGAGTATTCAGAACCCTCTACGGACGACACTCATTGATTTTTAGCCAAATCAGCAGAAGGGGAGGGGCTTTAGGAGCGAGACAACACAAAAATCCCAATAACTGCTACTGAAATGACTGTATCAACATAAAATTTCATATTCACATTTAAAACCCCATAAGGATGGCACATAGTAATTATGAATGAAATCGGTCGAAGGGAACACAGAATGACTGGTCGACTCAAATAGCATAATAACTTCAGATGTAATGAAAGTGTCGACACAAATTTACTATGAGGATTCAGAAGCCACTATGAAAGTCAAATATTCAGTTTTACCCCAAAAGGCAAATTGGCTGTGTTTGCAATTTGCCTATTGCCTTTGAAACTTTTCTGGATCCGCCATAGCCCTCCTCAATGCAACCAATGCACCAAACTTTGTACTGCACTGAACGGGTTCAATGTACCATTGTACATAACTCACTATTAACATAAGTAACTCAAGTCAGTGTTATGGGAAATAATTCATCTGAGATAATTAATGTTAGCTGGACAGACAGATAAATATCTCATTCCGAATTCACTGCATTTCATGAGAGTTATAAATCAACAATTATTGGTTTGGTTTGGTTTTTATGACTCATGCCCGGGCTTTAACTACGAGGTCATATCGCCTACTACCAGAGCGCTCTTTCGTCACTCTGGTGGACATGAGCCCGACTCTACTGTGGGAGCCCTAATCTGTGCCTACCCTAAATTTTTATTGCCCTAGGGCAGGGGTCTTTAACGAGTACCTGACATCGTACAGGCTCGGGACCATCGCTTAACGTCCCATCCGAAGGACGGCGTGCTTAAGTTTATTTTACCTCCCAGATAAAATAAACTAAGGGCCTCGGTCGGGCTACGAACCCACGACCTTGAGCTCAGAAGTCAAGCACGCATACCACTGAGCTACCGGCGCCCTCTAAAACAATTATTAATTTTTAAATAGACATTAAGTAATTTTGTAACAATTATTAACAATACTAATAAATTACAATTTGACAGAAATAAATGGGATTCATTTAGACTCATCTAGACAAGGAAATCGACGGTGAAGTTAGTTAGTTATTCTGCCTCAATATAGTTAGTTAGATAGTTATTATGACTCATGGCCTGGCTTTAACTACGAGGTCATATCGCCTACTACCAGAGAGCTTTTCGTCGCTCTGCTGGACATAAGCCCCATAAGCCCGACACCTACTGTGGGAGTCTTAAATTTTCCTACCTACGTTTATGTTGATTTTTTCCGGCATTTTTTTTTTTCAGAGGTGTCTTCATTTTCATTTTTTTTTCTCTATGAAGTTAGTGACCAGAAGAAGGGACGTGGAAGTGTCCCGAAATATTGTCAAAAAAAAATAAATCAGAAAAAAAAGTCCACAAAAATGTCGAGAAAAAAAAAATCAACATAATGACATCCCAGAGAAGTCTAAGAAACATATCTAGGTGACGTCGCTCGGGATCATCGCTTAACGTCCTATCCGAAGGACCGCGTGCTCAAGGTTTTTTCACCTTCAAAATATATGGGCCTCGGCCGGATTTCGAACCCGCGATCTTGAACAAGCACACATATCAGTCTGCAAAATAATAAATATATACAAAATAATAAAATCATAATAAAAAAAATAATAATTAAATAAGTACAAATAAATAAAATAAATAAATGACAGTGAAAATATGAAATATGTACATGTCATAAAACAAAATGAAGAAAGTAAGTACAAAATAATATGATAATGCGTTTCTTAAACTTCTCTAGGATGTTGAAATGTTGATTTTATCCGACATTTTTTCCAGAGGTGTCTTTTTTTTTGACAATATTTATCTATTACTTTCGTTCATAGTGACCAGAAGAAGGGACGTGAAAGTCCCGAAATATTGTCTAAAGGGAAAAAAGAAGACACCTATGGTAAAAAGAAGACACCTCTGGAAAAAAGAAGACACCTATGGAAAAAAGAAGACACCTCTGGAAAAAAGAAGACACCTCTGGAAAAAAGAAGACACCTCTGGAAAAAAGAAGACACCTATGGAAAAAAGAAGACACCTCTGGAAAAAAGAAGACACCTCTGGAAAAAAGAAGACACCTATGGAAAAAAGAAGACACCTCTGGAAAAAAGAAGACACCTCTGGAAAAAAGAAGACACCTCTGAAAAAAAGAAGACACCTCTGGAGAAAAAAAGACACCTATGGAAAAAATCAACATAATATGGTAAATCATAAGAAAAACAATAATTGAGCTATGAGACACATCAACAGTTATTGGTGGTTTTTTTATGGAGTCTCCCCCCTCTGTTCTCCCCACTTTCCTTCTGCCGATTTTCCTAAAAATCGACAGGAGTGTTGTGGATCGGAAAACATGTAATTGCGGTCGAAGTACAACATGTAACTGTTGATTACATAACTTCCCCATATAACATAACTATAGAGATATAAAAAGGAAAAATAAGAAAGTTAAACTTGAAGTCATTATCATCCCTTCTTGTAGGACAACAGGGAGTAAAAAAGTATATAGTTTATTTTAATTAGTTAGTGAGATGTTTGGATAAAATGAGCAAAGTTGGTGGAGGGATGCTTGGGGAAGCCAGATGAGGTCTGGAGGGGGAACTTTAAATTGGATACATATACTACCGAACTGTACTCTGGTGGATAAAGTTAGATTGAATAAAGTAAAATATATTATATTACATAAAACAGCGTATATACTTCCAACCCTTCTTTTCCAAGGTTTATAAAACAATATACACTGAAAATAAACATATACATTTTCAAAGGATGCGGTTCCAGAGGGAAGTTTTTGGGGCGAAAGGCGGTCAAACCTGTCAACATCCGGACTAAGAACGAATTAATCAATTAACTTTTCGCTCCCCCTCTAAAACCAGTCGTTTGCGCTAATATTCAACAGTTAACTTACATAGAGGCTCCTGAATGCTCATATTAAATTTTATGTCGATAAATAAATTACATCGGTAGTTATTAAGGTTTTTGAATGTTGCCATCTCCTCTGAACGCCCTCTTCCCTTCGGCCGATTTCGACAGGTTTTTGACTTCAAATATGAAATTTCATGTCGATACATTCATTACATCGGCAATTATATGGGATTTTTGAGTTGAGCCACCCTCTGGCGTATTTCGCTGAAAATTAATAGGTATCGTCCTTATAGGGCTTTTATTTTACATGTGATATCTCGTGACAATACATCCATTACAACGGCTGTTATTTAGAGATGTTGTTCCCCGAATTGTGAATGAATATAATATGAATTTTAAACCATTCTGAGAGCCTAATCCACATCTTGATAATCCTTTTGTTAGGAGTGACGTCATTTTGAAAAATATTTTTATTTGATTTCGTGATGTCCAAATTGTAAAGAGGGTGAATCTGCAGATTTTTTTTTTTTTTTTAACAGAAATTGAAAGAGTCAATAATAATGTTAATTGAACTGAACCTTTGAAAAATAAAAATACCCCAGTCAGAACAAACTTTAGTAGGGGAGTTGCATGAACTGAACACAGAACTAAACTGAGTAGTCAGGCTAGTTAGTTGGAAAAATAAGGGGAAAAAACCTCTCGGAAAATCGTTATAAGCCAAGGAAATGGTCAGTTTTCTTCAAAAATTAGATGGCTATTTCCAGATTATTGTTATAGGTTAGGTTAGGTTTTATGACTCATGCCCGGGCTTTAACTACGAGGTCATATCGCCTACTACCAAAGCGCTCTTTCGTCACTTTGGTGGACATGAGCCCGACTCTACTGTGGGAGTCCTAAATTTTGCCTACCCTAAATTTTTTATTCACCTAGGGTAGGGGTCTTTAACGAGTACATGACATCGTACAGGCTCGGGACCATCGCTTAACGTCCCATCCGAAGGACGGCATGCTTAAGTTTATTTTACCTCCCAGATAAAATAAACGAAGTGCCTCGGTCGGGTTTCGAACCCACGTTCTTGAGCTCAGAAGTCAAGCACGCATACCACTGAGCTACCAGCGCCCTCGATTATTGTTATATACAGCACATCCACCCACATTTCACTTTCGATAACTTTGTACCCAGCACCCTTGTAAATGTATTCTACTAGATATGGATATGTGACCAACCGTGCGAGGCCCTTAGGTTTTTCATTTGAGAAGTGGAAAAACCTTGAGCATGCCGTCCTTTGTATGGAACGTTAAGCGATGGTTCCGAGCCTGTACGGATGATGATACCCTAGGTGAATAAACTAAGGTAGGCAAAATTTAGGACTCCCATAGTAGAGTCGGGTTCATGTCCACCAGAGTGACGAAAGAGCGCTCTGGTAGTAGGCGATATGACCTTGTAGTTAATAGGCCGGGCATGAGTCATAATAACTAAATAGCCAATAAATTTACAAGCACTTTAAACTTTTAGCATTGTAGAAAATTATTATCTTTTAAAATTAACTATAATATATGAAGAGCATGGGGAAAGAAGCAGGTTTGTCACTTTTTTCTCGAATGTGAGATATCGCCACTACAGTATTAGTATATTAAACATATTTCACGATTCACCATCGTTACGGGCTTCAAAAAGACGGTTTGTCACTACGAAAACGGAAGCTGGAAATATGACGGGCGGGGAATTGATAGATACGCACTTTCAAACATTAAATTTCAGTTTTCTCAATTTCAACATCTGATGACAAACCTGGTTCTTTGCCCATGCTCTTCATATAATTGATATTCACTTGTACACTAATTTAATTACTGTCAATGTGTGTATCAAGAGTGGGGATCTCTTTTAACTGCTATATATAAAATTGCTTAAGTCTAGAATATCCTATGAATTCTCACTGGACAAATTTTAACTGAATTGCAAACTGCATGGAAAGTGTACTAGTGTTAACTTGATCTAAAGCAATCTTTTATATACAACATTTAAAAAACTTGGAAACAAACAGAAAACTACTTTTGAACACAAAACATCCGAAACAAATTATTTTAATGCAAATAGCCATCTGAGTAACCTCAATACATTTATGGACAATGGTAAGTTCGAATATTAAGGTTACAAAATGGAACTTTCCCCAGATCGTTCTAGATCAACAAAAAATACATGAAATGACCTGCTAACAAAACATAATTGTATCAGTTTGTAACTCTATCCTAAAGTTTAGATAATAAAATCATGTTAAGAGATCAACTGACGGGAATATAGAAGAATATAGACATTTTTAGGAGAAAATAAACCTAACCATCGTTGCAGCGGGAAAGAGGGGAAAACTGGAATCCATTGTATCAACAGGATATATGTAGGAGAATATAGAGATAGAAATAGAGAAAATAGAAGAAGGAACAGAGAAATATTGTCTATTTGTTTGTGTTCTTAACTGGACCAACCCCTATCTATGGGGTCGTAACTCTGTGGAATAGAGGCAATATTATACAATGTATTCTATATACTGTAGGTAGAATAAATATCACAAGAGAAAATATATATTCCACTTAAAATGTTTTCCCAAGTAGTTTTCCTACATTCAGTAACCTCCAAAATATTATAGAAGCGAAAAAGTTTTTCGGATCATTTTGAAAAACGCAGAGAACACTAGTGAAAAAACTGTGCAGTGCAGACTTATGATAAACTCATTGCGTTCATGACCGTGCGTACAACCCCGAAATTAATTGAAAATCATGTCAGACTGGAGGAAAGATTATATTCATATCATCTATAATTTTTCTTTTTTACATAATACATATTCGTATAGTTACCTTTATAAAAAAATTTAAAAAATAAATATTATATATATATATATATATATATTGTAACAAATAAGTAATATAAAAGCTAAAAAGATACAAAGAGGGCGCCGGTAGCTCAGTGGTAAGCGTGCTTGCCTTCTGAGCTCAAGGTCGTGGGTTCGTAGCCCGACCGAGGCCCTTAGTTTATTTTATCTGGGAGGTAAAATAAACTTAAGCACGCCGTCCTTCGGATGGGACGTTAAGCGATGGTCCCGAGCCTGTACGATGTCAGGTACTCGTTAAAGACCCCTACCCTAGATGAATAAAAATTTAGGGTAGGCAAAATTTAGGACTCCCACAGTAGAGTCGGGCTCATGTCCACCAGAGTGACGAAAGAGCACTCTGGTAGTAGGCGATATGACCTCGTAGTTAAAGCCCGGGCATGAGTCATAAAACCTAACCTAACCTAAAAGATACAAATAACATTAAAATAATAAATACATGCAATTTAATATAAATAGTGCAAACTAGGAAACAAAAACTATTCAAAATTATATAAAACAAAATATGACCTTTGATAAGAGAAAATAAGCGATAAGACAAAAATAAAAACTCAACAAAAAAGAAATATATAGGTATATCTTATAAGCAATAAATTAACTTATATTTGTCTTTATTTAATCCTACATTAAAAAATAAATAAAATAAATTGTTGATTTTTTCAACACCTGAATTATAAAAAAGTGCATATTTGGTTCTGAATCGAATTTTGGTCTATTAGTGAAATAACTGTGGACAAATGTTTGCCAGGGGATACAAAAAGAGGGACAATGGAACAAAAAGTGTGTGATCAGGTTGGTTGGTTTATTTATTGGGGCGAACAACTGGTTAGTATCGCCCTACCTTGTTATATTCCTTGTCCTAACTAAGCCAGCGAACTCTTTATGCAAATGACGAGAACAGCCATGATGGGATCCCACAGGGGGACCGGGGAAGGGCAAAGGACGGGACCCAGGGCAACCAACGAACAGGCAGGCCAGGCCGGGGGACAAACAACAGCAACGCCGCGCCACTCTCTCAAGTATATGATGTCTAAGGTACAGAGCCTGCAGACACTTTCAGGACAAAACTCATTTCTAAACCCTCCAATTATTATCCTAAAATTTTTATTGCAATTGTGTAGTAGTATTTGTGCCAGCAGTCAGAGTTTTTCGATATGGCACTTTATTGAAAGATAGTTTTCTTGATGATGTTTCAATCGATAGAGGGAATTATATTTACAATTAAATATTGTATTTATATTCTGACAGACTAGACGACTTCTCATGGCTGCTACCATGACTGCTACTATGGCTGCTACCAAATCACCACACCAAATTACTTCTAATAATAATAAGAGCGAAACTGTGTTAAAAGCTGTTGAAAATCTAAACTTATATAATCTGTAAGTTACAAAATTTATGAAGGAGATAAAATAAATTTAATGAAGAAAATCTGCATGAAAATGAGACCATAGCAATTTCCCCAGTTTAATATCCCGACAGAGATTTAATATTTTAATATTCCTCCGCCGTATATATCCCCAACTTGTCCCCCCCCACTACACTAACTTATATTCCAATTTTCCTCTACTATGATATTTCTATTCTAATATCTATTCTTTAATACTTCCATCAATCGATATTTTTTTTTTACTTCCCCAGCTATACAAAGTATAAGGGGCGTTATCGTAATCGATCAGAAATTCGATCTTGTGTTTCGAACGGAATTTTGAAGAAAAAAAATTGGAAAAAGTTAATCACCGGTGATGTACCTACTTCCCCAGAACCAACTAATCAATTCTTTCTTTCTCCCTTCAAAAGCAGTCGACCGTTAGCGCTAATATTCAAGAGTTGACTTACATAGGGGCTCGTTAATCTGCTGCTGCACCACTCCCTGTTTAACGTAGGGCTCCCAAACCTGGACTCTTTCCCAAGATGTGCTGCGGCGCTTAGAGGTCACTCAAAGAGCAATGGAGAGAAGCATGTTGGGAATTAGGAAGAAGGATAGAGTACGAAACTCCAAAATAAGAAGAAAGACAGGAGCACGGGACGTGAAGGATGTGGAGCTGCAACAAAAGTGGAAATGGGCAGGACATGTGGCGAGGATGGAAGAAGGAAGATGGGCCAAGAGGACGACAGAGTGGTAGCCGATTTACCTGAAGAGAAGAAGGGGAAGACAACTGGCGCGGTGGCGGGACGATCTGGACAGGATAGTGGGGAGTCTCTGGCACAGATCGGCATGGGACAGGAGTGTATGGAATAAAATGGGAGAGGCCAATGCCCAAAGATGGGCCTAGTTTCCAATTTGTATAGAAGTATATTTATTACTATTATTATTGTGAACCCCTCCTAAAAGGCTATTATTATTATTAATCCTCATACTAAATTTTGATGAACTCTCTTCCGGTTTTGACTTCAAATGTGAAATTTCATTCTTTGGGCCTATTAAGCCTCCCCTCTAATCCCCCATCCCTTTGATAGGCTGAAGGTTCTCAATTATTTTGAATCCTTATACTAAATGTGTCGATACATTCTCTGATCTTCTCCTTCCCTTCGCCCGACTTCGCAGAAAATTAATACCTGTCGTCCTTATGGCATTCTGGATACACAAATAAAATTTCGTGTCGATATATTCATTACACTGGCAGTTATAGTGTCCTCAAACAAACATGGACAAACACTAATTCTTTTTTTTTTTCATTCTTGGAATCTGTGGGTTAAAAAACATGAAATTTCGGTGATTAATCAAAATATAATTTCTGACCAATTACTGGGGTAAGTACAATATTTTTTTTTTATTTACAAATTTATACGAGGTCATATCGCCTACTACCAGATCGCTCTTTCGTCACTCTGGTGGACATGAGCCTGACACTACTGTGGGAGTCCTAAATTTTGCCTACCCTAAATTTTTATTCACCTAGGGCAGGGGTCTTATAACGAGTACCTGACATCGTACTGGCTCGGGACCATCACTTAAAGTCCCATCCGAAGGACGGCGTGCTTAAGTTTATTTTACCTCCCAGATAAAATAAACTAAGGGCCTCGGTCGGGTTTCGAACCAACGATCTTGAGCTCAGAAGGCAAGCACGCATACCACTGAGCTACCGGCGCCCTCTGTATAAAGAATATATACAACAAGCAAATTTGCTGAGGAAGAAAAAAAGGCGAAGTCAAAATATCATGTTTCCCTATTTTGGCACTGACATTGTAAATTAAATTTAAAAAAAAAAAAAAAATTATTCCATGTTAATCTATCATGATGAAAATTTTTGTGTTGAGAGGGGACAGTTCTGAATTTTATGAGTAAAACAAGAATGAAGTCCGGAATCCCGTACCTGCCAGGGACCATGTTCATAGTAGATATTGGACCAACAAGTGGAGGGGTGGGGTGTGGTGGGGAGGGTGCAGGGTTACGAGCCTAATAAAACTGCACTTAAATTAATGACCCTCCTAAAAGTATGCCATGCGTCTTACACTTTATAGCATTTTAACTGTCCTATCAACATGCCTTCTGAGGGAGTCGGTAGCTCAGAGGTCTACTGAGCTCAAAATCGCGGGTTGAAAGCCCGGTCGAGGCTATTAGGTTTCTTATCTGAGAGGTGAAAAAAACTGCGAGCACACCGTCTTTCGGATGGGACGTTAAGCGATAGTCCCGAGCCTGTACGATGTCAGATACTCTTTGAAGACCCCTACCTTGGTGAATAAACCACTAGACAAGTATCGTAGTAAGCAATATGACCTCGTAGTTGAAGCCCGGGCATGAGTCACAATAACTAACTAACAGTGACCTACGAAGCTAGTGACCACACCTTTTAGGGTCTTTATGAAATGATTTTTTTTTTTTTCCTGAAAACAAGAGGATGCTGCACATTGCACATTCGCAGATAGAGCATCCTGTCAAAAGAAATAGAATACGTAGGAAATCATGGACAGGCGCCTGTTTACAGGAACGAACAAAATCCGCGTGTAGGTGTTCAACTAAAGAGACATGAGACCAGCTCTACGGTAGGAGACCTAAATTATTTAGGGTAAGAAATCTTTAAAGAGTATACGTTCGGGAATATTGTTCAAAGTCGCGTCTTGAGCACAGTAGGCAAGGATGCTATCAATGTGTTACCGGTGGCCCCCAAATTTCAGGTAAATTAATGTAAATGATAGTTTCAGAGTATGTATGGAGTAGTTTATGTGCTTATGTGTCAGCCATATAGGTGAGGAAAGTAAATAACATGTTTGTGAATGGACACAAGACAGACGGGGAGGGTCTCTGCCTCCAATTGTGTTGTTAAAATAAAAAATTCACAAAGTCCCGAGACGGTTGCCGAGTCCTGTAGGAAGGGATGTCCGGAAGGGGAGTATCAAATCAGGGTTAACGCCGCCCTACATACAATATTCACCCCGCCATCTTCTCCGGGCCTTCCCATCTTGCGACTCTAGCAAAGGTTTTCTCACATTTTCCAACTACTTTCAGGTTAGTGAATTTTCTAAGAAAAGTTTTCACCTCTCAAAGCGCTTTCATGTTGCTGTCCTGCGCAGGCGTAAAGATTGTGGGGGGGGGGGGGGGGGGGGATAATATAATTTGAGACGATAAAAAAAAAAGTCGCAAGTTCTGAAATATGAAATATTTAATAAAGAAATGTTATCAAAGTAACCTGTTTCATCAACTATTATTTATCATTACAATGAGATCTTAGTGAGTTTCATTATATTTGAACGATATTCGATATTGAGTTTTCACAGACAGTTATTTGAGTTGGACCTTCTTCTGCGTTCCCCCACTACCGTTTCACATGGTTATCGTCCAAGATTTCGGTCGTAATTGGATATTGGATTTACATAAAAAATTTTATGTCGATACATTCATTACTTCGGCAGTTATTGAGTTTTTTGCGTTAAGTCCCCACTTTTGTTTGGCCAATTTGACTGACAATCAAAAGGTGTCGTCCGTATGTAGTTCTGGATACACTTATAAAAATTTCACTACGATATATTTTTATCTATCGGGAGTCATCGTGTTCACGAACACACACATAGGGCAAACAGGACTTTTTTTTTCACTTTTAGAAACAGGAGCTCGAAAAACATTAAATTTGTGTGAAAACCCAACTTTCAGCGGATGGTGGCTTGGTGATTATTCCTTTGCTAAACAAACAGAAGCCGAAAAAAACAAACATTTTTTTTTATTAAAAATATTTTGATTCTTAAGGCAAAATTTTTCATATATATATTTTTTTTTCTTTGGGAATACCCCTTCACATTGCAGGTACTATCTTGTTAACCCTTGACCTCGCTTCCAGTGCTCGTCTCACTGAAGCCTGAAGGTCGAAGAGGTACTCACGTTCAAAGAAAGGGCTATTTTTTATTTTTGGTCAAAGGAATAACCTAGGTGTTTTCCAGCGTGACTGACCCGTTAAAAAAGTCCAACCCTGAAAAAAAAAAATAAAAAAAATAAGGGTCTTTGTCCGCTTCCGCCAATATACCCTTTTGTAACCCCTGGGGGCCTTTTGTGAGCCCCCTACCTACATTTATTGCACGGCCGTTGGTCGCCTGGAAAAAAAATATGAGGGTATTTTCTGAGAAAAAAGGATGTGTGGACAGTCGTTGCCTGATGGACTCGATGTCTTGGCCACCCCCAGGACAATGTGCCCCCCCAGGAAGGGTTGATGTACATCGTATATCTTTGGGGGTTCTCTTCTTCCTCTGTTCTTTCTTTGAACTGGGGGGAGAAAAAAGATATCGACAATAACAAATTCTACAGCCTTGGTTGGAACTTGCCTTGCCAACATCAACATACACTGTGATTACAACTTTATGATGTTTTCAGTAAAATGTACAATAACTATATTATACACTAGTTAGTACTTGTATCATATTCAAAAACGTATTTTGATACATAGCTTTAATTTTTATATTTTTGGCAGAGTTCCTCCACAGCTTATCCTCTTTAAGGTCTGTCGAATCTAGGTTTTAATCATTATTTTTTATTAACTATATACCTACTAATTTTAGATCTAAATGACTATTTACACACTAACTATTTAAACACTAACTTACTAACTGGTCTCTGCACACTACTAACACAATCTATAAAACAGCTGATTGATTGTCTCAATATCTCTTATCCGATATACATAGTTTTTAAAGCTTTGAACATTCTAGAGTTCTCATCAGGGCCGGCCTTAGATGAGATAGCGGCCGGTGCGAGTATGAAAAAATGCGCCCCTTCATAGATTTTCTTTCAATTATCACTGGTTATTTTTGAGGGTCGCCAAAACTTATTGATCATTCTACATTCAGTTTAGAACAATTTTTTATTGTCAATTTACACACTATTTCTCAATATTTAAAACTGTTCGCTGAAATTTCTCGGAAAAATACATTTTTATTGAGGTACAATGTGAAATTATATAGGCTACATCAAGTGAAATTAACTTTGCGTGCTTTGGTCTCTGCAAATTGCTGGATGGTTTTGGAGAAATCCAGCTGAGTTCCAATTTCGTTTTCGATCGACAGCAACGCCAAAGAATTCAGTTTTGTGTTGGACATCGTGGATCTCAAGTACGTCTTATCTTCTACAGTTTTTTTTCACCAATAAGTTTGTGCTGCACTTCGAATTGCTTGGAATAATGAAATGTCATTCATTGACATTTGTACGCAAAAGAACAGCAGCGCTTGTGGTGGAAAATACGCGAACCGACGTTATCGACCGCAAAGTTTGAATTTGATAATTTATTGATAAAGTCAAATCAAATTTATTCAATCGCTATATTGACTAACTTAAATGATTGTTACAGTTTTACACTTTATGATACTAATTGCAGAAGATAGAAAACAAAAGAGTTTTTTTTTTATTTTTTTTTATTTTTTTTTTTTTGTTTTTATTATTTTTTTTTATGCTATCCAGAAAATGGCGCCTCCAACACCGTGGCGCCCTGTGCGACTGCACTGCTCGCACCGCCCTAAGGCCGGCCCTGGTTCAAAGAGGTTATTTGAAAAAAAAATAAACTTATAAGTTCGAATATTAAGGTAACTAAGTGAAACATCCAGGGACATTCTAGATATCAACCCGTTCCAAGAAAAGAGTGCACTTCCGTTGAGCCTAAAACACAGAATATAAAGCTTGATGACCAAGCATTGGTTCCATGAACCATCACAAAATTTATGATCATTAGAATTTCAAGTTCGAATTGTCTGTATGTCCAAGCGTGACCGGAAGTAATCCTCATTCTTAATTTGTACAATTAATGTCCATCCTAGGGATCGTAATGGATTAACAAAGGCGAGAATAGATGTGAGAAAGTATGTCACATATGTTATCCGAATGCGGGCGTGTGCGGATGTTGGGGGGTGGTGGGGGAGAATTTCATCAAACAGATAAAACACTGGACACAGTGAGGGGGATGATAAGGGGTGAGGAAGGGGTGAATCAGCAATTGTCCATGATGAGGATGTATGGAGGGATGGGGTGGGTGGGCCTCAGCCGTTAGCCATGTTCGGATGGGACACAACATGGCGGATAGATTTATGGTGATTGTTTTTATGGGGATGTAACGAGATGTTTTCGGGTGGTATCATCAGTTGTCCACTTTTCATGGATAAGTGATGATACCATTTCGTTCGCTCTAATGTGTATAGATAGAGTAAGTTTCACCCATGAAAAATTCCCTAAGAGGGAGGGGCGATTTTTTACGAGACCAAGAACACATGTGGTTTCGAATACGTTAATACGAAAAAAATTTCTGTTCTCGAATGGTCTCTTTACAAAAACTGTATTACCCGCCTATCAGTTTAAGTAAATTCAACAAGGAGTTATCAGTAAATGATTGACAAAACCCAACTCGACATTTTTTTTATAAACTCGAGCTTATGTACATTCGGTATTGCTATCATCTTCAGCCACGGCTTAACAAATACTGTACTGCGTCAGAATTTCTTAAGTCTTGACTGATGATGGTAGCAATACCGAATGTATTCGCATATAGGAAACAAAAAACATACGTTTTCTTTATTTTATTTTATTTTTTTTATTGAGTTTCACAATAACTCTGCAGAAAATGTTAAGTATAGTTAGGGTATTTGAGTTAAGCCCCCCCATTTTATGGTCACCAATTCCCTTCGGCTGATTCCACTAAAAATTAATATGTATCGTCCTCCGTCGAGCTATGAATTTACATACGAAATTTTATGTCAATACAATTCATTACAACGGCAGTTATTAGAGTTTTTGTGTTAAGCCTCCCCCCTAATCCCGCCCTTCCCATAAGTCGATTTGGCTGAAAATCAATATCAATAGGTCCTTAGAGGGTTCTGGAAACTTCACGTGATGTAGCTCAGTGGTATGCGCGCTTGTTTACTAAGCTCAAGTTCGCAGGTTCAAAAACCGGCCGAGGCCCGTAGTTTATTTTAGGGAGGTAAAATAAACTTAAGCACGCCGTTCTTCAGATGGGACGTTAAGCGATGGTCCCGAGCCTGTACAATGTCAGCTACACGTTAAAGGTGAATATAAATTTAGGGTAGGCAAAATTTAGGACTCCCATAATAGATTCGGACTCATGTCCACCAGAGTGACGAAATAGCGCTCTGGTAGTAGGCGATATGATCACGTACTTGAAGCCCGGGCATGAGTCATAATAACTAATCTACAGAATAAATTTAAACTAATAATAATAATAAAAATAAATAAAAAAAAAACAGAAGAAAAGTTGATGATGAGAAAAGCACTCAAAGGAAACATAAGAAAACAAATAAAACCACCCCCTTCCTTTTCCGAGACCGCCTCCCCCTCCTTTTCCGAGACCGCCTCCCCCCCCCCCCCCCTCCCTCTAGAAGTTGAGATAGCTTGGAGAGGTTGGTGGAGGGGGAAGCCACCTCCTCCCCACCCCCCTCCGCTTTATTTACTGCTAATAGAAACTTCTCCTGGAATAAGACATCAGGGTCCTATCATTATTTATTTGTGAGTTGAGCACCCCGAGGGTTTTTTCCCCGCCCCCGCCTTCCCTCCCCATAGATCCGCCAAGACGGGGGGGGTGCTGGATATGTAATCTTCCTAATGGCCCCACTCCCCATATCTCCCTCCTTCTACCTACTTCGGTCCATAAAGTAATTATAACTTTGTTACTTCGCCCCCCACCCCCCCTCTCAGCTATATCACTTTCATTACTATATTCCTCCGTCTAGAGAGACAAGTATTATCACTATTGATTATACAACTTTCTGTTTATAAGCCCTTTATAATCCTGTCCTTTATAGTTTGCATAAAATTTTGCATAATTAATTTTCTACTGATTGGCTGCAACTATACTATTCCTGTTATCAATGACTCGACTCTATAAGTCCTATAGAGTATAGTCCCTATAAGAAAAAGAGTATAATGGAGCCCCTACCATGAGAGCTTCCTATATTACTTCTCTGTCAAACTACTACCCCCCCCCCCCCCCCCAGAAAAAAAATTGAAAATTCGTCGGTGAATCACCGATTATGTACTTCCCCAGCACGAATTAATGAATTAACTTTTCCATCCTTCCTTGCCCACCCCCTTTCTCTTCGATCAATTTCACTGAATATGGGTACCAATCCTTAACAATCAAATTGAAATATAAAATTTCATGTAGATCTATTCACCGGCAGTTATTAGGATTTTCGAATTGAGGCCTCTCTGATCCCTTCGGCTAATTCCGCTGAAAATTAATAGGTGTCATCCTTACAGGGCTTTGAATTCACATATGAAATTTTGCATCAATACATTCATTACAACGGCAGTTATTAGGGTTTTTGTGTTAAGCCTCCCCCATAATCCCGCCCTTCCCATAAGTCGATTTGGCTGAAAATCAAAGAGGGTCGTTCTTAGAGGATTCTGGATACAAATATAAAATTTCGTGTCGATATACACATTTTATCGGTAGTTATCGTGTTCACAGACACAAGGACGCACAGATATACTTTTTTTTTTCTTTTGGAATCAAGAGGTTGGAAAGCATGCAACTCGGCATCGAATTTTTTACCGATTACATAACTTTCCCTACACTTCTTATAACTTTCCCTACACTTCTTTTAACTTTTTTCTTTTTTAAAAATACGACCTTGAATTTCTGACCGATTACTTAACTTCCCCTATACTTTTCTATAAGTAGGTAATACAAAAGTGTATAGTTAGTTATTAACTAACTAACTATAGAAGTCGTGTTTCAATCTAACCAACAGAAAGGCAGCCCTTAATCTAACCAATAGACTCCTCATAAACAAGCTTCTGTTGCGGCCAGTGATGACGTATGCATGCCCAGTGTGGTCTGGTCTTGCAAGTAATACCAACTCAAGAACTCTTCAAGTGGCCCAAAACAAATGCCTTAGATTGGTTGGTAGCTACTCGAGGTTAAGTAATCGGTCAGAAATTCAAAGTCGTATTTTTACCGGAATTTCATGTTTTCCGATCCGATTCAAAAAAAAAAAAAAAAAATCTGTCTGTATGAACTCAACTTCTAAGTTGAGGAACGCGGACATATTGTGGAAACTTGTAATAAATGAATAAAACAAACTTATTTTTGAAATATTGTCTATTCCACTAAAGATGTATACATATACATATATATAACTACCGGTTTCGGCTTTATACCATCGTCATATATATATATATATATATATATATATATCTTTAGTGGAATAGACAATATTTCATAGTTTGTTTTATTCATGTATGAACTCACACTAATGTTGTCGGCCTCATGTCCATGGGAGCAACAAAATACCTCAAATTTTAGGGGTAAGATTTATAGGGAAGAGATGAATGAGCGCTTAGGCACCTAGGCGCAAACCAACTCAACTTTCTCATCATATCGGTTCACTACGTTTTTAAAAGCTCTCTATCCTTCAGGAAAGTTTCCTTGTCTTCAGAGCCTTTTTCTTTTTTTAAACAATTCATATAAAAATGACGGTCGAACAGAAACAAAATCAATTTGAACGGCTCTGATGAGTCGAGTTGTATGAATAATCAATGTAAAGAGGACAGGGGTGGGTTCTCACCCCCTACTAACAGACACTTAGGAACCCCCAATGGTAGTCAGGGAGCGGCTTCCCCTGTTTTCTCATGGAGGCTTCCAACAGAACGCCCTCTTCAAGGCGATCGCCAGGCTCTTGGACTAAATTTTATGAACTATCAAGAATCCCTAAAGGAGAGGGGGGACAGATTCCAGGCTGATAAAGTCTGATGGCTCACTAACATAACACTACAGCTGATTTTGTGACTTCTTATTGGCCAATTCACTCCCACCCAACATCCCTTTCCACATTTCTCCTCATGATGTACTTTTACTTAACCTCCATTCATAAAACTCAGTTCTCTTGTCCCAGAAGCTGATTTTCTACTCTACTTTATGAGGCTTTATATCACGCGTTCGCAGAACTTTTTTATTTATCGACCAATGAAGAGATCCAGAATTTACTTTTCTACCCTGATGGACCAAATGAAGGCAATCCGCGAGCCCTATGGTAAAATTGTATGCAGAATCACAACCCCTAGGATTCTCATTAATAAGCTCATTAACATAACACTACAGCTGATTTTGTCACCTCATTCACTTTCACTTCTCTAGCCCTGTTCATAATTCAGCTTCCCCAGTCCTCAACCTCGGTCCTCTCGATCCAGAACTTGCCCTTTTACTCTACTCTCATCCAACAATTCCAGAGTAAAAAACGTCGTCTATGAATGGCTATGTACTTCCCCAGCAAGAATTTTTCAATTAAATTTTCGCTCTGCCTCCAAAGTTAATCGACCGTTTGGACTAAAACTCAATATTCATTTGACTATTACAGTGGCAGTTATTGGGATTTTTGAGATGAGCCTCCATCTGATCCTGAAAATTAATAGGTGTCGGCCTTATAAGGCTTTGAATTTACATATGAAATTTCGTGTCAATGATCACAACGGCAGTTATTGATTTTTTTTTTGTAAGCCTCCCACGTAATCTCCCCTTCCCTTTGGCCGATTAGGCTGAAAATTAATAAATGTCGTCCTTAGGGTTCGGGATGCATATATAAAATTTCATGTCGATATATACAAATAAATATATTATTATATATATATATATATATATATATATATAAAAGTGTGAATCATATATAAACAAGCACGCATACTACTGAGCTACCGGCGCCCTCTAGATAGTTTGTGTATACATTTCTTATGAAATAGACAATATTTCAAAAAAGAAGTTTGCGTTATTTATTTATAACAACTGTATCATATAAAACTTTGATGTCTTTATTGTTTCAGGAAAATGACTTTTTATATAAGAACTATATAAAAGACGTTTTTTTTTTTTTTTTTTTTTGTTTTTTTTGCCTTTATGTACGGTGCATATTAGCCATGTCAATGTGTTATATATAATTATTTAAGACATCCATGGCCCCGGGAGGGAGTTCTATCTACGAAATAAAACTCACTCCCGGACGGGATTCGAACCCGCGTTAAAAAACTTTAGTAAGATTTTGCCAATTGATATTCAAGTGTTAAGATAAGGTTAGGATTTTCAAGACAATTAAAATAACCTTCTAAACCGTGAGAGGGTGGAGGTTAGATCTTCTTCAGCCATTGTCACTGGTTGGGGGTATTCGTGTAATCCGCATAATGGGATCTTCCATGGGGCTTAGGGCAAACTTTTAATGGAAAAGTTCCTGAGGGAGCTTCAAGCACCAGGAAGGGATGGGGGGGGGACTTTAATTTTCAAGGTGAATAAATAAAACAGACACAAGAGGGGGTTGGGAAGGGGGTGAAACGGGGGTAAGGTTCTACTCCTTAAGAAAAATGAAAACAACTCTCCCTCGTTCAAAATTAAAAAATCTTTTTTTTTTTCCTTACCATCCCCTAAAACTTTTTAGATACTTAAAACTTTTGAAAAGAAAATTGTATTAATATTTTAAATAATGGAGGGGAAAGAAATTGTAAGTTAGTTAGGTACCTTAAATGTATAGGTTGTCTGACGGGTCACCGCTCAGAACACTTCTCGCACCGCACTGCACACTCAAACACTGATCACTCGATGCACAACGCGCACAAGACACCTGAAAAAAAAATGCAAATTACATTAAAATTTGATGTATGTATAAAACTAATGTTTTGTCTGTATATAGACGGAATGAAATTTTTATATAAATGATTAGAAACACATTTCATGTTAGTTGGTTATTATGACTCATGCCTGGGCTTTAACTACGAGGTCATATCGCCTACTACCAGAGGCCTCTTTCGTCACTCTGGTGGACTTGAGCCCGAGTCTACTGTGGGAGTCCTAAATTTTTATTCACCTAGGGTAGGGGTCTTTAACGAGTACCTGACATCGAACAGGCTCGGGTTAAGAGTTTTATTTTTGTAAATAATTTGATTTTTTTTATATTTAAATCTCTTAGTTATTCAATTTATAATGTAGGTTTAGGTAAAATAAACCCAAATAGTTTTTCTCTTATTCTATGCTATTCATTTTCTTGTTAACCAAGTAAGATAATTCATACCTTTGGATTAGATTTAACATTTTTACAAAATTTAGAAAAACAGTATGGCATCTCTGGAAATCCAAATTAAAAGTTTGTTAATTGAAATTTTTTTAAATACGTGCACTTTCTTCAAAATTGCACGTATTGAACTTTCGATATTTTTTTAGGGCCCTTTTCGGGAATTACTATAGAAATCAAAATTTAGTAAAAGACCAGATAGAATTTCTACAGCAAATGTGGTAATATTCATTTAATTATTTATTCCGTTTGTTTTAATTTATTATTAATTTTGTTTATTTAATTTTAATTTAACATAATTTTCATTATCACAACTCACTGTTAGCTTTTAACGCTAGATCATATATTCATACAACCTTATAAGCCCTATTTCAGTTACTTACCGGGTAACGCCGGGTAATCAGCTAGTCTTTTACTAAACGGCAACTGAGAGAGAGAAAGATATATCAAATTTCATCATTATAGTTCCTAGGAATTTGGCAGGTAGATTATATCAGTCGCTTAACTCATCCATTTAAATATACAGCTAGATATATAAAAATATATTATCAAATTTATGAATATATAAATTTGAATCAAGATTAAGATGGTGTCTTCAAGAGCTCATCAAACAAGATCCGAGGATCGGACATTCTTTTCTGCTAAATATTTCTATAAAATTCCAGACACGCGCTCCAGCTATCCCAAACCCCACAATTCCTTTATGAAGGGAATTCTCTTATTCTTATAGTATGGTTATTGCACAGTTTCCAAGCCATCATCTTTTATGAACACTATACCATAGTCGTCGTTTTTCTTCTGAATTTTCTAATAACTCATAGAGGTTCCCGTCAACCTGTCACATGAATTAATACTACAATACGAATGAATGGATGATCTTCATGCGTTAATATATAAATTTCTCCAAATATATTTATAAAGCTATAAATATCTTAAATCCTAAAGTTAGAAATATATAAATATAATATTCTATAAACAAACATTCTATAAATAAACATGGATACCAAAGACAATTTCGATAAATATATAAATACAAAATAAAAAAATTGTCGGTGAATCACAGGCATGACCCTATCTTAACATAACATTTACAAATACATATTTGAGTTGACAATAATATAACAAAATATGGAAAATACAATAATAAATTTTAAAAAACATAATAGTGAATAATATAAAATTTAAAAAAATATATATATGGAGAGAGAGAGAGAGTTCCCCCCTTATCCTCCCTTTCTCTTCAGCGTATTTGACTGAAAATCTATAGGTACCGTCCTTATTGGATTCTGGATACACATATAAAATTTCGTGTCGATACATTTCTTTTATCGGGAGTTATCGTGTTCACAGACAGGATTTTTTTATTTTTGGAATCAAGTGGTCGGAAAACATGAAATTCCATTGAAAACTCAACATAGAATTTCTGTCCGATTACATAACTTTCCCTATACCTACTTGGTAGAGCTGGGGAGGTAATACCTGACAAAGATTGTGAAGGGGCCCTTGAGGCTCAAAGCGCTGTTGCTAAATAATAAATTAAGAGGTGGGGAAAAAAATACATTATGCGCTTTTTTAAAAACGCATATAATATTCAGAGGGTGAGAATTTATATTAGATGTATACATTCATTATCACATAAGTATAAAAAGTAAAAAAAGCCCAGACTGCATTCGAACGTTTTTCAACGTTCAACTCTCTACTCATGGAGTTTCAAAAAAAAAAAAAAAAAATGATAATAGTCTGTTCATGCTCTTTAGGTCTGGCGTTACTCAATATGTCTGAAAGGCATTTTTAATGTCATTTTAAGTAAAAAATGAGTAGCATATCGTTTTGAATCGTATCGTTCTCAATACGATCTAAATTGGAGTCTGTGCAACCTTGGGTGAGCCTACGTCACCGCATATTACTGGGTCTCAACCTACGTTATCTAACAAAAATATTCATAAAACACTGGAAAAATATTGTAGACAATTTTCTAGGTGAAATTATATACATCTCAGCAATTAATTTTCTAGGTAAAATTATATATTTCTAAGCAATTAATTTTCTAGGTGAAATTAGATATTTCTAAGTAATTAATTTTCCGCTCTCTGAGTCCTGAAAATATGAATTAATTTGTAAAATTTGGTTTATAAGAATTCATTCTATCTGGAGTTATCGTGAGCATGGATGCGCAGACATGACCTTCCTCGACCAGGGTCGGCGGAACATGAAAATGGCGCCTTCAAAGTTCCTTTTTTTTAGAGTAACATTTTTTTAAGTATTAAATTTAATGTAATTTCATTTGATTTTAATTTTAATCTTTAAATATTTTATTATTAATTTTAATATAAATTTCAATTTAACTTCTCACTTTTACAAATTATCGACTTTTTTTTTACATAATCGGCGCCCCAGACTATTGCCCGCTTCGCCCGGACCTTCCGCCAGCCCTGTTGACGACGCACTCAATCTTCCAAGACGGATAATCCAAATGGATTTTTGAGATTACATAACTCAGCCTATTACTACATATAGCTAAGGATATAATAATATCAAAATTAATTGGGATAATAAATGTAGCTAATTTTACAACTAATAAACTTTCATTATCAATTTAGTTTATTAAAATGAGGACTAAAATTCATTAATGAACCCATTTAGAAAACCATTTTAGTAGAAGATACGACGGATCTTGGGTTATACCAGAAAAGAGTACAGACAAGATGAAGGGAGAACTTTAATAAGCCGAAGGTAGTCTTAAGAATAATTAGAAATGGTAGGACGAGAGGGTGGGGGGAGGGGAGGCTGGAGCTAAGGAGGGGGGAACGCGCATGCGCGACACAACCGCCAACTCTGTTTTATTGATTGAACTACCAACGAAGGAAATGGAAAGAGGCAAGAAGAAGAAGAAAGGAGGAAATCTTTGGAGAGTTTGCCTTCTTTGCATGTTCCAGAACAGATCTCAAAGAGAGTCTGATAAGTAACCGACTCATACAGGACGCTATAACACCCCTTCAAAATTTATTATATCACTTTAATGGGGTATGTTTAAACCTCAAAGGGTCCTTTACAATCCTATATATGCAAATGTGTCAATAATGTGTCTTTTTTACTTCCCCAGTTATACAAAGTATAGGGGATGTTATGTAACCGCTCAGAAATTCGATGCTGAGTTTCATGTTTTCCAAAGCCCTAATAACAAAAATGGAAAAAAAAAAAAAAAAAAAAAATAATGTGTGTTTTTGTGTGAGTGTGTCTATGTAGACGATAATTCCCGATAGAAGAAATATTTCGACTCGAAATTTTATTTTGTTTGTCCAAAACTCCATAAGAAGGATATCTATAAATTTTCAGCAAAATCGGCTGAAGGGAAAGGAAGATTAGGGGAGGAGGAGGGGGGCTTAACACAGATACCTTAATAACGGCCGATTTAATGGATATTTGGACACAAATTGTAGTATGAGGATTCACAAGCCCGGTATGTAAGTTGATTGACTATTGATTTTTATTGATTTATTGATGATTGGTTTTGTGGAGAGAGAATGAAAACTTAATTGATTAATTCGTGTTGTGGAAGTACATTGCCGATGATTGCCGACGAGTTCTCTATATTTTAGTTTGTTAACAAGTTGTATCTTAAGATTCTGTTTCAAGTAGGTACTATTAAGCTTTCCCGAGGGCGCCGGTAGCTCAGTGGTATGAGTGCTTGCCTTCTGAGCTCAAGAACATAGGTTCAAAACCCGGCCGAGGCCCTTAGTTTATTTTATGTGGGAGGTAAAATAAACTTAAGCACGCCGTCCTTCGGATGGGACGTTAAGCGATGGTCCCGAGCCTGTACAATGTCTGGTACTCGCCCTGTGCCCTAAGTGAATAAAAATTTAGGACTCCCGCAGTAGAATCGGGCTCATGTCCACCAGAGTGACGAAAGAGCGCTCTGGTAGTAATATGACATCATAGTTAAAACCCGGATATTCATAATAACTAACTAAGCTTTCCCGAAATTATCCCAACTTTCTAACAACTAACTATTGAATAACCAGTCACGATATAATCTAAATCTCATAGACCAATTATATAATTTCCAATCCTATAGCTGGGGCAGTTATAACAATAGAATGGACTATAACTTACACTCGACATTCTCCAGACTGTAGGTTTGTTCAAATTGGCACTATTCCAAAAGTCAATGAAAATCGTTTATTGAGAATTTCATAAGGGATAATTTCAGTGGACCAAAATCTCCACAGTTTCGTCGTAGACGGTCCGACCTAAAAATGATTCGAAAGTTCTTCAATCGTATAATACATATGTAAACACAATTTCTGTTTACGATTTATGATTCTAAATACTGTCTTTACAATAATAATAATAAATATTATCGTTAGAAAAAGGTAAAAAAACCTGAACTATAAGTTCAACAGGTTAGGGGGCGCGGGTAGCACATAGGTTGTGTGAATTGCCTTTTAGCCAACTCGCTCAAGATCGTGAGTTCGAAACCCGGCCATGTGGTAGTAGGCGATATGACCTAGGAGTTAAAGCCCTGGCATGAGTCACAAAAACAAATAATAGGTACTACTGAACTTGAAAGAAATAAAACTTGTTTATTTATGATATTGTCTAATTTCACCAACTATATTTACATGGGAGTACTTTCGGTATTTCTACCATCCTCAGCCAAAAGCATAAGAGATAAGACTGATAAGCATAAGAGATAAGACTCATGCTTTTGGCTGAGGATGGTAGAAATACCGAAAGTACTCCCATGTAAATATAGTTGGTGAAATTAGACAATATCATAAATAAACAAGTTTTATTTCTTTCAAGTTCATTTGAATTATTTCACAATATCTCTGCAATAATGTCAGTTTTCATAAATAATACTACATTTGAAGCCAGAGAGTAGAGAAGGTTATGCTCTGATCTGTTCCCAGATGCCTGAGTTCCCCCGTCCACCCTCTAGCTTTGTGTTCAGGACAGTCCACCGATGTAAGCAATTACGTACCTCAATAACTGCTGATGTAATGAATGTATCGATATGAAATTTCACATTTGAAGTCAAAACCCAATGAGGACATAACCTGTCAAATTTCAGCGATATTGGCCGGTTAAGGGGGTCTCATGGGAGGGGGCTCAATTTAAAAATCCTAATAACTGGGGATGTAATGAATTTATGGACACAAAATTTAGTATGAGGATTTAGGAGCCCCTATGTAAGTCAACTATTGAATATTATCGCAAAAAGGTAGACCAGTTTTGGGGACCGAAAAGATAATTGATTAATTTGTTCCGTGGAAGTACATTGCCGGTGATTCACCGATGAATTTTTTTTTTTGTTAATTTGTTGGACCGAAGCGCCTCCCCCCCCCCCCCCCCCCCCCCAAGCACTGAATTACAATATTGTTTGACTGTGAAAATTATCTTTGAACACATAACAGAATGTCAATTTACTGTGGCAATTTGTTGGCTTTAATGCGTCTGATATGGTGTTTGAACTAACTTTTACCCCGTTCACTGCTCCCTATCTGGTCGACCATTTTCACAACAGAGAAAATCCCCTCCGGAGTGGGGGATGGTTGGGGGGTTGGGGGTTGTAGTTGACTGTTTAAATTGGCCCATTTTGAGATGGAAAACAAATATTTATCAAGTTAATTACAAATAGAGATTAGAGAAGGATCCCGCCCCTGGTTTAATTAAAGTTTGAAGTCGTGGTAGGGGAGGGAAAGGGACTACTAGCGCTAGCAGTGGTTTAAAGTCGCATAACTCCTCTAATCCCGTCGACTTCCAGATAATCCCGAGTCCTGACTCCACCTAGACTCCGGTCCCCGAGATAAGGGCCAAGTCTCTGAGGGAGCTCTAACTAAGGGCTCTATAATAGAGCGGCTAACGACCCTGCCTCTATAGTCAGGTAATTAGACCCCAACTTATCCCATCATACGTTACACCCCCTGTCCTGTCCCTTAGTGACAATTCCCTCTGACCAGTCCACCCTTCCCATTCCTCATCGAATAACACATCCTTCGACAAAAAAAAAAATAAAAAAAAAAGTCGCCGGTGAATAATTAAGAAACCCCCCCCCCCCCCCTCCCTTGACCAGTTGGCTTACATAGGGGCTCCTAATCATCATACTAAATTTGGTGTCGGTAATTTTTTTTGAGTCTTATGTGGGTTACGACTTTAAATATGACAACCTCTTCCCTAATCCCTTCCTTCTGAAAAATAATAGATGCCGTTAGAGGGTTCTGGATTCAGATATAACATTACGTATCGATACATTCATTATATCGGGAGTTATCGTGTTCACAGACACACAAACAGACAGAATTTTTTTTTTTTTTTTCATATTTCGAAACTAAAGGTCGGAAAACATGGAAATTTTTGACCGATTACATAACTACCCCTATACTTCGTATAACTGGGGAAGTAAAAACCAGGACTTTTTAATATCGGCAGCTTTTGTACAGATCTCCTTCTCCAGGCTTCTTTCCTGATACTCCAGAACAAGGAGGAACAAGTTGGACAGCTCTTGTCTTAATCATCTTCCCTACGTAATGCGGCCTATTTTCAATTTGCCAACTCCAAGCCGTCGAATCCTTGAAAACTGACATCATTGCAGAGATATTGTGAAATAATTCAAATGAACTTGAAAGAAATAAAACTTGTTTATTTATGATATTGTATAATTTCACCAACTATATTTACATGGGAGTACTTTCGGTATTTCTACCATTCTCAGCCAAAAGCATAAGAGATAAGACTCTCTCAGTCTTATCTCTTATGCTTTTGGCTGAGGATGGTAGAAATACCGAAAGTACTCCCATGTATATATAGTTGGTGAAATTAGACAATATCATAAATAAACAAGTTTTATTTCTTTCAAGTTCGTCAAATCCTTGTCCCAACTGACTGATTGCAGGGGGTGGGATGTGCATCCATGTTATCCAAAGCCTAGAGGCCCCCAAAACAGCTCTTCGCTAGTACTTAACTACTCTACTAACTCTTTAATGAAGCGCAGCGTCTTTTCGAAGATCTGTTTCAATTCATCTGGTTCATGAACGCCTTATCCAAGATTATTATTAATATCCATGACTGGTTTCGGATCTGTGATTAATACTCACATTCACTCAGGATGTAGCGTGGTTTTCTCCATTACTTCACAACTTCTGCAAAAAGGATCACAAGAGCCATTATAAAGATATGTTTTTCTTCGAGTGGTGTTCTGTTAGGTGCCCGATCACTTTCCTCTATGTCTTTCCGGGTTGATCAAGAAGAATTGTTCTTCTTTTGTTGTCCTCTAATAACTCTTTTGACTGACGACAACCCATTTGCCGCGTCAAGATGAGTTCCCATTCCGCAATGCCCATTCGTCCAGGACTGTTCTGCAATGCGCCTTCATGATCCCTACTGAACTTCTTCCTGGACAGTCCTCTTTCCATTCGGCCTTCCAGCCTCACTTCCTCTTTTCGTCCATTCTCTTCAGAAGACTGAAACAACCTTAGTGCTTCTTCTCAAGTCCATCAAGCTTTCTGTCCAGTTTCTTCGTTTCATCCGTTCATTCTTTATCCTATTCCGTCTTCCTTGTCGTTAACACGATGTTATCCTCCACATGATACTGAACACATTCCACGTCCTAAAACATAGTTGCTTTGTCAGTCTGCATCTTCGTCTAAGTTTATACCAACTTAATCGCTAATAGATTCCTTCTCTCTCTAGGAAAAGAAAATGAAAGGTGTGCCCCCTATATTTTATTGATACTAGAGGCGTAAGACCTTATGTATGTAGACGCATGTATGTATATGTATATATGTATAGGTATGGTATAATGTAGTGAAGAAAGAAGAAAAGTTAAGCCTTCGTGGTAGGAGTAAGGCCATTGTCTAGGATTCAATGCCTGTACGGCTCTCTTGGGGATCACTCGTCTGAATTTCAAATCTTGGGCCCCCCTCCCCATCTCCGCTTATATATATATGGCTAAGTCGGAGAAAACGGCCTCCCCCCCCCCCCCCCCCCCCCCCCCATTATTTTTATTCCCCAACCTTCCAAGGAATTGTGTCGCCCCTCCACGTCTTCATCCCTTCTTTTTTGCTTTCCTTTCTGCTCTTTGATCCTTAAGGGGTTTAGCCTATATTTTCCCCTTAAAAAATTACCATTTTATTCAAATATTCCATATATTTGAATATGAAAAAACACTATTCCTATATTTCTGTCATTCTGAAGTATATGAATTAATTAATTTTTGAAATTCTATTGACTACATTCGTTCCCTGTTGAAGCAGGACAGTGTTCAGTGGGAGTGGCTGATGAAGCACGACAATGTTCAGTGGGAGTGGCTGATGAAGTAGGACAATGTTCAGTGGGAGTGGCTGATGAAGTAGGTCAGTGTTCAGTGGGAGTGGCTGATGAAGTAGGACAGTGTTCAGTGGGAGTGGCTGATGAAGTAGGACACCAACTTTCAGCCACTAAGAATGGTAAAAAGAATAAAAAATGCCAGACTTTTTCAAGTTTCGCACATTGAAAAAATTTAAAATGTAAAAAAAATGAAGAAACTATAGACAACATTCAAATATGTTTCTTAGGTTTCCCTGAAATAATTTTTGGTTACTTATCATTAGTTACTTAACCAACACTTAAATAATGAAAATGTCAATATGCCGTTTTTTGTTTTACAACTTGATCATCGGTCAACCTGTCACAAGCTCATTTGTCCACGTAACATTTAATCTGGCTAAGATGTTCACATTTTTTTTTTTTAATCAAATGTCATAAAACATAATTCTGATGAAACTCACCATCGAATTTCTGACCGTTTATATAACATCCCCTTTATTTTGTTTAGCAGGGGTAGTATGCAAATCCAAAGAATGCTCTGTGATCTACTACAGAAAACCTCCCTTATCAGTCAGGTTCTGCAGAATTTCATGTATAAAGAATAGGTTCATGTTACGTAACTTTCAAAGTGTATAATTTCTACATGTTACGTAACTTTCAAAGTGTATAATTTCTAACTAAAGTGTATAATTTCTACATGTTACGTAACTTTCAAAGTGTATAATTTCCAACTATCAGAGATAGATTTTCCCGCTATCCTATCAAACCAGGGTATTATGAAAATCGTCTTGAGCTGAAATAACGATCTACAGTTTGGTTGGGGGCCCACATCTGGGGTGCCACCCCCACACCATCTAAATTCTCCTCAGATACCTATACTCTGTTCTTCTGTATTCCTCCTTCGTTCTCACGATCTAGATAAACTTCACGTACCCACAATCACTTTTTCTCTAACGTTTAAGCTTTTTTTTTTATTTTTTTTTTTTCATTTTCTATATTATGTCTGTTAGGAAGCCAGAGCCACCAAGCCAGGATACAAACCCGGGCCACCAAGCCGGGCCACCAAGCCCGGGCCACCAAGCCGGGCCACCAAGCCAGGGCCACCAATCCAGAGCCACCAAGCCGGGCCACCAAGCCGTGGACCACTACTTCCCTCCCAACACAGCAGATCTATCCTAATAGCCTCCCGTCCTAGGGACTGCTGGATCTCACACAGGATAGAGTGAGTAAGGGGGTAACTGACACTAATTTTCAAATCGCCAAAAGCCAACATCTCCTCGTTGTACTGACTTTTGGGTTTTTGTAGTTCAGTTTATGATATCCGTCCCTCCTGAAGACAGAATTGCTACGAACAGTCGCCATTAAACTCCTAATATAACTAACTCCCACTAATATTTTTATTTTAATTAAACAAATCCTACAAAACAATTGAAACACAATGTAAATTAGAATTTATAACTAATATTTTTGACTTTATGAATTGCCCTCCACAGTCCAAACAAATATAAAACTCACATTCCCCCATTCTAAAGTTTTAATGAATTCGAACCCTCCTTAAAAGACTCTAAAATGTGTATCTCATTACTCCAAATGTCTTCCAACACTCGAATATTTTTTCAAGTCTTTCAGACTTTTCTTCTAATTAAAAACCTCTATTTATGACTTTCAGCTTCCATTCTCAAATTTATTTTTATGTTTTCTTAGAAAACATATAGAGTAAACCTCGTTGAACTCTTTATTTATTTTTTTTTTTTTTCGACTTCTTAAGTTTTAGAAGGGTGATAAAGATTCCTAAAATTCCAACAAGAGTTTTTGAAAAAAGACAAACACCAAGTAGAAAAACAATTTAAAACGATGTTCTTTTAGTGAGGAATTTCAACTCTCTCGGTCCGGTTCCTTGCAGGAACTAATTTGAATGAGACATTCCAGCAAGGAGCTTGGAACATTACAACGTAATTACAACGTTTGTTTCCGTAACTAAATTTCATAAATTAGTACAAAAGTAATATTTCAACAGGTTGGAATGTTGTAAATTAGATGAATCTTTGTAATTACAACATTGCTCAGTGTCCATACATTGTTGTTATTCATGTTCTCACTTGAAGACCGTATCTTTCACTTCCTCTAGTAGAGCCGGTAGCCGGTAGCTCAGAGGTATCGTACCACCCCACTGAGCTCAAGATCACCGTTTCGAAACCCGGCTGAGGTCTTTAACTTTTTTTTATCACGGAGGTGGCCGTTCTTCGGAAAAGACATTAAGCGATGGTCCCTTTTTTTTTATAATGACCATTTATTAAAAAATTCAAAGAAAAAATGTTATATATTTTATTAAATAAAAAAAAAACGAGATACAGAGCGGTCAATATAAAAAAAAATTGAATTCAACCCATTTTCACTTAAGAAATCGGATGAATAGTTTTGTCCGAAACAGAAAACTGCGATATCAAAGAAACATGAAGCTCCCCGTAATACAATAAGAACGACCGACATGGGTTTCGATGACATTGGTTGACTCCCAGTCTATAACAATACATTACATACGTACATATTAGGTCAGTTAGTTATTGTGACTCATGCCCGGGCTTCAACTACGAGGTCATATCGCATACTACCAGAGCGCTCTGAGAGTTCACCAACATAGAGATCAGAGCGGAAACTTACGTTTGAGTGTTAAAAACTCTTTTTAGCTCATCGGAAAGCTCGTGAAAATCTTGAACCGCGGAACCGGGTCTGAGTCTGCAATCGTGGACCCAGTTCCGGGTCCACAACCGAGAACCGGGTACCCGAAAATTCATATACCCGATTCTATAGCCACTATGCACCGGTCTCGGTTCACCCAGAACCAGCTCTACTAATGGACCATCATGCCTACTTGAAACCTATATCCTGAACATCTAGGTCGACTATTTTGGTTAAAACCAACCACAACTAATTATCATATTTACTTTATAGGTACCTACATATGATATCTGGTTGATGTCTATCTACCGACAACGCTGCCTTAATGTTTTTTTCAGAAAATATGAACAATCGGTGCCACAAGGTCGACCAACATTCTATATTTCTTTTTCGACTATTTCAGAACCATTCAGAATATATTTTCCATCTTACTTACGATAGCCTGTTATCGTATCTGGATGAATCCCCCTCTGCTGACATTGCTGTACTGTGTTTTTCGATATCTTTATCTCGATATCTTAGGGTCATTCGATCTCTGAATTTGATTCAACACTCAAATTGTCGATTGTAGCAATGAACATGAAATTTGAATACAAGAATAACATATGTGGCTAACTTAGAGATTTGATTAGATTTTGGATGAAATCGGACCAGTACATTTCACATTATACCGCTTATATTTATAACCTAATCCAAAATTTTTTTAAATAAATGTTGTAGAGAAAACTTAAAGGCACATTTTATATAAAATAGGACTTTTGCAGGTCGCCCGATTTGCGAGATATTTCTCAAAAACCGTACTGAAATGTCGTTTTGCAACTCATTATTTTAGACGTTTTCTCGATTTACCCGAAAACGGTTAGCCATATCGAACAATTAATTCATACCAAACATGTTCCTTATTAAATTCTCAATCAAAATGTCATCCCTTAGTTTTGAGATAGAACCAATACGATAACAGTTATAGCGCCTCAAATAATGTAAAATACTTGTGTTGCCCTCTGTATAGAGAGATTCTGGCCTCTCTATAAGGTCAGAAGCTTATAGAGAGAGATCACAATCCTCCCCATGAGACAGACTTTACTCTGTATAGAAGTGGATTTTACCAAGGATAAAGATAAGCCCCTGTGTACCTTCAACTTGGTCGGCTAAGTCCTCCAAGTACTTCCCCCTTCACAAAACTTAAAGTTTCTCACCCCCCCCTCCCTTCTCACGAAAATACCAAGTTTTAAACCTCAAAACTTAATCCTACCCATGGTCCAATCTCAGCAGCAGCCACAAGAGAGCATTTCTAATTAAAGCCTTCCTTTTCGTTCAACTTAACTGAGAATTTTTAATTAAAAGTACAACTTATCTAAGTGGCGAAGGTCCCCAAAGACCAAAGACCAACCAAAACCGACCAACTGTCCAGGAATTTATATTTTCAATTAAAAATTTACTTAATTCCAGGCCACGTTTTGTTTGCCTTTTTAAGATGGGGGTAAAAAGTTGGCAAACTCGTGTTGGGTTACCATCAGCTTGGGCAAACAAACCGTTAAATCTAACAACAAGGCCCGCCAAGCCGCTTTATGCCCCCTACAAATCTAACAACATGGCCCGCCAAGCCGCTTTATGCCCCCTACAAATCTAACAACATGGCCCGCCAAGCCGCTTTATGCCCCCTACAAATCTAACAACATGGCCCGCCAAGCCGCTTTATGCCCCCTACAAATCTAACAACATGGCCCGCCAAGCCGCTTTATGCCCCCTACAAATCTAACAACATGGCCCGCCAAGCCGCTTTATGCCCCCTACAAATCTAACAACATGGCCCGCCAAGCCGCTTTATGCCCCCTACAAATCTAACAACATGGCCGCCAAGCCGCTTTATGCCCCCTACAAATCTAACAACATGGCCCGCCAAGCCGCTTTATGCCCCCTACAAATCTAACAACATGGCCCGCCAAGCCGCTTTATGCCCCCTACAAATCTAACAACATGGCCGCCAAGCCGCTTTATGCCCCCTACAAATCTAACAACATGGCCCGCCAAGCCGCTTTATGCCCCCTACAAATCTAACAACATGGCCCGCCAAGCCGCTTTATGCCCCCTACAAATCTAACAACATGGCCGCCAAGCCGCTTTATGCCCCCTACAAATCTAACAACATGGCCCGCCAAGCCGCTTTATGCCCCCTACAAATCTAACAACATGGCCCGCCAAGCCGCTTTATGCCCCCTACAAATCTAACAACATGGCCCGCCAAGCCGCTTTATGCCCCCTACAAATCTAACAACATGGCCGCCAAGCCGCTTTATGCCCCCTACAAATCTAACAACATGGCCCGCCAAGCCGCTTTATGCCCCCTACAAATCTAACAACATGGCCCGCCAAGCCGCTTTATGCCCCCTACAAATCTAACAACATGGCCGCCAAGCCGCTTTATGCCCCCTACAAATCTAACAACATGGCCCGCCAAGCCGCTTTATGCCCCCTACAAATCTAACAACATGGCCCGCCAAGCCGCTTTATGCCCCCTACAAATCTAACAACATGGCCGCCAAGCCGCTTTATGCCCCCTACAAATCTAACAACATGGCCCGCCAAGCCGCTTTATGCCCCCTACAAATCTAACAACATGGCCCGCCAAGCCGCTTTATGCCCCCTACAAATCTAACAACATGGCCCGCCAAGCCGCTTTATGCCCCCTACAAATCTAACAACATGGCCCGCCAAGCCGCTTTATGCCCCCTACAAATCTAACAACATGGCCCGCCAAGCCGCTTTATGCCCCCTACAAATCTAACAACATGGCCGCCAAGCCGCTTTATGCCCCCTACAAATCTAACAACATGGCCCGCCAAGCCGCTTTATGCCCCCTACAAATCTAACAACATGGCCCGCCAAGCCGCTTTATGCCCCCTACAAATCTAACAACATGGCCCGCCAAGCCGCTTTATGCCCCCTACAAATCTAACAACATGGCCCGCCAAGCCGCTTTATGCCCCCTACAAATCTAACAACATGGCCGCCAAGCCGCTTTATGCCCCCTACAAATCTAACAACATGGCCCGCCAAGCCGCTTTATGCCCCCTACAAATCTAACAACATGGCCCGCCAAGCCGCTTTATGCCCCCTACAAATCTAACAACATGGCCCGCCAAGCCGCTTTATGCCCCCTACAAATCTAACAACATGGCCGCCAAGCCGCTTTATGCCCCCTACAAATCTAACAACATGGCCCGCCAAGCCGCTTTATGCCCCCTACAAATCTAACAACATGGCCCGCCAAGCCGCTTTATGCCCCCTACAAATCTAACAACATGGCCCGCCAAGCCGCTTTATGCCCCCTACAAATCTAACAACATGGCCCGCCAAGCCGCTTTATGCCCCCTACAAATCTAACAACATGGCCCGCCAAGCCGCTTTATGCCCCCTACAAATCTAACAACATGGCCGCCAAGCCGCTTTATGCCCCCTACAAATCTAACAACATGGCCCGCCAAGCCGCTTTATGCCCCCTACAAATCTAACAACATGGCCCGCCAAGCCGCTTTATGCCCCCTACAAATCTAACAACATGGCCCGCCAAGCCGCTTTATGCCCCCTACAAATCTAACAACATGGCCGCCAAGCCGCTTTATGCCCCCTACAAATCTAACAACATGGCCCGCCAAGCCGCTTTATGCCCCCTACAAATCTAACAACATGGCCCGCCAAGCCGCTTTATGCCCCCTACAAATCTAACAACATGGCCGCCAAGCCGCTTTATGCCCCCTACAAATCTAACAACATGGCCCGCCAAGCCGCTTTATGCCCCCTACAAATCTAACAACATGGCCGCCAAGCCGCTTTATGCCCCCTACAAATCTAACAACATGGCCCGCCAAGCCGCTTTATGCCCCCTACAAATCTAACAACATGGCCGCCAAGCCGCTTTATGCCCCCTACAAATCTAACAACATGGCCCGCCAAGCCGCTTTATGCCCCCTACAAATCTAACAACATGGCCCGCCAAGCCGCTTTATGCCCCCTACAAATCTAACAACATGGCCCGCCAAGCCGCTTTATGCCCCCTACAAATCTAACAACATGGCCGCCAAGCCGCTTTATGCCCCCTACAAATCTAACAACATGGCCCGCCAAGCCGCTTTATGCCCCCTACAAATCTAACAACATGGCCCGCCAAGCCGCTTTATGCCCCCTACAAATCTAACAACATGGCCCGCCAAGCCGCTTTATGCCCCCTACAAATCTAACAACATGGCCCGCCAAGCCGCTTTATGCCCCCTACAAATCTAACAACATGGCCCGCCAAGCCGCTTTATGCCCCCTACAAATCTAACAACATGGCCCGCCAAGCCGCTTTATGCCCCCTACAAATCTAACAACATGGCCGCCAAGCCGCTTTATGCCCCCTACAAATCTAACAACATGGCCCGCCAAGCCGCTTTATGCCCCCTACAAATCTAACAACATGGCCCGCCAAGCCGCTTTATGCCCCCTACAAATCTAACAACATGGCCCGCCAAGCCGCTTTATGCCCCCTACAAATCTAACAACATGGCCCGCCAAGCCGCTTTATGCCCCCTACAAATCTAACAACATGGCCGCCAAGCCGCTTTATGCCCCCTACAAATCTAACAACATGGCCCGCCAAGCCGCTTTATGCCCCCTACAAATCTAACAACATGGCCGCCAAGCCGCTTTATGCCCCCTACAAATCTAACAACATGGCCCGCCAAGCCGCTTTATGCCCCCTACAAATCTAACAACATGGCCCGCCAAGCCGCTTTATGCCCCCTACAAATCTAACAACATGGCCGCCAAGCCGCTTTATGCCCCCTACAAATCTAACAACATGGCCCGCCAAGCCGCTTTATGCCCCCTACAAATCTAACAACATGGCCGCCAAGCCGCTTTATGCCCCCTACAAATCTAACAACATGGCCCGCCAAGCCGCTTTATGCCCCCTACAAATCTAACAACATGGCCCGCCAAGCCGCTTTATGCCCCCTACAAATCTAACAACATGGCCCGCCAAGCCGCTTTATGCCCCCTACAAATCTAACAACATGGCCCGCCAAGCCGCTTTATGCCCCCTACAAATCTAACAACATGGCCGCCAAGCCGCTTTATGCCCCCTACAAATCTAACAACATGGCCCGCCAAGCCGCTTTATGCCCCCTACAAATCTAACAACATGGCCCGCCAAGCCGCTTTATGCCCCCTACAAATCTAACAACATGGCCGCCAAGCCGCTTTATGCCCCCTACAAATCTAACAACATGGCCCGCCAAGCCGCTTTATGCCCCCTACAAATCTAACAACATGGCCGCCAAGCCGCTTTATGCCCCCTACAAATCTAACAACATGGCCCGCCAAGCCGCTTTATGCCCCCTACAAATCTAACAACATGGCCGCCAAGCCGCTTTATGCCCCCTACAAATCTAACAACATGGCCCGCCAAGCCGCTTTATGCCCCCTACAAATCTAACAACATGGCCGCCAAGCCGCTTTATGCCCCCTACAAATCTAACAACATGGCCCGCCAAGCCGCTTTATGCCCCCTACAAATCTAACAACATGGCCGCCAAGCCGCTTTATGCCCCCTACAAATCTAACAACATGGCCCGCCAAGCCGCTTTATGCCCCCTACAAATCTAACAACATGGCCGCCAAGCCGCTTTATGCCCCCTACAAATCTAACAACATGGCCCGCCAAGCTGCTTTATGCCCCCTACAAATCTAACAACATGGCCGCCAAGCCGCTTTATGCCCCCTACAAATCTAACAACATGGCCCGCCAAGCCGCTTTATGCCCCCTACAAATCTAACAACATGGCCCGCCAAGCCGCTTTATGCCCCCTACAAATCTAACAACATGGCCCGCCAAGCCGCTTTATGCCCCCTACAAATCTAACAACATGGCCCGCCAAGCCGCTTTATGCCCCCTACAAATCTAACAACATGGCCCGCCAAGCCGCTTTATGCCCCCTACAAATCTAACAACATGGCCCGCCAAGCCGCTTTATGCCCCCTACAAATCTAACAACATGGCCCGCCAAGCCGCTTTATGCCCCCTACAAATCTAACAACATGGCCCGCCAAGCCGCTTTATGCCCCCTACAAATCTAACAACATGGCCCGCCAAGCCGCTTTATGCCCCCTACAAATCTAACAACATGGCCCGCCAAGCCGCTTTATGCCCCCTACAAATCTAACAACATGGCCCGCCAAGCCGCTTTATGCCCCCTACAAATCTAACAACATGGCCCGCCAAGCCGCTTTATGCCCCCTACAAATCTAACAACATGGCCCGCCAAGCCGCTTTATGCCCCCTACAAATCTAACAACATGGCCCGCCAAGCCGCTTTATGCCCCCTACAAATCTAACAACATGGCCCGCCAAGCCGCTTTATGCCCCCTACAAATCTAACAACATGGCCCGCCAAGCCGCTTTATGCCCCCTACAAATCTAACAACATGGCCCGCCAAGCCGCTTTATGCCCCCTACAAATCTAACAACATGGCCCGCCAAGCCGCTTTATGCCCCCTACAAATCTAACAACATGGCCCGCCAAGCCGCTTTATGCCCCCTACAAATCTAACAACATGGCCCGCCAAGCCGCTTTATGCCCCCTACAAATCTAACAACATGGCCCGCCAAGCCGCTTTATGCCCCCTACAAATCTAACAACATGGCCCGCCAAGCCGCTTTATGCCCCCTACAAATCTAACAACATGGCCCGCCAAGCCGCTTTATGCCCCCTACAAATCTAACAACATGGCCGCCAAGCCGCTTTATGCCCCCTACAAATCTAACAACATGGCCCGCCAAGCCGCTTTATGCCCCCTACAAATCTAACAACATGGCCCGCCAAGCCGCTTTATGCCCCCTACAAATCTAACAACATGGCCCGCCAAGCCGCTTTATGCCCCCTACAAATCTAACAACATGGCCCGCCAAGCCGCTTTATGCCCCCTACAAATCTAACAACATGGCCCGCCAAGCCGCTTTATGCCCCCTACAAATCTAACAACATGGCCGCCAAGCCGCTTTATGCCCCCTACAAATCTAACAACATGGCCCGCCAAGCCGCTTTATGCCCCCTACAAATCTAACAACATGGCCCGCCAAGCCGCTTTATGCCCCCTACAAATCTAACAACATGGCCCGCCAAGCCGCTTTATGCCCCCTACAAATTGTCAAGACACCATATATTATATTTATTACTTCAACTTTTTTTCTCTATTAAAATGAAAAAATAAATCTATGTATATAGAATTATAATTTTTGTCTGTACATGGAATAATTTTTTTTGTTTGATCAGTAAGCCATTTCTTGTTTTATAGAAGCATTAGAGACCATTGTATGCATGTTTGTTTGAACTTGGCAAAATGTAACCACGAAATTTGCAGAACCTTTCAAGAAGTAGTAGCCTAGCCCAAAGCTTAGAATGCGAGCTAACGCTTCTATGGTTGATGGAATTTACATGAAATTTGGCATGTAGCATCCTTAAAAACCCGGTACATCTTGTGGCATCTCAAAATTTTGAATGTGACGGGTGGAGGGGGCGCCCAAAACTTAAAACAAGTGCTAGAGCTCTTCAACTCCCAGTTCGAAAATAGGCTACATTGGATCTAAACATTTTGAACAGGAAGGGGAGAGAGCGTGGGAGGGGGAGCGTCAGAGGGGGGGGGGGGGGGGGGGCTTAAAATGAGTGCTAGACTCTTCATCATATATTTACGAAACTTTCCTGGTATTTCAAGGATGGCCCAACTTAACCAAAACCTAAAATGAGTGATAGCTCTTTTACTGTTGATTGGACTTTCATGAAATTTGACGACGAGAGTTAAAGTTATTATCTGAGCAGACAACCTCGCCAACCGGGCAACGCCGAGTGACCTGCTAGTTTACTATATGTTTCAACTTCCTGAAAGTTTGTTAGTTACTACTACATATAGTTACTGTCATATCGCCTACTACCAGAGCGCATACCACTGAGAGCTACCGGCGCCCTTCATGAGAGGTTAGGTTTTATGACTCATGCCCGGGCTTTAACTACGAGGTCATATCGCCTACTACCAGAGCGCTCTTTCGTCACTCTGGTGGACAAGAGCCCGACTCTACTGTGGGAGTCCTAAATTTCGCCTACCCTAAATTTTTATTCATCTAGGGTAGGGGTCTTTAACGAGTACCTGACATCGTACAGGCTCGGGACCATCACTTAACGTCCCATCCGAAGCGCCCTTCATGAGAGATATACAATGATGTGGTGACCATGGCAACGCTTCTTATTTACTTTGATTTTTCCTTTATCTCTGTTATAATGATCCACAGAAACTTGAAGCCATCCACCCAGGTATGAGTTCCCGGTTCATTTGCTTCCTTCCTCGTGTTTCTCATCTTGTTAGTCTCTGGAGTTAGTTTTTCATCTGTTAGGACTCTGCCAGGATGCGGTTCTTTCTGGGAGCTCATTCCCCGGGGATATACCCTCTCTCCTGGGCTAGGAGGACAACCTCCAACCCAAGAAAGGCACTACCACTCCCCAACCCTTCCGCTCTCCATCCTATCTTAGTTACGTCCTTCCTGGGGGTTGGTTTTCCCTTTGTATTTCCTTTCAACTAGAGTCACCGCAAGTTGGACGTTTAAAAGTAGAACAGTTTTTACTTCCTTTTCATCTTGCGAAAAATAAGATCGAGTTTTTACAAATTTCACTTTTCAAGGTCCCCTGAATACATTTTGACCATTTTCGCGATGTTGTATGTGCTTATGTAATTGGAATTTCGTACGCAAAAACAATTGAAGGTAAGAAATTGGAAACTTGAAATTAGGAATGAAGACGTCTTTACTACCACTTTTCTTCCAGGCCAAAGTACATTTTGCAAAATACTACTTATATTTGTGACCCAATCAAAATTATTTTCAAATATATACATATGTTAAGTCCAAAATATTAACTTCACTTTCTTATTTTTTCTTATTTAACTTCACTGCTTTAAAAAGACACTGTTATTGTTTAAAAACTAACTGAATCCATAGGGTATATATAATATTCGAGTTAAGTTTATCGAATGTTGTGAGTTTTTATTGCTAGTATAAAAAGTCCAAAAGTGGACAACCATAATCCCTGGAAATTTACAAAGGAAAGAGGACAAGTACGAGCACCCGAAGTGGGACAGTCGTGGGATAGCCGGGGAGGAGTCTGCATCTCAACTTCCTGAAAGAAACTATAGATCAACACGAAAATGTAATACCTGTATCGAGAGAAACTCATAAGTAATGACACCTGTAATTCTAGCTGAATCGGGTGGAGAGCGAAAATTTATGTGATTAATCCACGCTGGGGAAGTACATTACAGGTGATTCACAGACTTTTTTTTTTTTATTTTTTTTTCATTTATTCTTTTCTATTTTATTTGAGGTGCTAGCGTTTTACATTCTGTTAAAGAATTTAATTTTCGTCCTGTGTAAATTCTGGAGGAAAAAAGTACAATAGAGAAAGAAGATTAGAAGGGGTGGGGGGGGGGGGGAGGGGAGGGGGGTTGAATTGGAAAAGGGGGGATTTAGATATATTGGAAAGGGAGGCAGGAGACGAGGGGGAATTCCAGAGGGTGGGGGGGGGAGGTTCCGAATGTGTTGGAATGGACCAGCGGGTGTTGGAACGTAGAAAGACGGGACTTCGGAAATTGGAATTCCTCCTAACTCACATCTATTTGGTTTTAAGCGCCAAGGGAGGTACTATAGAGGGAAAAAGGGAAAATTCAGCCTACTGTGGGAAATTTCTTTTTGTTGGGTCCCATTAGAAGTCTTGTATTCATGGAGTGCAATCTTCAGGATTAAAATTTGTAGATTCAATAATGCCACTAACTCTTTAAATCATTTTTGTTTAATATTTCTATTACTATCATTAATAATAAAGAAAAAAAAAGTGTTTTTAAAAAATATTGTATTTTTCACAAAATACATATCTATATATAATATGGGAGAACTTCCTGTATTGCTACCGTCTTCAGCCAGTATTTGTTAAGTCGTGGCTGAAGATGGTAGCAATACCGAAAGTACTCCCATATTATATATATTTGTGAAATAGACAATATTTTTTAAAAACATACTTTTTTTTTCTTTGTTTTTTATTAGGTAAGTGTTTCACAATATATTTTTATTATTATTTTTTTTTAGAAAAACTTTATTAAACTTATATAGTTTATTCGTTTTTTGCTAATTTATTTATTTATAAATATAGATGTGTAATCGCCCTGGAATATCTTGGAAGAAGAATTCTCTTAAAGGAATATAATTAAAAAATATTAAAAATTAAAACGCTGAATAAAAATAGTGTCTAGTCTTATTAATATTAGCAATATTATATTGATTTTTTAGGGGGCGTCGGTAGCTCAGTGGTATGCGTGCTTGCCTTCTGGGCTCAAGATCGCAGGTTCGAAACCCGATCGAGACCCTCATGTTTTTTACCTGGGATGTGAAAAAGACTTGAGCACGCCGTCTTTCGGATGGGACGTTAAGGGATGGTCCCGAGCCTATGCTGTCAGGTACTCGTTAAAGACCCCTGCCCTAGGTGAATAAACTTAAGTAGGCCAAATTTAGGACTCCCACAGTAGAGTCGGGCTCATGTCCATTCGAGTAATGAAAGAGCGCTCTGGTAGTTGGCGATAAGACCTCGTAATTAAAGCCCGGGCATGAGTCACAACTAACTAGCGTTATTCATTCTTTAAAAAAAAATTTAAAAACTGTACAAACAATTGCGCAAGCTTTCCTAAAACAATTCAAAACCTTATGGGAAAGTTCTGTACAATTCCAATTTGCTCATATGTTCGCTCCCTTCAAGGGGGGATATGCTTCTGATGGTGAACTTTCCATAATTCTTTTTCTGGTTCCAGAAAATTCTTGTATACTAAAGGATACAAATATTCCAAAATTTAATATCGGAGCACTTCCACCTTGCGAACAAGAGGACGAAAGAAGGCCCAACTTCCAAAGTTCGCCGAGCCAAGCCAACAGAAGGCGTTTAATTTAACCCTCGGTAAAGCCCCTCCCCCCGGGGGTGACTTAGAGAAAGTTTTTAACGAGGTACTTCTAGAAGCGCATCCGCGACTACTTAGTATGTACCGAGTAAAGCCGGGAACCGCGCGCGCCTTGCAGAGGTAACGTCTTAACGGCCACTTAGATCCTACCAATGAACAATCAACGTTAAAATACTCAACTACTTTCTGTCTTAAATCTATCTATTTAATGATCGATAGGTCTAAAGCTATCGATAAAAAAATAAGATAAAATAAAATATAATAGGTACCTACCTATTACTATAAAATATAATTCCGAATAATACCTACTTATCTATAACTAATTAGGCCCTATTACATTAAGATTACTAATCTATTGCAAAATAAATTATTTTTATCTGCATAAAAACAGCTGTTAGGAGTGAAGTAACTTAAATAGTGAATAAATATACAAAGATGGACTAGTCGCATTTTGTTTTAAAACGAAATGTGAACAACCAATGAATGGAGTACAAAAGACGACGATCAGCTGTTTTAAATAGAGTGAAACAGTCTTAAGTTGTGTTATGGAAGTGGACAGTCTAGAGATAGAGTTGCTTTCAGGGTTAAGGTTGCGCACCATGTAGAAGTGAAGTAGATGCGTAAAGATACTTTCAATTATTTATATGTTTATATGCCCAAAATAACATTTGATATAGTTTTAAGTAATTAGTTAATAAGATTTATTTTTAAAAAATAATTTCATTTTTTTTTATTTTTCAATATTCGTTAACCAATTTATAATTTTCCCGAGATATCTAAATATGCAAAAAAAAAATAGGTTGACAGTCAAAAAAAAAAATTATGTTTTTTTAATTCATAAAAAACGTTAAACATTTTCATTTGTTTAAAAATTAGATTACAGCAAATAATGCGGTCAATTCTACTCTACATTTTTTGTTTCAAGCTTTTTTTGAGAAAATCATTATGTTTCGAGTTATTTTCCTGGGTCAAGATAAAATGAACACCCTGTATACACGATCAAGTTCAATTATTATATATAATTTTATTATAATTTTTTTTCAATTTTATTTTATTATATACATATGTGTATTTTTTTTTCTCTGTCTCTTTTAAAATGTATGTTCATCTTGTTATCTTATTATCTGTAATACAAAACTAAATAATTTGTATGTTATATCTCCTTAGGCCCTGAAGAAGGAAATAAATAGTTTCAGAATCGTTGGTCAAATACAGAGTTAGTTCTTTATACCACAGAACCTCAACTTTGTAAAGATACTGTCGACTTTATCAGGCATCCTGGAAATTTACGATCAGCTGTTATCCCGTGAAGTCAAATACACACAAATAGACAGAAATTGAACTGATAATCTCTAAGATGCAACGGATTTCTGAGCAAACAAAAAAAAAAAAACATTCCGACCATGTACAGACAAAACTGTAATATATATATGTCACAGTCAAAGTGTGAATTCCAGTGAATGTATACATTAACTAGTCAATGTATACATTAACTAGCCGTTTTAGTGAAAGTATCAATTGATTATAAAAATGAACACTATTGCTAGAGAATGTGTACATTTACTAGACAATGTATACATTTTCTAGTGTTCCTTAGTGAAAGTATAAATAAATGAGAAAAAAAGGTTTTTGTAAAAAAAAAAAAACTAAAACTAAACTTCAAAATTTATTTTACAATATAAATATCTAGGAAAGATGCAACAATAACATAAAATATAAACATTTGTAAACAATATTAAAATGGATCTTTTGATTAAAAGCTGATTTTAATTATAAGCTAGAACCTGTACTACTTCAAATATAGGAACGACGGGAGGGGCAGATATATCGTCCCGCCGGCGGAACGCCGGCAAATACGCCCCCAACTTTTGTAATATTTCTATTTATGTTATTAATGCTAGCTATTTATACTTTCACTAAGGCATAGACGTAAGTGTATACATCCATGTACACTTTGACTAGAGAATTCAGTCAATGTATACATTGACTAGTTAATGTATACATTCACTGGAATTCATACTTTGACTGCAACATATATATAAGTAGTTAAGGAGAGTAGAACAATTACAAAGATGACGAAACAGCTGCAACTAACGCACCCTGGGAGGGGAGTTAGGAATTAGGGGACCTTCTCAGAGATAGCAGAAAAAGAGGGCGACACATGTAAGACAGCACAACACAGTATTGGAGGAGTACTGCTTCTAATAGTAAGTATTGTCACAGACTTACATCTGAGTCTACTTAGTTGTTATGACTCAAGCCCGGGCTTTATGAGATCATATCGCCTACTACCAGAGCGCTCTGTCGTCGCTCTGGTGGACATGAGCCCGACTCTTCTCTCTAAATTTTTATTCACCTAGGGTAGGGGGTCTTTAACGAATAGCTGATACATAGTACAGGCTTGGGACCATCGCTTAACTTCCCATCCGAAGGACGGCATGCTTAAGATTTTGTCACCTCCCAGATAAAAAACCTAAGGGTCTCGGCTGTGTTTCGAACTCGCGATTTTAAGCTCAGTAACAGAGCACGCATACCACTGAGCTTTCGGGGCCCTCAAAAAAATGTCCTTTATCATTTTCAATAATGGACGAAGTGACAGAATGATAACGTGCGACGTCTGAGTGACGATGAAGTCTTCATTAAGTTAGTTCTAATATTATTTGATAATGATTATTGAACTATTGTTTGTATTCTGTTATTCAAACAGAACGAAAATAATTATTATTTTTAAAGAAACAAAATTAAAAAAAAAAAGTGGCAGCCCTATTATTTTATTTATGTATATATATTTTTTAAATATTTATATTGTGTTGTATAAAATTACAGACATTGTAATTATTGATAATATATTATAAAATTAATTATATTTATTGGTATAAAAAAAAACAGCTGTTAGAAATGAGGTGTGAAGATGGACAGGCTAATGAGAGAATTGTTTTTAGGCTTAAGCTGTGGTGTACCAAGTTGGAGTGTAAAATAACAGTGAAGTAGATGCGCAAAGGTACTTATATTTATTTATATGTTTACCTATATGCCCAATATAACATTTGGTATATATTTTTATTTCATTTCTAACGATTGAATACTTATTTATACATTTCAAATTATATTATTATATATTGGTGGGGTTTTTGTTTTAAAAAATTTAATTGGAAGGGCCGAAATATCGGCCTGAAACGGCAGGCCAAAACGGAAGTTAATAATAATAAATATATGAACTGAAATGAAAGTATGGGTTTATATTGAAAACTGACTTCGTTGTTTTCTGCAAATATTGGCACTTTTTAGTTGAGTAGCTAATTTAAAAAAATATATGATAATTATTAACTTCAAATAATTTTTTTAAATTTTTATTTATAATTCAACTTCGAGAGGGCGCTCATTCGTCGCTCTGGTGGACATAAGCTCGAATCTGCAATGGTAGTCATAAATTTTGTCTACATAGGTTTATTCATGAATGGTAAGGGTTTTTAACGAGTATCTTACATCGTACAGGCTCGGGAACATTGCTTAACATCCCATCCGAAGGATGATGTACTCAAGGTTTTTTTTTACCTCCAAGATGAAAAAACCGAAGGGCCTTGGACCAACGAACTTGAGCTCAGTATGCAAGCATGCTACATCAGAGCCAACGGTTGCTTTAAAATAAGTAAATATTGACAACACAAGTATTATTATGTTTGTATTTTTAACAATAGTTGATGTATAATAAAAAAATGAATAAGCAAATGTTTTAGTTTATTAAAAGCAGGTTACAATAACGACTGAATATGTGTTCCTAGTTTTATCAGAAGAGGGAGGTTGCCAACCCCTGGTTTAGAGGGAGAGCGGAACTTACTAAGAGCTTGCAGGTCTCTCGTTCATTATCACTGGGAGGTAAAATAAACTTAAACACGCCGTCCTTCGGATGGGACGTTAAGCGATGGTCCCGAGCCTGTACGATGTCAGGTACTCGTTAAAGATTCCTACCCTAGGTGAATAAAAATTTAGGGTAGGCAAAATTTAGGACTCCCACAGTAGAGTCGGGTTCATGTCCACCAGAGTGACGAAAGAGCGCTGTGGTAGAAGGCGAAATGACCTCGTAGTTGAAGCCCGGGCATGAGTCATAACACCTAACCTAACTACATATAAAATTTCTCTGGGCGGCCCCTGATTTGTAAAATGTTTTTTTTTAAGTGATCTAGATGATTAGGTATTATAGATAGGAATATAATGTTGTCATTAGAGATAACCCTATGGAGCGAAAGGAGATAGACGCGGGATTAGGGAGGGTGAGGTGAGATGGGAGTTAAGCCCCATTGAGGGGGGGAGAACTGCCCCCCCCCCCCCCCACCCCCCCATTCTACCTTATCAGGTGCCCTGGGGCTCAATGCCATCACCCCCATGGCTCTTAGGCACTTTGTGATAACCTTTATCATCCCCTCACCATCCCCCTCCTGCCAGTACGTCACAACCAAAAGTGACCCTAGGCTAAGAAAATAAGATTTAAAAAAAAAAAACAGTATGCAGTGAACGAAACTTCTAAAAGTTTCGCCTTGAGTTTTGACATGCAAACAAACGTCTTAGCTCTCTCCTCCCCAAATGTCCTTCGTGAATCACCGGCAATGTACTTCCCCAGAACGAATTAATAAACTATATTTCGCTCTACCTCCAAACCAGTCGACCGTTTGCGCTAATATTCAACAGTCGACTGACATAGGAGCTCCTAAATCCTCACAGTAAATTGAGTGTCGATAAATTCAATAATTCGGCAGTTATTAGTGCTTTTGAATTAAGCCCCCTCCTCTGGACTTCCCCTTCCCTCCGGCCGATATTGCTGAAATTTGACAGGTTACGGACTTTGAATTCAAAAATGAAATTTTGTGGCGATACATTCATTACAGGTATTAAAGTTTTTGAGTTAAGCCTCTTCCCTAACTTCTCCTCCTTCCCTAGTGTCGATTTGGCTGAAAATCGACATATGTTGTCCTTATAGGGTTCAGGGCATACATATAAAATTGTGTGTCAAAACATTCATTCTATCGACAGTTATTAGATCCCCTCTTCCCTTTAGTCGATTTCGCTGAAAATTAATAAGTGTCGTTGTTTAAACATTCTGGATTCACATATAAAATTTCGTGTCGATACATTCATTCTATCGGTAGTTATCATGTTTACAGACACACAGACATTATTTTTTTCTTATTTGGAATCTGAAGGTCAGAAAACAAGAAATTCCATTGAAAATTTCGAGTCGAATTATTGAACGATTACATAAGTTTCCCTATACTTGGTATAACTGGGGAAGTAACAATTAATTCGGTTAATAACTGTAATAAGGCTCAAGATCGTGGGTTCGAAACCCGACCGAGGCCCTTAGTTTACTTATCTAGGGAGTAAAATAAACTTAAGCACGCCGTCCTTCGAATGGGACGTTAAGCGATGGTCCCGAGCCTGTACGATGTCAGGTACTCGTTAAAGACCCCTGCGCTAGGTGAATAAAAATTTAGGGTAGGCAAAATTTAGGACTCCCACAGCAGAGTCGGGCTCACGTCCACCAGAGTGACGAAAGAGCGCTCTGGTAGTAGGCGATATGACCTCGTAGTTAAAGCCCGAGCATGAGTCATAAAACCTAACCTAACTGTAACAAGGCATATAGGGATAATAAATTTGAAATTTTATGAAAATCTGATCAAAAAATAGCTGGAACTCATTTTATGTTTTGAGATTATTGTGAATGTGCGATCAGTCGTTAGAGAGCTAGTACTGATTTCTTGTTTCTGTCTCTTGGAGTCTACTTTGAATTGGGCATATAAGATAGCTAAACAGAACTCTAAAGACAGTCGTGCCATTAGTTACCTAAAAGTCCACTAGATCCAGTTTTTGATCAGCTCACGAGTAGAAAATTGAATAACCAAATTTACTTACATATTCCAAAAGCGCTGGGAGCCCCTGGAAACAAGAAAAATGCCCTAAGTAGCGTTTCGGTAGCGTTGGTTCGTACGTCCGATCCCGAGGCAGAAGGAAGAGGTACTACTGAGATGCGAGTAGTTCTGAGGGGGATGGATGGCTCCTAATGTGAATACTGAGAACGAGCAGAGTCATGATATTTCCAAAAAGGAAATCAATTTCCTGTAGAGTTTTCAGAACCTTTTTCAATTATTTCTTTCTTACAAACACAATTTAGAACCTAAAAAGTTTTCAAGGAATAATATTTATTTATGTAATAATAATTATAGTCAATAGCGTTGGTGGTACAGAGGTAGCGTACTTACCTACTATGCTCAAGATGGAGGGTTCGAAACCCGGCCTAGGCACTCAAATTTACTTCCGGAACCTTCTGCATTCCATCTTTCGGATCGTAGCGTATGGTCCCGAGGCTATGCGATGTCACATTTTGGTGAGAATTTAGTTTTTCTCTAAACCCCGTGAGCACACCCTCCTTTGGGGTCCCCTTCTCTTCCCTCCTTCTTCGATCTCATTCGGTAAGAACTTCATTCCCCTTCATCCCATGTGAGGACACATGCAGCTCTGTTCATTTCAATGAGGACCCCCCGCCAGAGCACAATATTTATTATAATAATAATTAATATGTTTCCAATTATTATTATTTCATTTATAATAATTATGAATTTAGCCCGCACATTTTTCGTTAATGCCCTTCCCTTGTACGAAACATTATTGCTGGTGTGAAGACATGGAGATCACGAATCAGATTCACCTTAGTTCGGATTGCTTCAGATTTAGTGTGAAGTGGCCCTTAGGCTAAATTTAAGACCCCCATTGTTAAATAAAGCCCGGGTATGAATAACAGAACAATAAGGATCGCATCACAACAACCATACGTTATATTTTTTTAAATAAAAATATAATTTCGGTGGATCTCCAGCTAAATTTATTTATATTTTATATTTTTTATTTGTATCTTAATTTTTTTTCTTTTATATTATTAGCATTGTATATATGCTTATAGTTAGTTATTATGACTCATGCCCGGGCTTTAACTACGAGGTCATATCGCCTACTACGAGAGCGCTCTTTCGTTACTCTGGTGGACACAAGGTTTCGAACCCACGACCTTGAGCTCAGAAGGCTAGCACGCATACCACTATGCTACCGGCGCCCTCTATATATTTGTGTATACTCATTGTGTATTATATTATTATTTTCTATTATGTACATATTCACTTTACATCTTTTTGATTTTTAGCCAAATCGGTCAAAGGTAAGGGGTGGATTAGTGGGAGGCTTAACACAAAATTTCTAATATCTGCTGATGTAATGGATGTATTAACCCGAAATTTCATATTTATATTCAAAGACTTATAAGAACAACACCTATCGATTTTCAGCATTCAGCCGAAGGGGAGGGGGAAATGAGAGGGTGGAGGGAGGCCCATATCAAATACCGCAAAAGCTGCCGATGTAATGAATGTGTCGACACACTATTTAGGATTATTATGATTCAGAATCCATTATGTAAGTCAAATATTGGATTATAGCCCAAAAGGTCAATTGGCTTTGAGGGAGAGCGAAAACGTATCTGATTACTTCAAGCTGGGGAAGTACATAGCCGGTGATTCACCGACTTCTTTCTTTTTTTCTGCAGTGTTGACACTTTTTCAATATTTTTTATGTGAACGAAAGGATCCTTGTCATCCCTGAACTGGCATTCTGGTCTTAAACAGTAAACATCACACAGTAGAAGTTTTTCTATCTTAGAGTTTTTCTTTTTCTTCTCTATTATATCTCCCCTCTAGGGGGTAGAAAAAAAAAAAAAAAAAAAAAAAAAAAAAAAAAACTTTTTCCCCTTTTTCCCATTGAAGGGATGTCCCAAAACTGTTGTTGAACTTTGGAAGGGTTGCTAGATCGGGGTAACTTAGGTTACAGAAGAGGAAGTTTATTATAGAAGCTCCCTTCTCTGTGTGCTCAGAGAGTTATAGTTATAGGGTTATTGTTTCAGGTTTAATGGAGTTGGGAAGGGAGGGGGCGGGCTGTAGTCCTAAGGTTGAAGTTATAGGGCCACTAACCGAGACTTAGGACAGGACCGCCCTTCGGGTAGTCGCGGAGGAAATTGCGTTGGTCCCCCCCCCCACCAGACAATTCAGGCCACGTACCTACAGCCCACCGATTCTCCAGGTCCCATTTCCGATGGCCATTCTACCCATTTAGGAAATAAAAAGAAATAGAAACAATGTTGCAAAGATTTAAATTATTACTCGATAAAAACTTTAGTTTCTGTGAATCACCGACAATATGGTAGTGCTTCCTTTAGTACTTTATTCAGCGCGAATCAATCGACTAAGTTTCCGCTCTTCATCTAAACCGAAGTCAACCGAAGTCATACAAAATTTTGGGTCGTTATATTTATTACATCATATAATCAATTATTAAGGCTTTTGTGTTTTGGTGCCACGGTTTTTGTGTTGTGGTGCCACGGTTTTTGTGTCCTTTAATCCTCTTCCCTCCTTTCGATGATTTGACTGAAATCCGATAGATGTCGTCTTATCGAGTTTTGCATATTCGAAATATTCATTCTATTGGGAGGTATCGTGTTCACAGGGTCATTACAAAATTAATTCAAGTCTTCTAGCTTTCGATTGTGCAAGCTTGTTTAAAAACTGTTTCAGAGTCTAGATGAATGTCTCTGTGTATTGACATCAGAGCTAATCCATTCAATCTGTCTTGGCTAGTACTATTTCTGATATAGCTTCTCACACGTCTAAGGGTTGAGAAAGAACGTTCTCTTGTTGGTACAGAAACTGGAAGTGTAGCTCCAATTTTCAATAAACTGTGAATTTTTGGGAATATATTTTTCTCACATTGTTTTAGACTTGAAATAAAATATTTTCAAACTGCTTTCTCTGCTCAAGTTTCACCAGGATCCGCACGACCCTACACTAGTAGGAAAATGTTTTATCTCAATAAATTATTCCATGCAAGTAAAAATAGTTTTATTATTAACAAAAGGGACAATTTTTTTTTTAATTTCTGGGGGTTGATATCCCCCCCCCCCCCCCCCATATCCCTCACCCTAGGTACGCCACACATACACACCACACAGACCCAAAAATTTTATTTTTCATTTTTAGAATAAGGGGTTGGGAAAACATGAAATTCCAGCAAAAACCCAACATCGAATTTTCGAAAGATTGCGTAACTTCCTCTATACACATATACATACATAGTTGAGAAATAAAATCGGCTGCCGTTCATAACAAATATTCAGACCTCAAATTGCGAATATAATTTAAAAAGATTTGAATCGAAAAATGAAAAATAGTTTTTATGTGTGTCTCAGGTATAATAATAATAATAAGGTATCGAAATTCCCTTAGGTTCAGGAAGTATAGGGGAAGTTACGTAATCGGTCAGAAATGCGATGTTTAGTTCTAAACTTTCGGACAGAGTTGAAATGGGTGCCAGGGCATCAGGGGTTTGAGGGCAACGAAAAGGCTGATCAACTGGCCCGGTCAGGAGCTGACAGAGAACCTATGGGACCGGAACCCTTCTGCGGGATCTCTAAGAACACCGGAAGGGCGGCAATAAAAGGTTGGCTGACTAGGAAACACATCCAGTTCTGGATAGGGGTCCCATAGCAAAGACAGTCAAAACTCTTTGTTGTGGAACCCTCAGAGAAAAGGAGCCGAGAGCTCCTGAATATGAGCAGAATGGATCTAAGAGCTGATCACAGGACACTGTCATATGAACAAACACCTACACAATATGGGCATTGCTAGAAGCTCTCTGTGGCGAGGAAAACGAGGAACTCCGGTTCATATTCTAAACCAGTGCGAGGCACTAGAAAGCAGATTATTTCACTGCTTCGGGTCTGCCTTAACGGAGCCGAAGCAGGTAATGGAGGGAACCTGCAGCAGAATCCTGGACTTTATTAAAGATACAGGGCTGCTGTAGGGACCAACCAAAAAAAACTTTCGGACCCCCGGTTCTAAAAATAGAAACAATAAAACCGATAACTGTTGATGAATATATCCGGTAATTGGTGTCGGAAAGAGAGCGAAAAATTATTAAATAACTCTCGCTGGGGAAGGACATCGACAATGATTCAACTGCAACTTTTTCATCGACAATATGCAAAGTAAGAAGGAAGTAGTGAAGTTAAATGTACCCAACCACGTGACCTGCGCGTATAGATAGTTATATGGGGGAATTTTTTCATGTATTCAGAATAAAGGAACAGTCGTAAATAATATATAACTGGATAGCATATGGTCAGGAAGGAAGGAGAAGAAATATGTGAGGAACCGGGAAAACAGTAAAACTAGAGATCAGCTACAATCAGGACAATTGGGAATGTTGTGGGATAGTTGTGACAAGAGGAAGGAGGTGGAGAGAAGTGGATAGTCGACGCCGCGTGCCGCCCCCAGGGGGGGGATCCTTAATGTTTTTATAGGAGCCATAAAAGCGGATTGTATATCTTTTATTGCCGTTCCGACCCCCGGAGTGTCGTGGCGGCTCACCCCTGACATCAGCCCTGGTGGGATAGGATACTCCAGACCCCAACTTTCCTGGTGGGGTAGCATACTTCCCGTGTTTACTTGGCCTCTGGCCATTCAGACCGCAACCGTGGGGAACAACCCCATCAGTGGGGTGCTTTTTATAGGGGAGGGGGGGAACCCCAGAAGTTTAGAGGAGGTACCAGTAACCTTTTGAAAGAGTACAAAATGAGACGACGGTCACAATAAGTCAGACTGTTGTACACTATTAGGTGAATCAGCCATTCCATGAAAAACAAGAAACATCGGCAATATACATCCCCAGTGAAGGGATAAGAGCATTGGATGCTTAGGTCCCTAGGTGTAAAACAACAGCCTACCATATATCCCCAGAACGAATTAACCGATTAACATTTCACTCCCGTCCAAAACCAGTCGAACGTTTGACCTAATATTCAACAGTTGACTTACATTAGGGCTCCTAAATCCTTAGCTAACTTTTGTGTCCATGAACTCATTTCATCGGCAGTTAGAGTATTTGAATTGAGCCCCCTCCCCTAAACCCCCCTAAGCTTCAGCCGATATCGCTGAAATTTTATAGGATATATCCAAAATTGCTTTTATTTTAAATATAGAATGTCATGTCGATACATTCTTTATATTAACAGTTATTGGGGTTTTTGAGTTGAGCCCTTCTCTGATCCCTTTGGCCGATTTCACTGAAAATTAATAAGTGTTGTCCTTGTGGGGTTTTGAATTCACATTTGAAATTTTGGGTCGATACATTTATTACAGCGGCAGTTATTTAAGTTATTGAGTTAGGTCTCCCCCTAATCTCCCTCTTCTCTTTGGCCGATTTGGCTGAAAATCAATAAGTGTCGTCGTTAGAGGGTTCTGATTGGTTGGTATAAGAATGTTCTGTAATGGCCACATCATGGTTGGTATAAGAATGTTCTCTAATGGCCACATCAGATATATATTGTTAAGCATGGTCGTTTAGACGAGCGCTTAGTTCTATTCTCGAGACAGAGAATACAGTTCTTTGTTAAGCAAATGGCAGTCGGTAGAAAGTCAGCGAACAGAACTCTCCACCCCCTAGTTGGAGAACATTAAGACTATTATCATAATTACGAGGTAATAATAATAATAAGTGAATATAAAAATTAATTCAAATAAATAATTCAGTTAACCACGATCAATAGAAACAAACAAACGGGAATTGTTAAGTAAGTTGTGTTTAATATTCTGAGGCTGTGAGTGGATATGTGCTGTGTTCGGGGCTCACTCTGTCTCTTGTTTACTAAAACAGTTCCTAACAGGAAGGATATGGAAAAATGAATAAAATAAATAACATTACCCAATGGAGCAGTCCCGAATTATACGGGACATCCCAATTTTCGGCTCTGTGGAGTAGTACCGAAAGAATCCGGTAGGATACCGTCCTTCCCGATTTAACGTAAAATATTCGTAATAAAATTCATCAACCAGTGTGTAATTCCGGAATTTGTAATTTCCATTTTTTATTTTATTATTTGATGGATGTTACTGCTCGGGTCATATCGCCTACTACCAGAGCGCTCTGTCGTCTAGTGGGCATGAGCCCGACTTAACTCTGGGAGTCCTAAATTGTATCTACTCAGGTTTTGTTACGTAGTGTAGGGTTCTTTAACGAGTACCTGACATCGTCGAGGACGCCGGTAGCTCAGAAGTAACGTGCTAGCCTACTATGTTCAAGATCGCAGGTTCGAAACTCGGCCGAGCCCCTTAGGTTTTTTTATTTGGGAGGAGAAAAAACCTTGAGCATGTCATCCTTCGGATAATAACTAACTATATTATCTCACTATAACTAATAGTTATTGTGACATGCCCGGGCTTTAACTAGGAGGTTATATCGCCTACTACCAGAGCGCTTTTTCGTCACTCTGGTGGACATGAGCCCAATTCTACTCTGGGAGAATTAAATTTTACCTCCCCAGGTCTAATTGCTTTGGGTAGAATTCTTTAATGAGTCGCTGACATCGTACAAATGCTATGATCTTGAGCATAGTAAGCAAGCACGCTACACTCCTCTACATTTGAAAAAAACTATTTTGAAAGTATGTGAGAATTATAATCTCCATGTTTTCCAGATTTAATTCTCAATTGCGTCAGCCATTTTTGCATATTTTAAGGTTTAGTTTAGTTGCACGAGATCATATCAACTTCTCAACAAATCTAATATAGATGAAAAAAAAAAACAGGAACCTATCAAGTACGATATATTGAGAATGTATTTACTGATAAATATTTCCTTGGTTTTTTATAGTTATGGCGGTCAGTCAACGAGGCAGCGGTTTCCCAGTGAAAACAATTTGCATAAATGTACATACATTATATTAAACAAATCACTGGAAAAATAAAAATAACAATAATAATTAAATAAAAACTTAGCTACTGTTTATTGAACGAATTCCATCCATTTTACATTTTAATACCAATTTTGTATAATCAAGAAGTATAATTATTATTGTTATAATATACAAGGAGAGATAATCCGGAGTCCTAAGTGGCATTAATCCATAATAAACGTCAGTATAGTCTTATATGAGAGGAAATATACTGAAGACGGTTGTGTTCAGAGATCAATTCATTGGGAATATGTATCATAAATATGTTCAGAGATGGAGCTAATAAACACTAAGGATTTGTTTAACATTTGTATTGTCTAATTCCACAAAACATGTATACACATATAGCGTACAAATATCAGCTCTACGCTATCGCTATCATCAGTACAAAGATCAACAGTAATATTTAACTTGGTATATTTATACCATTACCTGAGGCTGTGACTCTTCAAACCAGAGGGAACCACGAAGAAGGGAAGTTCCAGTGCCCTTTAGTTAGTTATTGTGACTCATGCCCGGGTTTTAATTACAAGGTCATATCGCCTACTATCAGAGGGCTCTTTTGTCACTCTGGTGGAAATGGGCCCGTCACTACTCTGGGAGTTCTAAATTTTGGCTACCTAGGTTTATTCACCTAGGGTACATGACATCGCACAAGCTTCAGAACATCGCTTAACGTCACATCCGAAGGACGGTGTGCTCAAGGTTTTTTTATCTCCTAGATTGTTCACTTGAGCTCAGTATGCTGAAATAGTAATATTAATGTTTGTCTCAAAATTGGGATGTGAAACTTATTGTTAAGATGTGTTTTAATGTGCTATTATTTTTTGAACTTTATTTAAACCATGATCCGCTCAATCCTAAAGTAACTGGGTTGCCTCAAAACAAGCGTTTCATACATACTAAATCGAAAGTATAAATCGAACCGGATATGATTAAGTGGGTGGGGTACTAAAAAAATAAATAATAATAATGACTAAAATCAGAATGTATTTTTTTTTTTTTTTTGAAATGGCGGCATGAGAAGGGCAAAAGTTTCCAACTTAATTGTAAAATATTTTATGAATTGTCTCATTTCAAGAAGATTCCATTAATGAGATATATAATTTACCCCCTCAACTATAATTTTGAACGTATGATAGCCTAACATTCATTTCAAGGTCCAAACAATTACCTGTTGGGCTTCTTATGTATAATAATAGCGCTATAACAATAGCAACAATTAATTGAGTAAATATACAATTTATGGTTGAACTTGTTCCATAAGTTTCGTCCTAGGTTCCTGAGTGGTTGGGTACTGGTTCTTTGTAAAAAGGGCTTGTTGGCATGGTTTTAGTGGCAATGTGAAGTAGGCGAGAAGAGACGGGTTTTCATTTAGTCGGAGGTTTACAGGTTGTTTACGACCACTTTCCTCAGACACCGATCCAGCCACCCCCCAATGGGAACTGTGTAAAATATTAAATTTAATTCCACACCTCGTGGGGGGTGGGGCTAAATCCCCCATGGGGTAGTTTACCGCCATTCCACCACCCCCGGGCTCTCGTCTTAATTGGACTGACCGCATTGTTTAATTGGGACTTCTAGGGATGGCCACCATGACTCAGGATTATAGGATTAATTCGGATAAATTCGGATTAACGCCCCGACGTTCCTCGCGGGGGGGAGAAGCGCTTTTCCCAGATTTGCATAATTAGATTCCATGTTTCAAGCTCCGGCCCCCCTCTACTCTAGAGCGCCATCATACCCCCTCTCAACGCTTCTATTTATTCAAAGCCATGAGTTATATTTTGTCGGCTTATTCCTCTCTAGCTCCTCCCCCCAATTACCCTGAAATGGCAAAGCGTAAATTGTGGATTTACCAGGTTGAAGTATTTTCGGAGGGATTTTCACCCCTTTATCCGTGAATATACAATGCATACTGATGACCCCCAACAGAGCAGGTTTCTTCCTGATTCCCAAGAATAAATGTCTTAATCCTTCTACTTGTCTATATCATTAGATAGGATTAAGCTGAATTAATTGAGAGAAAATAAAACATAGTTAAATTTCTGGCGGATTAAATTTCGTTATGTTCTTTTGGGTTATGTAAGGAGATTCTGAATTCGTATAGAATATGTTACAGGTGAAAACACCTTGAAAACGCCATCCTTCGGATGGGACGTTAAGCGATGATTCCGAGCTTCTGTAATGTCAGGTACTCGTTAAAAGACCCCTACCCTAGAAGAATAAAAATAAAGGGAAGGCAACATTTAGGACTCCCACAGTAGAGTCGGGCTCATGTCCATCTTTCGTCGCCCTGGTAGTAGGCGATATGACCTTATAGTTGAAGCCCGGGCATGAGTCATAATAACTAACCATTCCCATCATCAGTATCTATAATTTATCTGTTCTTTATGTTAACATTTCTTCTGTCAAACCAAATTTTTTTACTGACCATATTTATTTATTTACCTCTATATTTATGTTCGTTTTGAGGGGTGGAGGGTAAGAAGCTCCATACTTACATTTTACTTCCCCCACTATACGATGTACAGGGGAAGTTATGTAATCGGTCAAAAATTCGATCAGGGGTTTTCAACGGAATTTCATGTTTTCCGTTGGCTTACACAAAAATTATATTAACTACCGTTCCAATGAATGAACTGACACGAAATTTAATTTGTAAATTCAAAGACCTATATGGGCGACACTTATTAATTTTCAGCGGAATCGTTCGAAGGGAAGGGCGACTTGACTCAAATACTCTAAAACTGTCAAAGTAATGAATGTATCGACACAATATTTTTGTGCTGAGGACGTGCATAGCCGATAATTTTTTTCTAACAAATTTAGGTCTAAGAAAGAAGACATTTTATTGGATCCCGCCAAAAAATACTGGAATTTTGGAATTGGTAAAGTTGTAAGCTGGGAAGAAGGTGAAGGGTCCTTCGGGATATGACCCGGTAGAGGGGGAGGGGGGGGGGGGGGGTAGATGGGAATATAGATGGAGGGGAATAGATAGCAGTGATGGACCGTGAAATTGTATTCCCCAAACATATTGTCTGCATAGCCATCCCGTCGTGTCCCAACCCTCTTCAAAAAGCTTTTTGCTACTTTCATGTCTCTTTTTGAATGAGCTCAAGATCGCGGATTCGAAACCCGGTCGAGGTCCTTAGTTCTATTATCTGGGAGGTGAAAAAACCTTGAGTCCGCCGTCCTTCAGATGGGATGTTAAGCGATGGTCCCGAATAAGATGTCAGGTACTCGTTAAAGACCCCTACCCTAGGTGAATAAAAATTTAGGGTAGGCAAAATTTAGGAGACAATTTCTCACTTATCCGGACTAGAAATTTGTAACAACCACTAATGGAAGAAAAGATAAATATACTGAGAGAGTGTGGTGGACACAAGGAACCTCGGAAACTCTACTGTTTGTTGCGGTAGGGGTCTTCAGCAACAACGTAACATCTCAGTAGGACAACTATTTAACGTCCCCTGCAATGGAATTTTTACTTCCCAGATAAAAAACCTTAAGGGCTTCAGCTAGGTTTGAATCAGCGCTACCTTTCAGCTACCAGCGCCCTTGCTAATTGTGGGAAAATTGTTTGTACAAGTATCTGGATAAAAAAATGAAATATCCAGAAAACCTCTACCACTATCCCATTAAAAAAATGGGTGTTTGTGCATCGTTCAATGGTCGGCCCAAGTAAACTCTATATTCTTATTTTAGATATAGATTTCACTTATTTTAGATACTACAAAGAACTCAAACGGTGAAATTCCGATATTGTACTTCACAGAAAACCTGGGGGCTAGGGGTGCAGACCCTACTGATTCAGGGCCCCCTGCTAATAAATAGATGATTACAAAATAAGAAATCAATATAAATAAAATTGAAATATCAGCTTTTTTTTTATGAATAATCTTACATTTTGTTATTCTAATGACTTAAATCTGTCGTTCTGTTTGTTTGTGTTTGTGTTGGGGAAAAAATTCACGAACCCTAGTTGAATAAACCTAGTTAGGTTAAATTTCGAACTCCCAGAGTAGAGTCATTTCCACCGATTAGGCGATATGACCTCTTAGGCAAAGCCCGGGCATGAGTCATAATAACTAACTACAATTTTACATTTTTATGTAAAGAGTGGTGGAATATACAACATAAATATATAAGGAAGAAAAATAAGTGAATGGTGGAGAGATAGAATAGAGGGATGTTTGTGAGTGGTGCCCACCTGGATCCTCCCCTATCGGACAGACGGTGAGCTACACAAATCACCCAGGAGTGACACTTCCAGAGAACATCCATCCCGGGACAACCCCCTCCCCGCCAACCAGCTACTAACTCAACATCACCAGGTCTCCCTTCATACAGTTCCCACACCTACTCATGTCTTAGTTGGCACAAAAAAAACTCACAACTTCACTCCATTATAGAAGAGATAATGAAGGCTTTATGGGGTGGGAGATCTTCTTTTACGCTTCCCTGCGGCAGGTGGGGCGCAAAAGAACAAAGAAAATGATACAAAATAAATTCAGAAGTGACTTGGCGAAAGAAAAAAAAAAGAAAGATAAATTGGACAGGTATATGGGCAATATACAGCCATTTTGTAGGAATAGAAAGACACTTATATTGTGTTAGAGCCATTTCAATATCGTCGGTGTCATCCTAAACTTGGGACCAACACGAGTGGACATCTTATAGTCTAGAGCAGATTTGGGCAAACTACGGCCCACGGAAGGATTCGAAAATGTCCAGAATAGCAAGTTCTTTGTTAGTTTATTATACCTAAATGTAGTTTTGAAAAACCTCGTTTTAAACGTTTCTTTGATTTACACGAAAACGGTTAATCCTATCGAAAAATTGGTTCTTACCAAAAATGTTCCTTATTAAATTTCCACTCACTAATAAGTACCAGAGATAGCATCAATACGACCTAAATAGAGGGCGCCGGTAGCTCAGTGGTATGCGTGCTTGCCTTCTAAGCTCAAGATCGTGGGTTCAAAACCCGACCGAGGCCCTTAGTTTATTTTATCTCGGAGGTAAAATAAATTTCAGCACGCCGTCCTTCGGATGGGACGTTAATCGATGGTCCCGAGCCTGTACGATGTCAGGTACTCGTGAAAGACCCCTACCGTAAGTGAATGAAAATTTAGGGTAGGCAAAATTTAGGACTCCCACAGTAGAGTCGGGTCTACCAGAGTGACGAAAGAGCGCTCTGGTAGCAGGTGATATGACCTCGTAGTTAAAGCCCGGGCATGAGTCATAAAACCTAACCTATCCCCATCTATATTCTATATTTCATCTTCGGCTATTTTGGTTGGAGCAACCAGAAAATATTTTGTATCTCTACTTATAGGTTTACAGCAGAGTGGTTCCCAAGTTGAAATAGCACCCTTTCACCTGAGATGTATTTGAAGGGTCCTCTCTGCAAACTGACTTAGTTCATAACTAGACCTGACGATGGTGTGAGGCTGAAACCGGTAGTTTTGTAAATATCTTTGGTGGAATAGACAACATTTAAAAAATAAGTTTTTTATTTTATTTGTAGGAATATTGAGGGTGGAAGAAAACAGGCAACACTATTCAAACGCCAACGTTCCAATATATTTTATATCATCATCAGGGCCTACAAACATGGGGGGAATCAAGATTTTTCAGCATTTCTGGCTGGAATGTGACATTTAATGGGGGTTTTCCTGGCTCCCTGTACCTGGTTCCTTCAGCACCCTGCATTATTGTACCATTTCATTGCAATGTAAGACTCCATCCAGTGTACATGTCTTCTCCCCAACCCTGCTTATCCATAGTAAGTCATTTTAATGTTTACTCTTTATTATGTTCCAGCTATTTGTCTATTTCCATTATTAATGTTTATGTTTAGTAATGTATTCATAGTTAATTTTAATTTGTATTAGTGCATGTTCATGTTTATGGTTAACAATATATCTATATTTAATTTTAATGTTTAGTAATGTATTCATAGTAAGTCAGGTTTAATTTTTAACTTGTTACAATGTCTATTTTAACATTCAGTAATGTTTATCAACACTAATTTTGTTTAATTGTGATTCTAATCTTGATTCCCCCCCATGTTTGTAGGCCCTGATGATGATATAAAATATATCGAAACGTTGGCGTTTCAATAGTGTTTTCTTCCATCTTTGACTGACCCTCAATATTCCTACAATTAGAATCTACAGTCGCTAATCAACATCTACATTGTTTTATTTATTTATTACAAGTTCCACAAAATGTACGCCATCTGGTTGAAGCCCTTTGCCTGAGTTAATGTGTTTTCATAAAATATAATGAATCGGTGCCACAATGTCGACCAACATTCTATATTTCTAATAGAAATAAAAGACGTTGTCTTCCCACTGTTTTATTTTATACCAGAACCGGTTTTCGACGCAACAGCGTCATCATCAGTGGTTCATCCACCCACACAGCACAGCGGTTGGAAGATAACTGGCCTAACCGCTGTGCTGTGTGGGTGGATGAACCACTGATGATGACGCTGTTGCGTCGAAAACCGGTTCTGGTATAAAATAAAACAGTGGGAAGACAACGTCTTTTATTTCTATTAGAAATCTCGTCCCACAACATCTTACTATCACATATGTTCTATATTTCTTTTTCGACTATTTCAGAACCATTCAGAATATATTTTTCATCTTACTCAAGATAGTCTGTTATCGTATCTGGATGAAACCCTCTGCTGACATTTCTCTGCTGTGTTTTTCGATATCTTTATTTGTTGGATCCTTTTCTTCTGTTTTTTCAGGGTCATTCGATCTCTGAATTTGAGCCTATACCAAATTCACATCAAAGATTCTGTTCTCCCTTTAAACATTCTATCTCTTTATATGGTATATCCTTACCTTTAGTTATGCTCATTTGAAGGACTTTTGATCTCTGAATTAGAAGGTATATCCGACTCATATAAGTTTCCGCGTTCCCTCTAAATCTTTTATCTTTTGACTTGCTGGACTCTTACCTTCTACTTTCCCTTTTTTGAGGACCTTCGATCTCTGAATTCCAGAGTAGATCCCGACGCAGCTTAAGTTTCCGCTCTCTCTCTCTCTAAATCTTTAATCTCCTTACTACTCTAACCCTTACCGTCTGTTTTTACACTTTTGAGTGTCCTTCGATCTCTAAATTTGAGACTGCACTTCGACCAACAAGCAAGTTTCCGCGTTCCCTCTAAACCTACACTCTCTTTATTCTGTTTTTTAGCTTTTGAGGATCGTTCATTCCCTGACTTTTAGGCTACATCCAAACTCTCTAAATATTTGATACTACATCTGAGCTACCGGCGCCCTCAAATTTTTTTTAATTTCTGTAAGTTGGTATAATACCCATTTCGGCATTATATGATTTGTTGCCGAAATCGATAGTAGGTATATAAAACATTTTTGTGGAATAGACAATATTACATAAAATAATTTTGTAATATTTATTTATTATAAGTTTTTACAATATGTCCGCGTTTCTCAACCTAAAAGTTATCGATTTATATCGGAGAGTGATGAAGTGCCAAGGGCTTGTGTATGTGTTCAATTTTTATGAGAATTGATTAAAATAATTAATAGTAAAAAGTATGAAATCAAACCATTTAAACATTTTATGACGTAGAACTATTAAATTTATATTCATTGATAAATCAAGATATCGTTCACCTACGGAATCTTGAAGAGTGTGATCACATTATTCTGTAATATATATATATTTTTTTAATTTTAAATAGCCTGGTTATAATCATGTAAGTACACATCTTTTTAATTGTCTCTACTAGTCGATTTGATGAAGTTGATCCTTGGACAGTGAGGGAGGGAGGAGTGGGGACGGGAGAGGGAGAAGGGAGGCTGGTAAGACAGATGGAGGGAGGTGGTAGTGGGGGGAGAGCTCGCCTCTCATTGGCTGTTTCCATGACAACACACATAATGGCCGCCCTTCTCCACCCAATAAATCACCGCCTCTCCCCCCCACCCCATCCTCCACCTCCTCCCTCCATCCTCTACACTTTTCCTACTCAAATATTTTTCTTTCTTTTAGTATTTTTTCTTCGTTTTTCGTTTTCTTTTTACCCCCCCCGGGACAAAGGTTGCCGACTCAGGCTGATTTTCGTATTTTTTTCGTTTATCCGAAATGTAGACGCACCGACTGACAACTTTATTACGTATATAGTATACAATTATCGTCCACCTAACCTATAACGATCCTCTCTCTCCCTTAAAACTTTTTATTTATTTTTTCTTTTAAAATTTATTAGCCATTTATGTTCAGATGATATCTTTCTCGCTGTAATAACTTCATTTCTACATCTCTTAATTTACTTTTAAATGTATAATTCAGATCCCTTCCATCCCCTTCTTATTTTATTCCGATTTATGCCCTAGTATCTGACAAATAAACATGACAGAGTGGGGTCAGATAAGATGGTTCATTTACAAGCCGTTGGGTGATCTAAAAGTTTTAATCCTTTCGTTGTCAATAGAGAGATTAATAATAAATATTACAAGGATACGCTAATATATTTCTTATATATAATATATATATATATATAAATAATTCTATGGATAATGAAAGGATTGTATGGTAATCATCTGGCATTTTATAAATAATTAATACCTTCCTACCGAAGTAATGACGGAACACTGTTATAATTTCGATTATACTTAACCGATTTGCGTGAAAATTTGTCATGATAGCCTCGAATCGCTTATTCTAACTTCAGACATTCAAAAATATAGCAGGACCAGGAGAGTCTCTCAATATTTCTTCCCCTTGCGATACGAAGTATAGGGGAGGTTTCATGAACATCACAACTTCCGGTAAAATGAATATATCGACGGGAAATCTAATAAGCGTATTCAAATATTTATAAAGACGACAAGTATTGATTTTGAGCTAAATCGGTCAAAGGGAAGGGACTCAACTCAAAAACTGTAATAACTGTCGATGTAACGAATGCATCAACAATAAATTTAGTATAAAGATTTAGAAGAGATTATTCATTGACAAAAAAACGTAAAAAATCTTTAGATCACCCGACTCTCCTCACCCTGTCATGTTTATTTGTCAAAAAATTCTGTGCTTATGTCTATGAACACGATTACTTCCGATAGAATGAGTATATCGACACGAAATTTTATGTACTTATCCAGGTTCCCATAAAGACAACATCTGTGGATTTTCAGCCAAATCGACCAAAAGAAAAATGAGAATTAGAGGGGGTGGTTTAACAAAAAAACTCTAATAAGTGCCTATATATATGTTTTCAATCAAATCGGTAGAGAGAGCGCGAAAACGTAGACTGGGGAAGTACATGATGGACGACTATGTTTTGTTGTCGTTAACCCCATTAAGGTACAGGTACGTTGTACTGGTCTGCTCTGTGCACTGGAGGAACGTTCCAGGAACACCTTTTTTTACAAGAAGAACCTGTGTTTTGTTAGTTTTTTACCCGAACCTGCCCCAAACTGACTGAGCCATTCCTAAATGCAGGTCAGTGCACAATCACACTCATACGGATCATTCCAGGTTCGGGAATCCTGTACTCAGTCTGCTAGGTATTCCACAGTTTCTATGTGAGTTGATTTTTTATTTCAAATATGAAGTACTTCGTAGTCGAATTACTTTAGTTAATAGTTAGTTATTATGACTCACGCTCAGGTTTTAACTGCAAGGTCAGAGCGCTCTTTCGTCACTTTGGTGGACATGAAAATTTCGCCTAACCCAAATTTTTATTGACCTAGGGTGGTTTTTTTTATGAGTACTTGACATTGTACAGACTCGGGACCATCGCTTAACGTCCCATCCGAAGGACGGCTTGCTTAATTTTATTTAACCAATCTTCCTTGAAGCCCTTCTTCTTCTTTGTCCGATTTTTCTAAAAATAAGAAGGCCATGGTAATAAATATGAAATTGTCATGAGAGCTATTAACGATGTTGACCCCCCGCTCTAAACGATGTTGACCCCCCGCTCTAAACTCTCCGCCCCTTCTCCTTGACTGAAAACCAAAAAACAACATATTTATGGACTTCTTCACATATACAATATTGTAACGATGAATGCATTCTATATTAAGTTATCGTGTGTCGCTAGGCATGAACAGACGTCAAATTTGTTTTTACTTTTCCAACTTAAGTTATTTAATCGATCCAAAATTCGTTGCAGAATTTTCAACGGAATTTCTTGTTTTTCGATCTCTTGATTTTCCAAAAATGAAAAAAAAGGTTATTATTTTTGTGTGTGTGTATGGCTGTGAACACGATAACTCGCTATAGAATGAATGTATCGGCACGAAATTTCATATGAGTATCCAGAACTCTCTAAAGATGATATCCATATATTTTCAGCAAGGTCAGCTAAAGGGAAGGGGGGCATTAGGGTGGGGGGGGGGGGGGGGGGGGGCTTAACACAAAAACTCTTATAACTGCTGTTGTCATGAATGTATTGACAGAAAATTTTGTATTATAATTCAAAACCTCATAAGAATGGCACCTATTAATTTCACGCGAAATTGGTTGAAGGTAAGCAGGGGTTCAGAGAAGTGGTTTCGACTCAAATACCCTAATAAATGTATCGACACAAAGTTTAGTATAAGGATTCAGAAGCCACTATTTGTCAAATATTGAGTTTTAGCCCAAACTGGTCGATTCGCTTCAGAGAGAGAGCAAAGATGTAATTGATTAATTTGTGCTGGGGAAGGACATAGTCAGTAATTCGCCGCCGACTTTTTTTAAAAATATAAAGAGGACAGACAAAGGTATTACACATACTGATGTGAATAGAGTCCCAATGAACCAGTAGACAGAGACAGGAATCATTTCCAACAAGTCGAGTCAATAAAGATATAAATCATAGCAAGTCGAGGGTCCTGGGCTAGTGTGAATGTAGAAATGGGTGTATTGGTTCATAAATCGGGCCGATAATGGGTGTCCGCGTCCTATATTGGGCCGATAACTGCCGATAACTTCACCAACTTCCACCCCCTCCTATAACGGCTCTCTCTCCTAATAGACTCCAAACAACTTATGATCTTTACTTTCTACAAGACGATCTACAGACCTTTCATTGCGACAATATAAAACAGAATTTATACCAAATATTAGATACTTAAATTTTTCATTATTCTTTTTCTTTGGGTTTAACGTGACATCAACTGTTGTCGTTATTAGCGACGAGCTGTCTATAGGTAGGTTGCTCCATTTGAAATCATGAGCACAATAAATTATAAGTTTATGAACTGCGACTGCCGTCCGGATTCCAACCCCGTTCTTTTGCACTTCAAAACAGTCATTTCACACTATAATTTTTTTTTTTCAATAACTATTGAAAGTGAAGAGTGAATATTAATAAGAAATATTAATAACTCCTGTAAAATAACCAGGGACGGGGTGACGTTTTTAGAAAACAATTTTCTGGATGAGGGGGGACAGAAATTGATCATAAATCTTTTTAGGACAAGGTATCATAAATAATTTTTAACAGGATCATAGGAGATTTAAAAACAATATAATACAATAATAATATTTATTTCCGTTAAACATAACATGGTAATTGTATACACCATTTTGTATATCAAAATAGCTTATGAATTATATACATTATATTAAATCATAGATCACTTTCACATGTGAGATACATAACAATAATTACAAAAACAATATAAATACATTGTAGAAAATAAAATAATGTAAAATTCCTAATATTATTAGTACAATATTTACTATTTTTAATTAAAAATAACTCTCATACGATATTTCGGTGTGATTACAAGCCTTATCCTGGGGTTATAAAGAGCAAAATTTACAAGAAGAAACAAAAAAAAAATATATATATATAAATTAACAAATAACCAAAAAGTGAACAATAAATAACTTATAAAATTAATGATAATAAAAAAAATTAAACAAAAGTAATTACAATATAACTAAAATGATATTGATAGAGGAGCACTACAAAAAATGTAAGTAAGTATGTTTCTTTTATAAAAGCGTCAAATAAAAATGTCCAAGGAACCATTTTTTTTTTTTTTTTTTAATAGTTCTGACAAGTGATTAATTTTGTAAATGTTTACTCTTAACAAACAGAACATGTGATGGCAAACTGTACAGAACTATTTATTAAGGAAGTTCGCATTCATATTTCAAAAAAGACCGTTGGTAAAAATTAATGGTAATCTATTTTCCCAGCGCGCATTAATCAACTATATTTTCACTCTAAGACCAATTTGGTCGTAACATCGACAGTTCTTAGTGTTTTTGAGACGGGCCCTCAATCACTTTAACTGAATTATAAATCGACAGTTTTCATTCTTATTGGGTTCTAAATACACATATACAATATCGGAAATTTTTCAGAATTTTTATGTTAAGTCCTCCCCTAATCCCCTGCTTCCCTTTTGCGGATTTGGCTGAAAATCTATAGGTGTTGTCCTTATTGGGTACTGGACAATCATATAAAATTTCATATCGATATTTTCATTCTATCGGGAGTTATCGAGTTCACATTACAAGATATATTCTTAGACAGAAATATTTTATTTTCATTTTTCCAGGGGGTCTGACAATGACTGAATCCGAAATCGGTCAGTATAATCCTAACTTGGCGCAAAATTTTAGGACATGCATATTTTATAATGGGTAAATATGTTTGAATTTTATGCAAAAAGATTTACTTAATTTTAGAAGAGTGATTATTTTTCTCTTCCATGGAAATAGTCTCCTAATGAAGATTAATCCTCGACCGTCTATTTAAATTTCACTTTTTATTTTGCTCCATTATATAATATTATACTAGGAATTTGGATTTAAGTTATATTATATGTTTTCAACAGAAAATTTAAATGTATCTGCATATCAATTAAGTCACAATTTATCAAATACAATTTTATCAGATAATCTTCTGCGTTGGTGGTCGAGAAAAAAAAATAAAAACAGGATGTTTAAAAAAAAAGGAAAGACAAGCTTGTGGAGCGAGGAAAGACAGGAGCTCATAAAGTGAGTTTAAGGACATGTAGAAGAAGTCCTGTGGCAGGAGCTGGGAGGTTCACAACTCACAACTGCCAATTAACTGGAGATCCTGGACAAAGTATGTCTTCTTGGTGGAGGACCGAGTTCGAATCCAGTTCGTAGCTCTGTCAACAAGGCTGTCTCGTAAAGTAGCCACTCCGCCCGCCAGGGAAACACCAGGTTCGACCACAGCCAATCCGACGTTCTTATCTACCTGAGAGCGGAATTAAATTGCAAAATATAGTAGTCCGTGTTCGGTATGGAATGTCATCGGATGTGATCCTGGGCTTGCAACGAAATAATAAAAGGAAAAACCGTCGGTGAATCACCGGCTATGTACTTCTCCAGCACGAATTAATCAATTACTTTTTCGTTTTTCCTCCAAAGCCGCTTGAACTTACGCGCTAAAACTCAATACTTGACTTACACAGTGGTTTCTGAATCCTCATACTGCATTTTGTGTCGTTATATTCATTACATCGGCAATTATTAAGTTATTCCTTCTCTATCTCCCTTTTCCTTGAACTGATTTCGCGGAAAATGAATATCTGATATCCTTATGGGGTTTTGAATTTAAATATAAAATTTCATGTCGATAAAATCATTACATCAGCGGTTATTGGGATTTTTGAGTTGAGCACCCATCTGATCCCCCTCCCAATTGACCGATTTGTCTGAAAATGAATAGGTGTCGTCCTTAGTAGGTTCTGAAGGCATATATGAAATTTCGTGTCACTAGAGTTTTCACTATAATTTCAGTTTTCATCGACCCCCTGACTCAAAAAATTAAAAAAAACAAATGTCTACAGTGTGTGGGTCCATTAACAACAATAACTCCAGATAGAATTTTATATGTGTATCTAGAACCCCATAAGGACGACATTTAATGATTTTCAATCAAATTTAAATATTTTTCAGTTTAAAGGAAAAAAGCGGATTAGGGGAGCCCAAAACCGTAATAATTACCGATATAATCAATGTTTTGACCTAAAATTTAGTATGAGGATTCAGAAATTCGTATGTAAGTCAAATATTGATTTTTGGCGTAAACAGTCGATTGGTTTAGGGAAGGATAGCGAAAACTTATTTGATTATTTCGTACTGGGGAAGTACATTGTCGGTGATGCACTGTTTTGTCTTTCATTTCTGGATTCGGTTGGCCGAAAAACATGAAATTCCGAGGAAAACTCAACAACGATTTTTCGATTATAGGTTAGGTTTTATGACTCATGCCCGGGCTTTAACTACGAGGTCATATCGCCTACTACCAGAGCACTCTCTTTCGATAACTCCGGTGGACATGAGCCAGACTCTACTGTGGGAGTCCTAAATTTTGCCTACTCTAAATTTTTATTCACCTAGGGCAGGGGTCTTTAACGAGTACCGGACATCTTACAGGATCGGGACCATCGCTTAACGTCCCATCCGAAGGACGGCGTGCTTAAGTTTATTTTACCTTCCAGATAAAATAAACTAAGGGCCTCGCCCGGGTTTTTTCGATTATATATATTTATATATAACTTCTTCTATATTACGGCATTGTAATAATGTATTAATTAGCCGTTGGAATATAGCCGTTTGTTGGCCTGTAGTCGCTGGTGCAGGCTGGGCGCGGCGAGCCACTGGTGCATAGTTCTCTAACAGCTCCTGACAACATCTTTACTACCCAGTGGGTATATTTAGTGGCCCATTATCAGGATTTGTGGCCCACTTCCAGGCCCTCTTCTACCCTGTTTATATATTTATAACATCTCGCCTCGCCTTCCCTCCGCCCAGGGTGGTTATTATTGGACCCTGGAGAACTCGTTTTTCAGACAACTTTACCCTAGACTTTTCCAACCGAGAAGGAGTTCCTATCTATAAACATATTTCTTGTTTAACTTAAACTCAAACTGATGTTAAATATATATATTTTTCATTCATTTTTTTTCAACTATTTCACAATGATTAACTATAATTAATCATTAAAAGTAGTGTTTATTTCTTTAAAAGAATATGAGTTCATCATGACGGTTGGAAATTTAATAAGGAACATTTTTTGTAAGCAAGAATTTTTCGATAAGGCTACCAGTTTTTGCGTAAATCAAGCACACCTAAAACAAAATAGGCCTTCTTTCGAGACATCATTTCGAGACCCATGTCGAAAACCGGGCGACTTTGGCAAAAATGAATTGTATATTAAATGTGCCTTTTAGTTTTATCTACAACTTTTATTTGAACACATTTTTGATTGTCATTATTATAAGCATATAAGATTAATTCATTATTATAAGCATATAAGATTAAGTAATTATTATAAGCATATAAGATTAAGTCATTATTATAAGCATATAAGATTCAGTCATTATTGACTAAACTTTACATAGGCTTCGAAGAAATAAGATCTTAGTTTTCGTCTGATTTCGGCCAAAATATAATTAGATCATGGTTGAAATATGTGACATCATCATTTCAAATTGTCAAGTTCATTGCTACAATCGTTTCTCAGTTAGAGCGCTCGGAAAGTTCCAATCACACTCATCACTAAAATGGTCGAATCGTGTTCAGTGGACTTTAAAAAGTGAAGTTCCGTTGAGAACTCGATCTCGAACTTTCGCAGGATTTCAATTCTCTTTATCATATATATAAAGCTGAAAATGTCTGTGCGTTGTACCGCTATAACTCACGAACGGCTTGATGGATTTGATTAATTTTTTTTTAAATTTGTTCGTCATCGTCTGTGGAAGATTATAGGCGTATTAGTACCTCAATATCTGGTCCATTCCAGCATCCACCCACGCAATCTTTGTAACTCAAAAACCACTGCAATGATTAATGAGGAATCTTTTTGAATAGATCAGTTTTATCTAACGGAAGGTTAAGGTCTATTTTTTAATCAACCCCTGGTCCATCCCAGCATCCACTCACGCAATCTTTGTAACTCGAAAACCATTGCAACGATTAATGAGAAATCTTTTTGAATAAATTAGTTTTAGCTCCAAAGCTAGCGTTACTACAGTTGAAGGACTATAAGCCTTATTCCGTATGAATAATTGAAAATTATAACATCATGAATGTACTGTCGAGGAACTGAATAGCCTTATAGGGAGATATTGGGAGAAAAGTCAAAGTTCCCCGGGCAACGCCGGGTATTACTGCTAGTACTAAAATATAAGAAAGTAAAATGAAACTTTTCAAAAAAATTTTCTTAAACTTAAATTTCTGATTTCGCTCTTTATTATTGTTTCAGAAGCAGCTAACCCGAATGAAGAGATTTTTCCAAATGCACGCCTGCTCAAAATGCCCAGACTGCCTGCATGCATTTTGTCTCATGGACCAGATGCAGTTTCAAGTCGTGATCTGAAATTAACCAAATCGACATCTTCTTATTGGAACATCGTTAGCGACATTTTTGTGAACATTGAGATATATACACCGTTAAATTCGTCTTTTCGTCACAAAAGTATTCTTCTATTTCTATATTGCATTCATTGAAATTGCGAAAATAAAAATGTATCGTAGACGTGTACGATCCAATATTGTAAACAAATCCAGTGCTGGTGTTTACATGAAAACCTTAAAATCAGCTAGTTTCTTTATTTTTCGAGAATTTCTTTAAAACAAAATGTGTTTCGAGTTGTCACCATTCTTAAATCGGCTTCCCTTTGAAAAATTGTGCCTTTAATTTTCACTACAACTTTTATTAGAAAGAATTTTCGATTAGCTCATAAATATAATCTGTATTTTGTAAAATGCACTTAGGCCCCGAAATAAAGTGACTCAATTAGCATCTAAGTTAGCACAAGTGACATCTTCATTTCAAGTTGTCAAGTTTAGAGCTACAATGAGTTAGGGCGCTCATAATGCTCCAATAATCTCCTTATTCTTATTCTCTTTTATTTATATAGATACTTTTATTTATTCATTTTTTTCACCATAATAAAGTTGTTAATTATGCTTTTTGTTAATTAATGCTTTATGCTGTTAATATTTTGTTTATCTATATTTTTAATTGTATAGTTTTTCTCCAACGTAGCATTAATTTTATTTACCTTTTTATCTCTTTGTACTGATACTATATTTCATTGTTTCCTCTGTATGTATTTATTCTTAGGGGACCTCGGTCCCAGAATAATAAAATTTCTTTTCATTTCATTTTTATTTCATTTCAATCACGTAAACACAAACACCAGAGCGTAAATGAAAAACATCTTTGTTGGGGAAATTGATATGTAAAACTCGATTTCGGATTTTCGTAAAATTACAATATTTCTTCATACAAAATATATATGAAAATCTAAACATTATTAAAAATTACTCGAAAATACTTTTAAAAATTGCTTAAATAATCCGTAGAAGACGCTGAGATCACCCCCAACAGCCAAAACATTCCCAGACAAGTGGAGGTGAAACACTAACTTATACAGAGACTACTCAGAACACAACTTGTCACATAATGTAGTCTCTTCACCTTATGAAAAAGTGAAAAAAAATATATATAAAAATAAATTTAGTTAGAGAACTCCCTTGTATGGTTCCTGGAGTTTGTGACTAAGACATATTCCAGAGACATACAAACACATAAATATATGGTACAATCTCCACCCAGAATCCCCGTATCAGGTACCAGGCAAGCCCCTAAAACATACTTTTTATTTTTTTAGAAAGATTAAGATCATTAATAATAATGTGTTCTCACGAAAATAGAAGATCTCCATGGTTATATCTTCACAAATCTTTATTTATGTCATTAAAACTGAAATTAATGTTCTAAAATATATTTAAAAAGATTTAATTTTTTTTAAAATATACCTACCTACATCTGTGAGAGGGTGGAAAAAAATATATATCTATATACAGAAGAATCAGAAGAAGAAAATAAGTTTTATCTCAAAAACCCTGATAGCTACAAATTTAATGAATCCAAAGACACGAAATTTTATATGAGAATTGTGAAGTCCCTGAATTTACTGAATTTTAGCCGAATTGGCTTAAGAGGAAGCAAGTTCAGAGGTAAAGTGAAATCTTAATGTTTACAAATAATTCGAGATGGAGAAGTACATTCCCGTTGATTCTCCGACGAATGTTTTAGATTATGTCACATCCTACAATATGTAGTTAGTTATTGTTTCATGCCCGGGACTACGAGGTCATATCGCCTACTACCAAAGCGCTCTTTCACTCCTATGGACATTAGCCCGACTCTACTGTGCTCTTTGGACAGATTGTCACTTAAATTCTCCTGTGAAGCAGCGTGTCCTCTTTGTAAGGTTCAGTTGGTGTAGATGTCGCCAATGGTTGTGATGGATCTGATGATGATGGTCCTGCTCCAATTGACGAAACTCCTCAGACGATCTGATGCACTTTCAAATTGTACACCACGATTATAACAACTATCAAGGTCTTCTACGCCTTCAATATCAGATGCATATGCTGGTAAAATATGACTCTTTTGACGTTGTGCTTCAACAAATGAAATATTATGTTCAAATACATTGACGTAATGCGTATTTATCCTTTCCATATGTAGATTTATTCATACTAGGATATATAGGATTTTGCAAGATACTTTCAGTAACATATTTCGCACCTGAGCCAAGTAATGAATGCCAATTATCATGTGTTGTAAAGTCCTTCCAATATGAATCTCCTGTTAACATTTTATTTACTTAAATCAAATGTATTAAAATGGTAATTCAAGTAACAGCGAAAGAAGCTTTTAACTTTCATAGATAAATTGTGCCAAGGTGTTGAAAGCTCTGATAAAATAGAAGCTTTCCTGAGCTTTTTGAATATTCATGTAGGTACTATTCTCTCCTTGGGTCTGATTAAAAGGAGTCTTGATTGTTCTTTCTAATTTAAACCGTCACTTGGGATAGGGCGGGGCAGGTAATGGAAGTGGCTGGCTCCTGGCTATGGCAGCCCATGAGTCTGCCCATTGCCTCTTTCTCCTTTACCCTTCCCCAATGGGTAATCCCCAAATCCAAGCCCCAATCCAGCAGGCTATAAGCTGCTTTCTTTTATCTCCGGTCAATAGCTTTCAGGGCCGTTACTTTCCAGCTTTTTCTTCGTTGTTTTTTTTTTTTCTCTCCTATGACCCTTTTTGACCACTTCCTAATTAACAAAAAAAAAAAAAAAAACAGAACAAAAAAGGTGAATCAACGGCAATACACTTCCCCAGCGTGAATTACCAAGTACTTTTCACTCTCCCTCAGGAACTAATCTTGTTGATAATCAATCATCAACTTCATAATCCTCATCTTGAATTTTGTGTTGATACAGTTATAGGGATTTATGTGTTAATGCCCTTCCTCCCTTCGGTCGATTTGATCTAATATACAACCACGACTTTCCACAGCGGCCTAACAACTGCTCAATTCACCGACGATTTTGCTGTAATGAGTAAGGCCACCTCCAGTAGACTCGCTAAAGTACAACTGCACAACTTCATGGATGAAGTGAAAGTTTGGAGTGCCAAATGGAGGATAGATTTAAATCCTCAAGTCAGCGTTGGTACCATTCACGTATCTACGGACAGAAGTAGTAGGCCCGCTCACCCTCAACGGAGCTCCTGTTCCACAGACCTCTTCCGTTCGGTACCTAGGACTCACCATGGACACCAAGTTGACCTGGGACGAGCACATCATCTCGCTGCTGCAGAGGCTAAGACATCGACTCTATCAGCACCTCTCCTTAAGTACTCTCAGCTCCCCCTCCATCTCAAGAGGCTCGTTTATATGATGCTCATCAGGCCCATGTGGCTTTCCGGCTGCGCTATATGGGGTTCTGCTTCCGATTCTCAAATAAAACGAATTCAGACATTCCAGAATCGGGCCTTAAAGATAATCACCAGTGCGCCCTGGTTTGTCCGAAACAAAACGATACACACTAATCTTCAGATCCCTGAGGTAAAGAAATATCAGCCTATTTGTTAGGCCAGTCTGTTGCGGACCCTGCAAGAACATGAAAACCCTCTGCTACGTGTCATCTCTCTCCACCTGCTTCCGCCAAGACCACAACGTCGACTGAAGAGGAAGCCCTACAGCGACTTTAACCAAGAGTACTGACATTGGTCAGCCGCCTCATTCAAATGTCAAATGTTTCGTATTAGCACAATTGAACGTATATTATACAAAAATTGCCAATAAATGAGAAAAAAAAAATTTAGTACAAAATTAAAGAATGTCAAATTATTTAAAAATAAAAAGTTGTTGGTGTAAATCATGAACTTCCCCAGCTCGAATTATTTGTAGTCAACTAAGTTTTCACTCTCCCTCTAAACGTTCTTCCTCCTCGACTATTTTGAGTGAAAATGAATAATTGTCTTTCTTATTCAGGCATTTCTCAATCCTCATACAATATTTTCTGTTGATTTATTTATTGGAACATCTGTTATTCAGTTAATCGCCCTCTTCTTCCCTTTAGCTGATTTTGCTGAAAGTCATATAAAATGTTCATTCTATCAAGAGTTATCTTGTCAATATATATACAGAAATTATTATTTTTTATTTATTTTTGTATTCATGGGGGTAGAAAAACATCCGATGAAAACTCAACATCGATTGTCGGGTAGATTAAATAACTTCCCCAAACTATGTATATACTATAAAAAGGTTTTATTTAGTTTTTTCTTCCAAAGAATCAAAATTTCAAATCATACGCATCGTAACATAAGTGCGTAGTAACATTTGTAAGTAATCTATTTGTATCTTACATGTCCATTTGACCATCTGAGTGAATATAAATCCTTTTTCCATAATGTTTATTTTATGTAAGCGTCCTATTTTCTTTCTGTTTAACGTTGGTATATATTCAGTTCGTGAGCACTGTTATGAGGCGGTGATCTTGTGTTGTTGAGAACTTTCAACGTTGTTATGTCCGACATAGATCAAACGTTTATCTCTGGCACGTTTCGCTCCTTTGTCGTCTCACGTCTTCAGCGGCTCTGAACAAAAATGTCGGCTCTCTCTCTGTAAACTTTGGATAGATCTCAGATTATCCTGAAGTCTGCCCTCTTCTGAATACTAGAGGCAACAGAAACCAAACAAACCACCCTTTCTTTAGTTTGCCGATTCTCCCGTCCTCCATCCTTCTATTAAAACATTATTTCTTAAAAACAAAGAATTGTTTAACATTTATTTAATTTATTTTATTCTGGTCTCTTCTTTATTACTTCTATTATTTATTTATTATGTATAAAACGAACTATATTGTTAACACCATTTGTTTAATTTATTTGAATTTCTTGCTATTATAATTTTTAAAATTTTGACAGAATTGGTAGGACTTATCTTCTTCATGGGGTTTCGTACTCTGGCGGACATAAGCCCGACTGTACTGTGGGAGTACTAATTTTGCCTACTTAGGTTCATTCGCTTAGGGTAGGGGTCTAACGAGTACCTGACATCGTACAGGCTCGGGACCATCCCTTAACGAACTTTTTACCTCCCAGATAAAATAAAGTAAGGTTTCGAACCCACGATCTTGAGCTCAGTAAGCAAGCACGCATACCACCTTGTTCCACTGAGCTACCTGTATTTATTATTATTATTATTTTTACACTCATTATTTTCTATTATTTATTTCTTCATTTTTATTATTTATTTTTTATTTTAGACTTCTGTTGTTTGTATTACACATGTGTTCGACTCTAGTTATCTTGATGGATCAATTTTTATGAAGTATCATATTACTTTATTATGGTTTATTATTATTATTATTATTGTATTAGGTATTAAGTTAGAAAAATTGTAAAGAAAATGCGAAGAAAGGAAGCAGACATTGTACAATTCCCTAGTTCTATTTAAATCTTTTTTGTATTTTATTCTTCAGTACTGGTCCCCTTTGCAATTTTAATTATGTAGAAACTCCCTCACCCTTTACCCCCCCCCCCCCCCCCCCCCCACCTCACCCCCTTCCTCCCTTGTTCCATCTCATCTCAGCTTTTCTTTGAAAGAAAAAGAGAGGAAAAAGGAAATTGTTTTTACGGTTGGGGCGGTATAACTCAGGAACGTTCGGAATTGCTCCGAGCAGACCATTGCAGGAGCCATTCCGGAGAAGTTTCCACTCGCTTATATATTAGTCTAAATGGGCCCCTCCTAAGACAACCCTTATCAGAGATACAATTAAAAACCAGCCCACGGACACTTGGAAATGAAAAAGTTAAAAGAAGGGAAAAGAAAAGAAAAAAAGAGCACAAAATAAACCTTTTTTATAGTCAAAGGTAAGTTACAATTTAATTAAACTAAAATGGGTTCAGTCCAAAGAATACCAATTTATCTTTAGTATAAAGTTTGTATTATTTCAGCTGAGTGGTCAAAGCGCCCGCTACATAATATGGGAGTGAGGGAGGTTACGATTTCCAAAATAATAATTACAATATAAACTAGGGGATCCGTAAATTAATATTCATTAAAATGATAATTCCATGCAGATACTCGATGGGAAGGATTGGCATCACTCTGCCCTTCGCTGTTCTGGGATGCTACCAAATATAGAATAATATTCTTGTAGAACAATATAATTATTAAATAGTATCTTTATTAGTTAGCATAGGATCAGCATCTTTATTAGTATAGGTTATTACCAATTACATTCATGTTGTTCTTTGTTTTTCCTTCTTTCTCGTGCGAATAAATTTTTTTTTTATTACATTGTTGTTTTTTTGTTTATTGTTCCATTGACAATTCTTTGGTGGGAGGCCATAACAGTACGTCAAAAAAGTCAATTTTTCAGGAGAACAGAAAATGTCGTTTGCCACTTGACACATTTTTTTTTAACTGCCAAAAAATTAAGTCTACACTACGTGAGAGACATTACCGACGTCCTCTTCTAACCACTTCTAGAGATTGACATCACATTGTGAGATATGTAATAATACTGTTTTGACAAAAAATGGACTTGTACTCTTTTTCCCGCCCATCAAAGAATTGCTGTTATTGCTGTTTCTATTTCCTGCATATCTGTCTTATTATTTTTTTTTATTTATTATTATTTTATTTATTATACAGATATATTTTTGGTACAATTGTGCAAGAATTTAATATTTTCTTATAGTTTTTACTAATTTTTCAACTACTTTTATTATTTATTTTGTATATTATTATTATTATTCTCAATGTTTAAGGATTTTTCGAAGTCTCTCCCCTGACAAACGGTCCTGGCTATTGTATACTCGATACAATATGTTCAGTGTATGTGTAAATAAAGTATTCTTTCAGTCATAAAGGGGGTTCTAGTCTCATCTGAAAGTATAGATGCCGCAACCTCGACAATTACTGTTCCTATAAGACCAATGAAATATTAAGATGGCTACAGATTGGTAAAAATTGGAAACTGATTTTTTCAAGGTAATTACAGTTTTCGGCGCCTCTTTCAACAAAAAATATCAATAACATACAGAAAGGCCTGTTATCTTTCCAAGTGTTGTCCAAGGCAGAACATATTTGAAGAAGCAACTTTAAAATCTGAACTACAAAAAACAAAACAATTTTCTCAATATTTTATTAATTTGATGAGAGTATTAGTAAATATTCTATTATATACTGGAACAGTCCCGGACTTGGAGGGTGTGAGTTATGTGATTTAATATTTTCAAACGAATTATAAAAATTCTGATACCTAGGGGAGTCTGTTAAACAAGGAACCAGGCCGACAAGGACTCAACTCAGATGTTAGCAACAAACTTCCTACTTCAGAAATATTAAAACGAACCTTTTTGGTCTCTACTATGGCCTAATATAATTACTGTCGGATGGTTGGAGCCGGGTCTAATCTCCATTAGCTGAAGAAGAGGCCCGCCAGAAGAGGATGTGAGAAGACAGCGAAGGAGGAGAGGTCTTGCCTTGCACAGGTAGGAGGCTAATGTACCGTGCCTAACTGCTCCTTGCTCCTCTCGGTAATGTCCGAGGGGGGCGCACTTTCTGAAAGAAAACACACGCCCCCCCCCCCCCTCGGGCAATTTAACTTTAGTGCGCCCCTTCCCTGATCTGCGACCCAGACTTACGCTTCGATAGTTTCTCTAATATCCACACAAATTGCTTCTTATAAATTCTCCCACTTTTTTTATTCTATTTTATTTTTTACTCTGTCATTCTTTTCACCAACGATTTGAACTTCTATACTCGTCAAACAAATTCTAGAACGTGCTTAGAAAAGAGACAAATGTATTAAAATGAGACAGTGTGGGTTGAATAAACTTCAAATAATTATATATATATTTTCATTTACACCCAACATTATCAGCATCGTCTTTTTGAAATATCGTCTATTTCACAAGAAGACAAGTTAGCTGAGTGTGATTTATTCTGTTGATACATCAGATAAGGAAGATGTTGGATTTTCAGTTAGGAAGCCCCAGGACGTACTTACTTCCTAGTTGATAGTCAACCACTTTCTAACTAACTAGATGCATGATTCGCACTAATCAAGCTTGTCTTGAGTATAACTAAACCTGACGATGGTGTGATACCGAAACAGGTAGTTTATGTATAAATGTTTTGTAAAAGAGACATTATTTAAGAAAAAAAAACAGTTTTCTTTTTTTATTTATTACAAGTTTCCACAATATGTCCGCGCTTCTCAACTTAGAAATTATCAGCATTTAAAAAAACGAAATTTAGGTTCATTTTGATTTCACTAAGACCATTAATTTGATCAGTATAAGATTTACAGTTTCCGAGTAGCCGCCAATTGGTGAGATTTCAAAAAATAATTTAGATTCTTATTATAGGCTTCCGTTGCCTTCTTTGATATCTTATTTGTATTTATAGAAATCAGAGATGTTCATGTAAAAACATTTTCATACGCACATTAATGAAATATAAACACTTTTTAAGGAAAGATAGTTTTTGGATGTAATGAACACATTTTCTTTATCAAACTTGCCCCACCGAGACACTACAATACTGAATAGTAAGCCCTATAAATTGTTTTGGAATTTCGCTCAGGTCTGCCGCTGGGTAGCTTTCCTCTCTCATTTCACTATTTTTTCTGAGTTTTAAGGCAGCTGATCAGCGAGAAGCAACATTGCGACTGACTTGGTCTAAAAAAACATTTAAGTAAAATAAATAAAAAAAGGCTTGTTTAATAGTTATTTTGTCTAATTCCATAAAAAAATACATACATATAGTGTACCGGTTTCGGCTAGCGCCACCGTCAGTTCAACAATGAACTCTTATAAGCCGAAACCAATTTAACTGTATGTATATATTTTTGTGGGTTTCGCATATATAAAGTTAAAGAATTTCTTTGTTTTTATTAGCTTTCCCCAATATCGACACTGTCATTCGGTCACATTTACATCGATGATTGTATTATCGCATAATATTTACTAACGAACAGGTAAAACAAAATGTTTTGTACAACATGAAAATTGAGATGTACCTATCATGAATTCGGGAACTTTTATTACATACAATAAGATTAATACAAGAAACTCCGTCAATTGATCAGATAGGCTAAGCCATCTATTACAAGTAAATCTCCTACAGTTGACTAGATAGGCAATATAAAATGATTTGATACAATTACTAAGATCATGTAAGGTAAAACTATTAAAAAAGTTATAGGCTGTGGTCATAAAGAGTGCTAGGAGATGAGGTAGGACTCGCATCAGTTCCCATCCAGCTATTCGACTCGTCTGAACACCACGGAGCTTCTAGAAGTAGTCTCAGACTCAAACCACATTTAGAGAATATTAAAACCAGTAAGAAAAATAAGACAACACATGGTTGAGTATGCCGTCCTTCGGATGATCTTAAGCATTTGTTCCGAGCATGTCAGGAACTCGTTAGAGACCCTACCTCTAAAGTAAATAAACCTAGGTAAGCAATATTTAGGACTGCCATAGTAGAGTCAGATTCATCTCCACATAGACGCCATAGTTAAACCCCGAGCATGAGACAAAAACTAAAGAACAATGTATGAATATAAAATTTATATGATTAGAAAAATTATTAATTAGAAATTATTATTTCTTCAATCTGATCATTCAGAAAATGCGAAACCGGTTGTAATTTAAAACACGTTTTAACAGGAAGACCATTTTTATTCATCTTATAAATAAGCAGCCTGCAAGATCGCTATTGACTGAAAAGTAATAATGACTACATATCTGAAAACAAAATCTCTAATCTACTTCCCCAGATCGCATTATAACTAATGTTTCATTTTCCCGTGAACCCCCCAACTCTCCCCGTTGATCGATCTGAGTGGAAAACAGTAGACATCGGTCTTAAGGCCTCCTGGTTCCGCTTATAAAATTTCATATACATATATTTTTTCAGTAAGGAGTACCCGTATTCACAAGTAGACGTATTTTTTTTTTTTTTTTTTTTTCATTTTGGATTTTGAATAATTTTATGTACAGCTGAAGAGGTATTAAATGTAAGGTGACTTGTCCCTGTTGTACTCGTACAGCCGACATCGGAGGTGCCAAAGGTAACCAGGTGTACAGAAAAGAATTGTAATTGAAATTCACTGCACAAAGACTGAAACTAACGATCAAACATCGGTCTTATTAGCCATTTCAGTGTTTAGTATATTGATGTCCATGAAGAAATCTATAAATAACATGTTTTTTTAAATGTATTAATACTTTTAATTAATTATTTTTTTGGTACATAATATAGGTACTTATGTATTAGTTATGTAAGTAAAAAAGTAATCAAAACTTAAATAAAAAATTTCGATCTAAAGAAATAATAGTGAAAATGCAGTTTATTTTCTTTAACTAAATATATTTATTTAAAGCACTCAACACCAGGATTACTTATTCTCATTCAGAAACTAATGAAAGTCATGGAGAACGAAAAACTTTAAATTAAAGTATAATTTAACAGAAAAAATTCACAAAAATCATGGATTCATTCATGGACAACACTGGTTAATATAGTTGGAATTGATGTCCGGTATAAAAGGTTTGTTTAGAAGCTAATCAGTATAAGACAGTCAGAGGCAAATCAAATAATTATCTATTGCATTTTTATAACAGCCATTAAGAAAAATAAATGTTTGCTATACTATTAGCCTCTGAGCAATCTCTACATATATATGGAACAGAATATTTTGAATAGTTTCAAAATCACTGTTGCTTTTCACCATGATATTCGAAACGAAACACCCGATTAAGTGAAACCAAAAAAAGAATTGGAAACACTATATTTTCCTTTTTTTTTCAACTCGCCATTAAAATATTGTAAGTGATTTTGGGAATACTAATATCTATATAAAAATGTTCAAGAATAAAAGGAATCTTAAGAAAATGTAACATTTTCCTTCGTAGAATACTACATTAGCACTTTCTATCGGAGATGGATCTAACTATTCCAACATTGTACGATTGATAGCAATTTCCAGCACATACGCTAGGAGCTAAAAACTAGGAATGGGTATCGACCAACAAAACATCGATTATTATGTTCATCGATTATCTATACACTTATTAATTGTTGGTTAAATATTTGATTAATCAAACGCACAAACAAAAGTTAATTCAATCAGTCAATCACAACTCACAAATAACAAAACACAAATGATTAGAAATTAGAAGTAGAACTATTAGAAGGTTACTTTTTACTTATCACCAGTTCATCACAGAGGCGCTGTGTTGTATCGATAGTCGATACGATAGTCTCCTCCCACTTTTTTAGGCGAGTTGAACTTCGGATGAATTATAATTAATTCATTTTTCTTTTTTTTCTCCTGTTTTTCGGATGAATTGTAATTTTAATTAAAAATTTAATAATCGTTAAATTATCATCGATTATCCGATTAATCATTAAAAAACTACCGATTATTTTACCAAAACAACGGTTATTTCGATTAATCGATACCCATCCCTACTACAAACCCCAATTTTGACAGGACATCTTTGATCACTTTCAGGGGGGGAAAACCCAAAAACTGGTTCCTTTTTGACTGTAGGTGTCACAAAAAAAAAAAAAAAAAAAAAAAAAAATGCGCTTACCAGTATAATTCTTGTTAGTTAGTAAAAACTTACTAACTATAAAAAAACATACTTTCTGAAATTCAATCAAAATTCATCTGCAAGATTAACATAGATCCGAACATCATAGTTCGAAGCAACTATTACACTAAAAAAAAAAAATGTGGTTGATATAAGAAAGTATTGTAATGGCCACAACACAATTTTTTTTAAATTAGGAGGTTCCTAATATTTTTCTCGACCCCTGAAAAAGTTCATTTTATGGACATATCCAATTTCAGAAATGATCGATAAAAATATACAGTTTTTAAAAAAAATAAGACAATGTAAAAAGAAAAAGTGGTAAGTTTAAATCAATGATGAGAAAAAAAAGTTACGATGAGGTGGCCATCTGCCAAACACAGAGAGAACTAAATTGGCGAGGGTGCTTCATTCTGTCGGTGGAACTGCAAACCCACCACACTACCTCTAGTACAGTTTGCATCTCACAGAGCTCACCACTCTCTCCTCCACAACTCTTCTTTATTTCTTGCAATTTTAAAACACTCCATAAATAATGACTATTTTGAATTAGCAGCGCCAATTTGTTTAATCACTGTGAATATTTAAAACTCAAAACGGATTAATACTTTATTGTCAAATACTTTTTTTAATAGTTATTGATGTATCACCATTTTTTTTAAAGTGACAAGACATTAATAGCATTTTAAAATACCTATTAATAGTTCATAAAAATGGTAGTTTAGGTTCTTATTTTCCTTAATATAAAAAAAAAAAAAAACAGTAATACGATAGACGCAATACGAATATCATCTACATATATATATAAGCCAAACTTCGTACGTCTGTTACCTGCTAATTCAAAGACGGCTGATCGTATATAGAAGAAACTTGGCATTTCAAGGAAGGCCCATCTTAGGCTATCTATATATCTATACGCTAGCTTAAAATTTTGAATAGAAGGGGAAGGGATGGGAGTGGGGAGCAAAACAATCTGTAAGCTCTTTAATGGTGATCAGATTTTCATGAAGTTTCCTATGTTGTTTTGTTATAAACATAAGATATGTAACATCTAGAAATTTCGAACGGAAGGGGAGGCAACAAACAGTCTTGCACATAAATGGTAGATTAGATTTTCATAGCTTCCTTGTAAGCCCAGTTTAAAAAAAAATAGGCCATGTGATATCTGAAAATGTTGAACGGTAGGGGAGGGGGGGTTAGGCAGAACCAACACATAAATGCGTTCTTTCTTCAAAGTTTGATTGGATCCTCATGGAATTTTACATGTCCTTCTAAGCCCATGTAGTATATCAAAAATTTCAAGAGGAGAGGAAGTAGTGCAGGGAGGGGGCATTAAATTATCTTTTATTTCTTTGGGAGAGGGGGCGGAGAGATAATAACCTGCTTAAAGTTACTATAGAGTATTCAGAATCCTATATGGACGACACCTTACGATTTTCAACAAAATCGGTCAAAAGGGAAGAAAAAATTAGGAGGGACACTTAAAACGAGAACTCTACTAAGTGCTGTTGTAATGAATGTATTGACATAAAAATTCATAAGTAAATTCAAAACTCCATAAAAACGACACTTGTCAATTTTCAGCAGAATCCATCGAAGGAAAGTAAATCAGAGAAGGCTCAATGCCGATGTAATGTCATGAATTTTCATATTTAAATTCAACTCCTCATAAAGACATCGATTAATTTTCAGCAAATAAGCCGAGGGGGAGGAGACACCTCAAAAAGCCTAATAACTGCAAATGTAATGAATTTATGGACACAACATTTAGTATGAGGATTCAGAAGTTATCGACTCGAAATGATCGACTAGTTTTGGAGGGGATAATCACTTAGTTTTCATGGGTTATTGAAAATATTTTCAAAATGGTGCGTTTTCATGACTGTTTTGAAAACAATTTTCAAAACATTTTTAAAATGAAGGGAAAGGTTACAAATACACAGGTTGTTTTCCATTATTCAAGTTCAAGTTTTTTTTTTTTTATTTGCATTTGTATAATAAATTTGGAGCAATGCAGCCCTATCCATTGTTGCTACTGGCTATGGCCTTTCAGATAAATAAAAATAAACTATATGTTCAGATTCCCCACTCGTCAGGTTTCGTTTCTTAACCTTAAAGTAATTACATTTCACTGCTCTCCATTTTGTGATGATTTGTGGAACAGTTTTATTAATAAACCCCTGTTCAGCCATGTCCTTATGAACCAACGCAAACATTTCAGATGTCCTAAACCTTTTCCCATCTGACAAGTTCATTATGTTTCTCTCCCTCACAGCATTTATTAATGCTCTTGTTTCGTCGCTACACCACAAATTACTTTCAGACATACTTAAAAAAAAAAAAATATATATATCAACTATAAAGCAGAACAAAAAACTAAATCACAAATTTAACCTCATCCGCTTTCAACTCAAAACCAAAACATAACCTTCAAGAAACGTCTATGAATTTGGTATTCGGTACATATCGATGTTTTATAAGTAATCGATATTTAACACAACTTTTTACTCTGGTGGTTAGTTCTAGAACTGCACTTATCAGTACTGCGCAGTCACATTTTGAATATTGAATTTCTTAGCGTTTTCATGAACATACGAAATCTCAAAATTGGATCATACCTCAGAAAAAGCCTTATCGACCTTGAACTCAAAATGTTTTGAAACAAGTGTTTTCATGACTTTTCAAAACATTTTTGATTTTCAAAACATTTTCAACATCCCATGAAAACGTAGTAAATGTCGTCGAGGGGAAGTACATTAACGGTATTGAAATCTATACAAAATATTGAATTTTGAGAATTTTTTCACAGAACATTCATAAATGTCACTCTGCATGATTGATCGATAACTTGCGCTATCGATAATGAGACAATAACTGCTACTTTGGCACACTAGTGACCAGTAGCTGCTACTAACAATAATTGACGACCTGTTCCACAGAAAGGAGGTCCCATTTTGTTGTTTTATTGGTTGTGATAATGGCGGAGGTCTAAGAAGACATTAACCGGCCGTTAAGTCAACTTTAACGACCCTTTAATGAGCCACATATAACAGACATTTCAACACCTCTTTCTCTCCTCTTCAACTTGGAACAGTTGTCACCCTTCCTGGTCGGTAATATCACAGCTACTGTTCTTCAATCTCGGGACCCCAGCCAATTTTCAATCCCAAAGATTAGTATCCCTGAAGTTGATAACGTGCTATATCCGTACAAAGAATCCAGCAACTCATTCCCTCCCTCCCCACTCCGCTAACGCTGCCTCCTTCGATATTACAAAAGCGTTATTTATTAATATAAAAAAAATGTTTAAAATGAAAATAACTTTCATATTAATAATGTAACATTTGCACGTAGAATCAATAGTAACTCAGAAAACAATAACTAAATTTCTTTCTCCGTCTCTTCCCCTGTGTTCAGTGATTTTGGAAATCATTTTCCTGAATTGCTAGATTCAACGTTTGTACTCTGATTGAAATATATACACAGATTTTTCCATTATAATGAGACAAATAGACCTGACAGATATTTAAAAAAAATAGATTAAAAAACTTAACTAAAAACCTGTCTTCAAAAAATAAGTTCAAATACATTGTATGGTAAAGTTATAGACATTATATTCAATCCAACATTATTTTCCATAGTAATAACTTTATTATACACATTATTTTTCTTTATTTATTGGTTATACAAGCTCCATTTTGTGTCCATACATTTTAATATCAAGGATATTCATCTAAATAACGGGTTATACAAAACTTATTGGGATTACATTTCTTAATTATTGTGTTTTAATTTATTATTAACTTCCCGGCACATAGGGATATTATTATGGGTCCGAAAATCGAAATTTCACATGATATATTCTGAATAGCCAATTGAAAAAAAGGGTGTGTGAGGTCTCGAAATACTTAAGCGGAGGGGAGTAAATATAAAAATAGATCTAGCTCATCACGAATTATCGGAGTGTCATGAAATTTTACATGTAGCAGTTTTAAAAGCAAAATTAAAAAAAAATATTCTATGTGACCTACGTGCATTTGCATATTAAATTAAAAATCTATGTATAGATTAAATTCAATTATAATTCTGCACTGAATAAAATGCCTAGTTTTGTTATATTATTATTAGATATTGATAAAGTTATAGACATAGAGTCTTTATACACGGACCAGTAATTTCCTCTGATTTAGGGTGCAAAGATGCGAAACACACACATCCGAGAACCTGCTTGTTTATATAATAAATTACATTGGTTACTTTTAACTCCATATACAGGGAAGATCCACGAATGAAGTTAACCATTTGCTCATTAAACCAATGTAGTATAAATGTTTCAATAAATAATAAATAAAAATACATTAACACAATAATTAAGAAATTTAATCCTAATACATTTTTGTGTAACCCATTATTTAGATGAATAGCCTTGCTTGTCAGGTTAGAGCGTAGGGCTTTGGTCGCATGGCTTCATCATGCTTTGCGGGTTCGAATCCCGTCCGGGAGTGTGTTTTATTTCGTAAATAGAACTCCCTTCTCGGGGCCATGGAGTAAATAACTAGGTAAACACCATTATAAGAGTTATGGCTAATATGCATCGTACATAAGGCAAAAAAAAAAAAGCCTTGACACACGATGGAGCTTGTATAACCAAAAAAAATATGTTATTACTGATGAAAATAATGTTGGATTGAATATGTCTATAATTTGACTATATTTTTGAATTTATTAAGTGTTGTATTCTAATAATATGTATAGTAGGCACTATGCTATATAATAGACAAACTCACGTAACTCAGTAATTGTATAATAGTTCATAAACTAATGTAATTGTACCATATTATTTATATACCATATCACACAACAGATTGTTATAAAAAAAATATCGATTAGGGAAAGATTGGCCAACGATGTAATTAAAAGGAGAAATGAGGCTTATGGTCGATAAAAACAAACTTCTAGAGTTTCTGCCAAGATGTCTGCACTGTCTGTCCTAATGCAAACTTCTAGAGTTTCTGCCAAGATGTCTGCACTGTCTGTCCTAACGCCAATTAACATTAATAATGTACATACGAGTATATGTATCAATACAGGTCCTGAAGAAGGCACACTCAGTACTGAAAGCTTGGTAGAAAAACACAAGATATGAAAGTGATGGCATAGTATAGTCGCACTTTTTGTTTTTTTATCATGTAATGAAAAATCATGAACGTATTTTAAGCCTTTTAGTAAATCGGTTTTTGTTTTTGAACGTAATTTTGAAGTCGGGTTTTTAAACTATAATACTAAACTTTTTTAAATTTATTTATTCAAAAATTGTTTAATTCATTTACTACATGTGATGTTTCGCCCAGATTCCGGCATTAACAAACTAAAAACAAATAAGGTAAACAATAAAAAGACAAATTTCCATTAAATATTCGGCAGAACTTTAAAATTTCAAATAGTAGCCTATACTTTCTGATACACTATTTTAAAGGTTTTTTTATGCTGAAATCAATGCCGCAATTAGATTTTTAATTGGACAAGAAAGAACAACGTTATGGTACAGAATTTGGGAAAAATACCCATTTACAATAATTTGGTTCTTAATTTTAGTAAAATTTCTTTACTTTGTTTCTAGATAAGTCATTGTTAACAATAATGTCAGTTGACAAACTTAAAATAACAAAACAATCTAATAGAGTGGGTGTGTTGTCTACAGTTCATGTTCGAACTGCCTGCCCAAGTTTATCACACAAAAACTGGCTCTCTTTAACCATCCCTCGCTGGTGCCCAATACGATAGACTCCGGAGAGACGGAGACGCAAGTTCTACCCTTTGCTGAAGTTCTTCAACTGAGGTTGCGAGGTCGTGGGCGGCATAAACACTGGTTTTTATATGTCCCCATAAGAAATAATCCAACGGAGTTAGATCGGGTGAGCGAGGAGGCCAACAGATGGGCCACCTATCCTGGTAGTGCCGATTCAAATAATTTCTGACCTGCAAAGAAATGTGTACAGGGCACCCGTCAAGCTGGAGTATCATTCTTTGGCGTACCAACAGTGGAACATCTTCAAGCAGTGTTGGTAAATTCTCTCTAAGAAAATTCAGAAACTGAGCTCCATTTAAATTATTTCAATAGAAATAAGAACCAATTAATTGATTTCCGAGGAATCCACACAAACGTTAATGCTGTGAACCACTTGGTGATGACATGGGTACTTTATTTGAAGGTTTTCCTCTGCCCACGTTCGAAAATTCCACCGATTTAGAATACCATTCGTGATGAACTTGGACTCATCAGTCCACAGAATGAATGGGAGAATGTTTTCTTCATCCCAAATCGACATTTCTGAAAGGAACATTAATGGCCTATCATAATCAGTATCCCGAAGTCCCTGGACAACATGAGAGCGATATGGCTTAGAGTTGTTCGGAGTATATCTCTAACTTTGTTCTTTGAAACCCCCAAAGCCCTTCCGGTATTTCGAAGGGAGCAGTTTGGATTTTCGCGAACATACAACAAATATGTTCATCAAAATATGAAATTACTAAAATTAAGAAGCAAATTATTGAAAATAATAAACCAAACGAAATTAGGCATTTTTTTCTATTTTTATACCATAACTTTGTTATTTCTTAACCAATTTAAAATTTGATTGCGGCATTGATTTCAGCGTAAAAAAACGGTGTCAGAAAGTTAAGGGTAGGAACTATTTGAAATTTTAAAGATGTACCGAATCTGAAGTAGGTACCCTGTATAAAATTATTTCGAAAAATAGCTAATAATTATAACTAGACTAAAAAATATTAAATACCTACGTATTTTTTTATACATAACAGATAACGTTATCTGTTCCAAGAGAAATTTAGCCGGGCCATCTAAAAAGGACACCCTGTATATTATATTTATCAAAATGTCTTTATGTGTGTGTTTACTTTACATTAATCTATTCAATGTTTAATGAAATTTGTCTTTTTATTGTTTATCTTATTTGTTTTTAGTTTGTTAATGGCGGGATCTGGGCGAAACATGACATGTAATAAATGAAATAAACAATTTTGGAGACCAAAAGGCCATGTAGCGTGTTTGTTAAGCACCTTAAACCGATAAAAAAAAAGTGTTTAGTATTATAGTTTAAAAAACTAAAACCCGACTTCAAAAATACTTTCAAAAACAAAAACCTATTTACTAAAAGGCTTAAAATACGTTTATCTACCTCAAATCGGTATGTTTTAAATTATAAAGACGTTTTATAAGTTACTCAGAATATTATATCAATTATGTCTGTCATAACTGTACATGATGAAAACAATAAGTTATAAAATATAGGCTAAGTCGCACTTTGTCACATTAATAGTTAACTGTGTAAAAAAACGATAAGTGCCACTACGCCAACACTGATATCTTGTGTTTTTTTTTTTACGGTTATTACGAAAATAATTATTATAATATTCGCACAATAATATGTAAAACTATCACTATAAATAAAAAATAACAATCTCAAGTATTTACGTATCTAAGTTTATCTAAACTTATTTCAAGCTTTTTAGCAGATCTGTTTTTCGTTCTATTTTTGAACTTATTTTTTGTAGTCGGTGTTTAGTTTTGAAATTTTAAACTACCTATATTTTACTTTATTTGAGACTTTTTTTAGCGTTCCATATTCTCAAAAAGTTTAAAGTAATATATATTGGTACGGAACATCAGGCATTCGAGTCCACTTCGCACTTAACAATTTTTTTTAATTATTACACATGTGTATGTAAGTGTATAATAAATTTAAAAATAAATTTTATTATACACTCAACAAACCTTATATTTTCGGAATCGCCATTCATGAAACTAATACCTCACTTGATGGGGTTCACGGTTGTCATTTTAAATGTTTTTAAAGTTTTGTTACAGCCTTTAACCTATGCGCAACTGAAACTAAATCGAATGTCCCCTAATTTATTAAAATATGTCATGGTTTTGTTAGTAGGAGGAAACATACAACCTCTACTTTTGGCTTCTTGGTAAAAATACATATAGTTATCAAAAATATCCAATGTATAGTCCACCCTTTACAATTTTGTTTATTAACAGGATGAATAATGCAGAAATCCAGTCTTCTCAATTTAATTCATTGACTGTCAATATTGGCTTCCTTTCAACTTCAGTACATTCTGTAACATAAGTAAGCAGTGATGAGAGTTCTTGTCACTAAGAAGAAGTCACATCACCAACGGGTTTATGAAACAAAAATAAAAAATAATAACATGAAAAGTTCCTTAGGCCTAAAGGACAGTCAAATCAGGTAAAGAAATAAAACACTTCTGAATAAAAAGTTAATTAAAAACGTATAAACATAAGTAAAAAATATTAAAAAAAAAATATATGAAAGACCAGTAAACACAATTGTACAATGCAGCCTGGATCTAACACAATAGAATGTTAGTGAAATGTGTCAAATAAGATAAATGTAACGTTACCGGAGGTGACTAGATTCTAAAAGAGCGGCGATTAAACCAAACGAGATTCATGTAATATGAAAAATATGAAGTTAGGAATATTGCATGTAAAAATATTAACAAATAATATAAAAATTACAAAAAGAGTTTACGATTGGAATTGATCTTCAAAAAATGCAAGTGCACACGACAGTTGAAAAATATACATAAGTATATCGCAGTTAGTGCAAAACATCGTATAAAAAAAATCGCCGGTGTCAAAACCACTGGGAATGTACTTCCCCATAACGAATTAATCGAGTAAGTTTTAGAGTGTAAGTCGAGCCCTCCTCGAATATAAATAAATCGAAAATTAATAGGTATTTGAAATGTTGTGTTGATATATTCATTGCACATGCAGTTATTGTACTTTTTGTATTAAGCCTAACCCCATTTGTAAAATAGCAATATACTACTTTTGTATTTATTTATACCTATTATATATTTTTTTATACGTATCACATTTATATCTGGCATCCGGTAAACCATACGACTTTTTGACATCTTATTTACTTCTCTATTTTTCTATTAGCTGTAGAGAAAATTTGACAAACCTTGACGTAGGACATTTTGCACTAACAGCGACGATATATTGTATCAATGAAAATGTGAGCAAAGTTACAATATTTTGTTAGAAGATAATCAATTAATAAGTGTGTTAATATGATAATTGTGAAGTTAACTTAAAATATTTTCACTAAAAAAAAACTTTTTTTAACGTATACTTAAACTTGCTTAGAGACAGGAAGGTAATGATATTCAGTACTGTTATCCCAGGTTGTTCTTAGTAATTTGAAAAAATATAAATTATAAATAATTTCTCGCTCTTCTTTATTATTTCCCAAGAAAATTTTAATACTGTAAATCCATTCCTGCACTATCTGTTCAAAATTTACAATTTTTATATTATTCAAATGATTAAGGAAGATTATAAAGGAATTAATTTTCATGATCGGGTTCAACTCTAGGGATTTTTTATCAAATTAATATGGATTCGTGATACTGTGATTGACTAATGCTGTTTTAAGTGTATTTCATGGATTTTTATAATCTGCCCCCTTTATCCTAAAAGGTCACTTTGTGGCCCCCCTCACGGCTTCACATTTTACTCTCGAAAAACTAAATTGAATGTAATATATAAACATTATTGTTATTGACATAGCATTCATGGACCAGAGGAGGAGTTCTATCTAGGAAATAAATCTCTCTGGCGAACGGGATTCGAACCCTAAAGCGTGGTAGGACCATTCGACCAAAGCCTTTCGCTCAAGCCCGCACGGTCCCAATTTACAAAAATCTACAAAATATTATTTCTCATACTCCGATCACTAAATAGCTTGCGGAAATAACATTTTACTTTCTTTTACCTACTGCATAAAAAAATATTGTAATCGTGTGAAAATCCGAAATCGATTATTCAAAGGATTTTCACGCCAGAAACCAGTCTCAATATGTTTTGACCGATATGATGGCAATATCAAAAGTTCTATCTTGAGTCGGTGAACGGATCTGTTTATGAACTCACCTGCAACTGTCAAAGGGAGGTTATCATGTTTTGGCTCAATTCGCAGTATTTGACTATTGAGTGTTTCCCTTTCACGTGTCTAGTGAAATTCATTATTTATTTAATATTCAATTGCATTGGTAATTATTGTATATAAACACCAAGTGTTTGAAATGTCAAAGCTCAGTGTAATTTATTTAACAGTTTCTCATGATACTTATTTGAATTGAACTTATTTTCTTATTACATACAAACTGGCTGAAACCACAGTACTAATTTGGGCTAATAATTCTGTAAAAGCTTAAAACATGAGATTTCCCCAAGTTCAGAGGTCATTCGAGCACACTACTATTGGAATCTGTGTAAGTTAATTATCATATAAATCTAAACAATCAAACACGAGCAAATCCTGCATAATATTACCTTTTCAGGTTAATTCTTGCGTTTAGTTTCATAAATTTAGCTTTCTGAATTTAGTTATTTTTCTCATTCAAGCTTATTTACTTCATTTTAATTATTATATGTATATTTTTGCAGGGCTTAACTTGAAACCTGTGGACTTACAGAATATTTAGAGTTCTTGCTATAGATCTAATTTCGACCAACATTTTAATTTTATCTGGAAGCTGGTGAGTGGTATCAAATAATTAAATATTTCTCAGAATTATTCATGACACCTTAGACAACATTTTAAATTAAGTATTTACACGTAGAACGTTCAAATATTTATATAATGAAAACAAATAATTAACCAAGAAAATACACATTAAAATAAAAAAGAACTATTTAGATAGTTGAATTTATATTAATGTTGTAATTCCTATACAATATCTCAGTTCCTTATTTTTTTTTAAAATGTTCTAATTATAGTTTACAGCTTATTGCTTTTCTTGATTGTGAAAATAAATGTTATAATGATAATCTTAAGATCATAAAGAGAAAGAAAATATTTGACGTTTTTTATACAGCCAGTAACAAAAATGTTCGGACGGTTTGATTTTTCAATAAAAAATTATAATAATTAAATGCAAAAGTAATAAAAAATAATTTAAAAAAATAATTAAAGCCATTTTTCAATCAAGAATAAGAATTCAAAAGTGGGTTAGGTAGGATAAAGGAAAAACAGCTTTGATTAGAACAAATAAATATTTTAATTTAATAAATTTTATAACAAGTAATGTAGGTAACAAAAATTTTCGGACAAAAATGTAGACAACTATAAATAAATTCAATGTTTTTTTTACGATTTCACAAATTCAAAAACCATAATGTTAATTAATATTTGGTTGGGTACCCTTTTTGTGTAATAACATCTTTCATTCGATTCGGCATTGATGATGAAACTAATTTTTTGGTGAAATTTGGAGATATTTTACCCCACTCTTCTAATAACTTTTGTTTCAATTCGTTTTTTGAAGCAATGGGTGTTAATCGAATTTTCCTGTCGAGCTCACCCCATTCGTGTTCAATTGGGTTGAGATCGGGCGATTGGGGGGGGTTGTAATGATTGGTACAATCATGTAATGTCAGAAAACTAGATTTTTGTGATATGACGTTGGAAGAGAGCGACAGCAGCGCTGACCCTCGGCAGAAACCGTCCCTTCCCCCTACTCTATACCCTCCACCTTCCCTCTAAAGAAACTAAGTACCCAATTTTTCTAATTTAAACGTTTTTTCTCCGATATTTCGACAAATAAATGTTTCCAGATCATGTCCGTTTACTTCCATGTAATATATGTATACATATACTATTACTTTACTTTTGTTTACTTCCCTATACATATAATATATGTATACATAATAATATGTACTAAAAATTTTGTAATCGTGTGAACATCAGAGATCAATTGCATACGTGTGTTTATGTGAGAGCTCAAACGCTTTGACCTGACATCGTACAGGCTCATGACCATCGCTTAACATCCCATCCGAAGGACGGAGTGCTTAAGTCTATTTTACCTCGCAGATTAATGACATTACTCCAAAAAATTTCTGAATGATTCTGGAACTCTTTTGCGAAGCTCAATCTTTTTTTTATATTTTTTTCACTCACAAACGGTTTTTGGTACTCTCCCATTATATCCTGCTTCTTTTAGAATTCTTCGAACATTTTGTGGGTGAACTTTCTTTCCCGTTTCTCTGTATACCTCGGCGACGATCTGAGGTGCACTCCTCGAGGGCTTGTTTTTAATTTTCCGGACAACGCTACACCTTTCTCGGTCGTTTAATACTCTTGGACGGCCAGAGGAAGATTTCAAATCTATCCGATCCTCGTGCTTATACCTTCGAATTACATCGGCTACGGTGCTTTTACTTCGGCCTACCATACCACCGATTTTGCGGACACTTAATCCTTTTTCATAATTAAAAATTATTATCTGTTGAACTTCAAAAGATGTTCGACCCATCTTGACAGCAGGAAATACAAATAACTACTGAATGCAGTAATAGAAGGATATAAACACATTTTATTTGTTCGGTATTAGCGGTTGGTTGAGAAGGGATTAAAGATCATGATCAGAGTCGCATTTGTTTACAAAACAAACAACAGGTGTCCAGAAAATTTTGTTACGTGAATTTCTTGTCTTCAATTATTAATGCAAAATTTCCTATCAGCTGTAAATGTTTAATTAATTGTTTTACGGCGTTTTGAAATGATTGATGAACTCGAAATTTAAAACTTTGCTTGAATTAAATATTTTGCCATATAACTATGTGTAACTGCAAAAGAAAAACAAAATTATAAATTGTCCGAAAATTTTTGTTACTGATTGTAGAGGTTTCTCTGTGCTGTAAATATTTGTTACACTGTTTTAGTATTACATTTGAAAGATAATAATTTTGTTTTGTTTTATTCAGTTGATTGCCCAATAGAACAATTGAAGCGGTCATTGTTGAAAGGGGATATGTAACAAAAATAAAAATTTTGGGAAGCTCAATAAAACTTCCTAAAGAATTGCGTCACATACCTCCTTTCAACAGTGATTCAGATATTCTCAGCTCCACCACAACCAAAGAGCGCACTGCACATGTCTCATTTCAACACAGAAGATGTGTTCAGTCCTCAAGATTATGAAAATATAAAAAAGTCGTTTTGACATTTGATGTCACATATCCCCTTTTAACAATGACCGCTTCAATTTACGTATCCGAAAATATTGGATGCCGCTTCATGACAATGAAAATCCAGGTATCACATTTTCTACAATTAATAATGTATCATTTTCTTTCAAGATAGTAAAAGAAATATTAAGTAAAATTATTAGTTAAGTTGAAATAAATAAAAAAAAACTGTTGCAGAAGTGCGATATGGACTTATTTGAGAGGGTTAAGAATTAAGTAATAAAAATAATACTCAATATGAATATTGCTAAAAAAAAGTTTAAAGTTTGGGAAAACATCCTAAAAATTGTCAAATATAATGTGCATACAAATCTTCTCCAATATTAACTTTAACTTCACTATAGTTATGTCATTGCTATAATACAAAATTATGGTAAGACTGTTTGTCATCTAGCTTAAGATTGGGTTTTTCTCATTTTTCTAATTGTTTTACATCCCAAAATAATGAATATATAATGCGGCTCTGGTCCTGTTATTTATTTTTAAAAGAATATAAGGAAAAAAGTGAACTCTTATCTAAGTGAGAGTTATCACTAAACCAATCGCTATCCATTTCATATTGAATTCCAATATCAGGTTACCCGCCGTTCCTGGGATAGTAATATATGTATATATATATATATATATATATATATATATATATATATATATATATATATATATATATACCTAGTTACACCTAGGGACCTAAGCATCCAATGCTCTTATCCCTTCCCTGGAAGCGCTGGGCTTCCCCCTTATTTTGTTACCTGTATGTTTATACTACCTAAACCAAGCCCTTCATGAAATAATCAATCTCCCAGTTTCCTTAATGAACCTGAGAATGCTCCCGTGGTCCAATCTTCTAAAATCCTCCTTCGTGATTACATCTTTACCAAATATGTGGAATCTCGTTCAGTAACCTATAGTCATATAATGATTATAATATATTATAGTATATTATTGTTCTAAACGGCCTATGAATGAATGGGGCCTATAAGAATGATAGTTTCGAAATTTCATGAACATCCGATCAATCTATCTAGTACCAATTTTTATGAGGGTGCTTGCATACTGAGGTCAAGATCGCGGGTTCGACACCCGACCAAGGCCCTGGGAGGAGAAAACACATTGAGCACGCCGTCCTTTGGATGGGATGTTAAGCGATGATTCAGAGCCTGTATGCTGTGAGGTACTCATAGGTGAATAAACCTGAGTGGGACAGTAGAGCTAACAGGAAAGGAATAATTATTGTTCCTTATTACTTCTTATATACATTAACACTTTTTGGATTCATAATAAAGCAACCTACCCGAAAAAAAAGAAATTTTGTCCATCCCGTCGCTCTTTTTAGTGAAGCAGTACAGATTCTCTTGTGCAGAACTTGCACTGATTCACTAGAAGAACCGATGGGAGAGTCAAAATTGTATTATTTCGGATACATATTATGATTTGTATAGGTAAAGTTAACAGTAAAACCATACATAAATTATGCCGTTATGATCTGATTTTGAAATGTCTGGTTTAGAGTACATTCTTTTCCTTGTATTCTTTTCAAAGTCATTTAAAAGATGAGAGCCTCATTGCTTATTTATTGTTCTGGTTTGCTTTACAATTGGAAAACGTAAGAACACAATTTTCAGATGGAGGCAAATTTCATATCTTCATATTTATTGTATTGGCAGTTATAGTTGATGAACCTAACCCGGAGCAAAGTTGGACACTCTACTGGTTGCGGTTCGGAGAAACTCCTTGCTTGAGTTGACGCGCGAGGATCGTCTGATTGTCATGGGTGGCACCAACGACATCCCCGACTGAGCGGCACCATCAACATTACCCAATTCAATATATTTTAGCCGTATCTCTATCTTAATGTTTGGCATTTTCGACATACATTTTGTGGGCAGAAACATTGGATCGCTGAAGAGGCGGCGAGCTTTCAGGAGATTTAACTCAATTAGCTAATGTCGTATAGACTTGAAAAATAAAATAAAACTTGTTTATTTGATATATTGTCTAATTTCACTAACTATATACATATACATGGGAGTACTTTCGGTATTTCTACCATCCTCAGCCAAAAGCATAAACTTATGCTTTTGGCTGAGGATGGTAGAAATACCGAAAGTACTCCCATGTATATGTATATAGTTAGTGAAATTAGACAATATATCAAATAAACAAGTTTTATTTTATTTTTCAAGTCAATACGACATTAGCTAATTGAGTTAAATCTCCTGAAAGCTCGCCGCCTCTTCAGCGATCCAATGTTTCTGCCCACAAAATGTATGTCGAAAATGCCAAACATTAAGATAGAGGAGATACGGCTAAAATATATTGAATTGGGTAATGTTGATAAGCCAAAATATTCAATGAGAATCAGGTTGCTTTTCTAACACTGAAATTAGCAATAAGTTTTAGAAGGCTTGTCGGACTGCTAACTTACCAACAATGCGGTTTTAGAAAACAACAATCTACTTCAAATGCCACTTTCAAATTTATTGAACAAATCATTCTAACTTCAGACAAAAATAGTAAAAGCGTGTTTGATATTGGAATAGAAAAAAGCTTTCGATCTCGTGAATTACGAAATTCTTCTTTAAAAAAATGAGCCACTACGGTATTAGACGTATAGCACTAGATCTTTTTCATAGTGACTTATCTGAAAGGTTTGAAAGTCTCCGAGGTTGATGATATAACTGGTGAAATGTATATATCAGCATGGAGATGAATTATATACGGTGTACCTCAAGGATCAATCTTGGGACCGTTACTGTCCTCAAGGATCAATGTTAGGACCGTTACTGTACCTCACGGATCAATGTTAGGACCGTTACTGTACCTAAAGGATCAAGCTTAGGACCGTTACTGTACCTCAAGGATCAATCTTAGGTCCGTTACTGTACCTCAAGGATCAATCTTAGGACCATTATTGTACCTCAAAGATCAATCTTAGGTCCGTTACTGTACCTCAAGGATCAATCTTAGGACCGTTACTGTTCCTCATATACATTTAAGATTTACCTAGTTATATGAAACGTTTTACATCAGTCCTTTTCGCGGATGTCACTAATATTCTTGTTACGACTAAAAACTCGATGATTGAATCTGTTTCTAAAACGTTTGAAATATTAAACGAATGATTACTAATCAATAAATGAATGTGAAATGTTTCCAAAACAATTATTTCAAATTTCAGAAGGACATTTAAATTTTTGAATGAAAATTCTCTATTAGTTAATACTTTTTCCATATTATTAAAAGATAACATAGAACTTCTGGGTTTCCATACATAAGCCAGCCCTAGGTAAACTAGGTTGCGTTTGTTTCTCACTTTGTAATATTAAAAATATCATACCCAAGGAAACATTAATTACTTTATGCGTATTTAATTAATTATGGTTTAACACACTTGGGAGCTCTAGTAGCGCAAGTGCTAATATTTTCGATATTCAGAAGAAAGCAAAAAGGATAATAAATAATATTGATTCGAAATTCTTGTTTCTTCAGCAAGCTGCAGAGTGGTTTTTTGAAAAAATTAATGTAAATAGATTAAGATACCATGAAGAAAGAAATATTTCGAATAACTAAACATTGCTCCTCTCTTTTTGAAAAAAGTATAACTCAAAAAGGAATCAACTTGTTTAATGCCCCTCTTTTTTGGAATCAGTAGGTACAATAAACAGCATTTCAAATTCAATTGGAAGTGTTAGAAGAAACCTATTCTGAAAACATATATATTTTTTTCTCATTGTTGAAAAACCGAAAGAAATTTCTAGCATAACTACTTTGTTTAATATTTTTATTGTTATCATTAATTATTAGTTACTAGCAATAATACCCGGCGTTGGCCGGGGAACTTTGACTTTTCTCCTAATATCTCTCGTTCGAATCCTATTCAATTCTTCAACTGTACATTCATGATGTTATAATTTTCAATTATTCATATGGCTTTTCAATTATTCAATAAGGCTTATAGTCCTTTAACGGCAGACATCCCAGCTAGTAAGTGTTTAGGACCTTTGGGCAACACAGATAGTATGTGCCTTTCAACGGCGGAAACCACAGCTAGTGAATACTTAGCATCGTTGGACATCCTAGCCAGTACGTACTCAAGAACGCTCGTGACCACAGCTAGTATCGGCCTTGCAACGGCGTACCACCCCAGCTAGTAAGTGCTCGGAACAGCTGGGCACAACAGCTAATGTGTGCTTAAAACCGCTGGGCACAACAGCTATTACGTACTTAGAAATGCTGCGCACCACAGCTAGTACGTGTTCAGGAACGCTGGGCCACACAGCTACTCGTAGTATATGTCTTGCAACGGCGGCCAGCCCAGCTAGTAAGTTCTTAGGACCACTTGGAACCACAGCTAGTTCCTACTTGAGAACGCCGTACACCTTAGATAGTATGCGCCTTGCAACTCCGTGCAACCAGCTATTAAGTTCTTAGCAACGCTGAGCAACACAGATAGTACGTAGTTAGGAACGCTGGGCACCGAAACTAGTCTGTGCCTTGCAACAGCGGATGCCCTAGCTATTTTGTGCTTAAGAACGCTGATGAGAGCTATTATTAACCGTGCAACGGTGGACCTCTTAGGTAATACATGCTTAGGAATTCCACCCTATTAAAATTAGGGCTATATCCATCTTCAAGAAAGCTCCATATGAGATTCATTCAGCATTAATGCATCCCCACCCCTCCCTCCAAAAGGGTCACTGCCAATTTTTTAATATTGCTTTTGCAACTAATATTTATTAGTTGCCCCCCCCCCCATACGCACCTATCCTTTTTTTTGTTTTTGTCTTTAAAAAATACTACATGTGAAATTCCATGACAATCCGATCATCTGTTATGACCTATCACTATCATATACGGGGACTCAATTCAAAAATACCAATAACTACTGATGTAATGAATGTATCAACATCAACATTCGTATTTAAAATTAAAATCCAATGAGGACATAACCAGTCAAACTTCAGCGATATCGGTTGAGGGGGAGGCCACAATCCTCCCTCCAGTTCAAAATTTTGAGCCGTCACACACCCGGCCTTCAGGAATACTATATGTGAAATTTCGTAATAATCCGACCATTATTTAATGACCTACCGGTATCTTTATATTAAGGCCTACCCCCCGTCCCGTTCAAAATTTTAAGATGTCACAAAGCGTATTTTTCAATTTGCGCTCTAAGAATACTACGTGTAAAATTTCGTGACAATCCGACCATTATTTACTGACCTAGCACTATATTCATACTTAGGCCTACCCCCACAACCCCCCCTCCCGTTCACAATTTTGTGACGTCACACACTCTGTTTTTTTATTTGGCCTTTGAGAATACTATATATGAAATTTCATGACAATCGGACCATTAGTTAATGAGTTAGCATTATTTTTTTGCTTAGCCCCCCTTACTACCCCCCCTCCCGGTCGAAATGTTGGGACGCCACATAGCCTATTATTCAATCGGGCTCGAAAGGATGCTACATGTGAAGTTTTATGTAAATCCGTCCAGCCGTTTGGGCGTGATGCTAGTACAAACAAACAATCACACCATCCCCGTGTCAGCTTTACTAATATAGGTTATGCAAGTCTGCCGAAGAGAACGGGTAGATAATTGCCCCCCAATTTTAAAATCCCAATAACTGCCGATGTAATGAATGTATCAACATCAAATTTCGTATTTAAAATTAACATCCACAGCGGACATAGCCAGTAAAATTTCAGCGATGTCGGCTAAGGGGAGGGGGGAGTTCCGGGGTGGGGGCTCAGTTCAAACATCCCAATAACTGCCGATGTAATAAATGTATCAATATCAAATTTCGTATTTAAAATTAACATCCACAGCGGACATAATCAGTAAAATTTCAGGGATGTCGGCTAAGGGGAGGGGGGAGTTCTGGGGTGGGCGCTCAGTTCAAAAACCCCCATAACTGCCGATGTAATGAATGTATCAACATCAAATTTCGTATTTAAAATTAACTGGAACTTCCCGTTCAAAATTTTGAGCCGTCACAAAGCGTATTTTTCAATTTGCGCTCTAAGAATACTACGTGTAAAATTTCGTGACAATCCGACCATTATTTACTGACCTAGCACTATATTCATACTTAGGCCTACCCCCACAACCCTTCCTCCCGTTCACAATTTTGTGACCTCACACACTCTGTTTTCTCCTTTGGCCTTTAAGAATACTATATATGAAATATCATGACAATCGGAGCATTAGTTAATGAGTTAGCATTATTTTTTTGCTTAGCCCCCCTTACAACCCCCCCTCCCGTTCGAAATGTTGGGACGCCACATAGCCTATTATTCAATCGGGCTCGAAAGGATGCTACATGTGAAATTTTATGTAAATCCGTCCAGCCGTTTGGGCGTGATGCTAATACAAACAAACAATGACACAATCCCCGTGTCAGCTTTACTAATATACAGTCAGTAACAAAAATGTTCGGACGGTTTGATTTTTCAATAAAAAATTATAATAATTAAATGCACAAGTAATAAAAAATAATTTAAAAAAATAATTAAAGCCATTTTTCAATCAAGAATAAGAATTCAAAAGTGGGTTAGGATAAAGGAAAAACAGCTTTGATTAGAACAAATAAATATTTTAATTCAATAAATTTTATAACAAGTAATGTGGGTAACAAAAATTTTCGGACAAAAATGTAAACAACTATAAATAAATTCAATGTTTTTTTTACGATTTCACAAATTCAAAAACCATAATGTTAATTAATATTTGGTTGGGTACCCTTTTTGTGTAATAACATCTTTCATTCGATTCGGCATTGATGATGAAACTAATTTTTTGGTGAAATTTGGAGATATTTTACCCCACTCTTCTAATAACTTTTGTTTCAATTCGTTTTTTGAAGCAATGGGTGTTAATCGAATTTTCCTGTCGAGCTCACCCCATACGTGTTCAATTGGGTTGAGATCGGGCGATTGGGGGGGGTTTCATAACTTTAGGGCAGTTATACAAAAGCCAAGTACGTACCAATTCACATGTGTGTTTCGGATCGTTGTCTTGGTAAAAATGAAAAGTCCGTAAAATCCCAAGTTTTTCAGCACTCTTTTTCAAATTGCTCCTTAGTAATTCGGCATAAACTTTTCCAGTCATGGTGGTTTCAATGAAAACCAGTTCACCAATTCCACTAGACGCCATACACCCCCACACCATCACTGAGCCACCCCCATGTTTTACTCTTGGTTTTAAATTTTTTGGATTCAGCTCCACATTACGCCTTCTCCAAATTTTGTCGCGACTGTCGGGACTAAATATATTAAACTTACATTCAAAAGTATTTGCTTGCAATAGAACAAACCGCAATAATAAAATATTCTTGTATCTTGTAACTCTTCACAACATAAAAAGAAATCTCAGGTCATGTAATGTCAGAAAACTAGATTTTTGTGATATGACGTTGGAAGAGAGCGACAGCAGCGCTGACCCTCGGCAGAAACCGTCCCTTCCCCCTACTCTATACCCTCCACCTTCCCTCTAAAGAAACTAAGTACCCAATTTTTCTAATTTAAACGTTTTTTCTCCGATATTTCGACAAATAAATGTTTCCAGATCATGTCCGTTTACTTCCATGTAATATATGTATACATATACTATTACTTTACTTTTGTTTACTTCCCTATACATATAATATATGTATACATAATAATATGTACTAAAAATTTTGTAATCGTGTGAACATCAGAGATCAATTGCATGCGTGTGTTTATGTGAGAGCTCAAACGCTTTGACCTGACATCGTACAGGCTCATGACCATCGCTTAACATCCCATCCGAAGGACGGAGTGCTTAAGTTTATTTTACCTCGCAGATGAATGACATTACTCCAAAAAATTTCTGAATGATTCTGGAACTCTTTTGCGAAGCTCAATCTTTTTTTATATTTTTTTCACTCACAAACGGTTTTTGGTACTTTCCCATTATATCCTGCTTCTTTTAGAATTCTTCGAACATTCCCGTTTCTCTGTATACCTCGGCGACGATCTGAGGTGCACTCCTCGAGGGCTTGTTTTTAATTTTCCGGACAACGCTACACCTTTCTCGGTCGTTTAATACTCTTGGACGGCCAGAGGAAGATTTCAAATCTATCCGATCCTCGTGCTTATACCTTCGAATTACATCGGCTACGGTGCTTTTACTTCGGCCTACCATACCACCGATTTTGCGAACACTTAATCCTTTTTCATAATTAAAAATTATTATCTGTTGAACTTCAAAAGATGTTCGACCCATCTTGACAGCAGGAAATACAAATAACTACTGAATGCAGTAATAGAAGGATATAAACACATTTTATTTGTTCGGTATTAGCGGTTGGTTGAGAAGGGATTAAAGATCATGATCAGAGTCGCATTTGTTTACAAAACAAACAACAGGTGTCCAGAAAATTTTGTTACGTGAATTTCTTGTCTTCAATTATTAATGCAAAATTTCCTATCAGCTGTAAATGTTTAATTAATTGTTTTACGGCGTTTTGAAATTATTGATGATCTCGAAATTTAAAACTTTGCTTGAATTAAATATTTTGCCATATAACTATGTGTAACTGCAAAAGAAAAACAAAATTATAAATTGTCCGAAAATTTTTGTTACTGATTGTAGATTATGCAAGTCTGCCGAAGAGAACGGGTAGATAATTGCCCCCCAATTTTAAAATCCCAATAACTGCCGATGTAATGAATGTATCAACATCAAATTTCGTATTTAAAATTAACATCCACAGCGGACATAACCAGTAAAATTTCAGCGATGTCGGATAAGGGGAGGGGGGAGTTCTGGGGTGGGCGCTCAGTTCAAAAATCCCAATAACTGCCGATGTAATGAATGTATCAACATCAAATTTCGTATTTAAAATAAATATCCACAGCGGACATAACGAATAAAATTTCAGCGATGTCGGATAAAGGGAGGGGGGAGTTCTGGGGTGGGGACTCAGTTCAAAAATCCCAATAACTGCCGATGTAATGAATGTATCAACATCGAATTTCGTATTTAAAAATTACATCCACAGCGGACATAACCAGTAATATTTCAGCGATGTCGGCTAAGGGGAGGGGAGAGTTCTGGGGTGGGGGCTAAGTTCAATAATCCCAATAACTGCCGATGTAATGAATGTATCAACATCAAATTTCGTATTTAAAATTAGAATCCACTGAGGATATAACCAGTCAATTTTCAGCGATGTCGGCTAAGGGGAGGGCGGAGTTCTGGGGTGGGGGCTAAGTTCAATAATCCCAATAACTGCCGATGTAATGAATGTATCAACATCAAATTTCGTATTTAAAATTAGAATCCACTGAGGATATAACCAGTCAATTTTCAGCGATATCGGCTAAGGGGAGGGGGGGAGTTCCGGGGTGGGGGCTCAGTTCAAACATCCCAATAACTGCCGATGTAATAAATGTATCAACATCAAATTACGTATTTAAAATCAGAATCCACTGAGGACACAACCAGTCAATTTTCAGCGATATCGGATGTGGGGAGGGGGGAGTTCCAGGGTGGGGGTTCAGTTCAAAAATCCCAATAACTGCCGATGTAATGAATGTATCAACATCAAATTTCGTATTTAAAATTAAAATCCACTGAGGACATAACCAGTCAAATTTCAGCGATATCGGATGAAGGGAGGGGGAAGTTCCGGGGAGGGGGCTCGATTCAAAAATCCCAATTACTGCCGATGTAATGAATGTATCAACATCAAATTTCGTATTTCAAATTAACATCCAATGAGGACATGACCAGTCAAATTTCAGCGATATCGGCTGAGGGGGAGGTCCCAAACCGCCTTCCCGTTCAAAATTTTGAGCCGTTTAAAAGCGTATTTTTCAATTTGCGCTCTTAGAATACTACGTGTAAAATTTCGTGACAATCCGACCATTATTTACTGACCTAGCACTATATTCATACTTAGGCCTATCCCCACAACCCTTCCTCCCGTTCACAATTTTGTGACCTCACACACTCTGTTTTTTTGTTTGGCCTTTAAGAATACTATATATGAAATATCATGACAATCGGAGCATTAGTTAATGAGTTAGCATTATTTTTTTGCTTAGCCCCCCTTACAACCCCCCCTCTCGTTCGAAATGTTGGGACGCCACATAGCCTATTATTCAATCGGGCTCGAAAGGATGCTACATGTGAAGTTTTATGTAAATCCGTCCAGCCGTTTGGGCGTGATGCTAAAACAAACAAACAATGACACAATCCCCGTGTCAGCTTTACTAATATAGATTATGCAAGTCTGCCGAAGAGAACGGGTAGATAATTGCCCCCCAATTTTAAAATCCCAATAACTGCAGATGTAATGAATGTATCAACATCAAATTTCGTATTTAAAATTAACATCCACAGCGGACATAACCAGTAAAATTTCAGCGATGTCGGATAAGGGGAGGGGGGAGTTCTGTGGTGGGCGCTCAGTTCAAAAATCCCAATAACTGCCGATGTAACGAATGTATCAACATCAAATTTCGTATTTAAAATAAATATCCACAGCGGACATAACCACTAAAATTCCAGCGATGTCGGATAAGGGGAGGGGGGAGTTCTGGGGTGGGGGCTAAGTTCAAAAATCCCAATAACTGCCGATGTAATGAATGTATCAACATCGAATTTCGTATTTAAAATTAACATCCACAGCGGACATAAGCAGTAAAATTTCAGCTATGTCGGCTAAGGGGAGGGGGGAGTTCCGGGGTGGGGGCTCAGTTCAAAAATCCCAATAACTGCCGATGTAATGAATGTATCAACATCGAATTTCGTATTTAAAATTAACATCCACAGCGGACATAAGCAGTAAAATTTCAGCTATGTCGGCTAAGGGGAGGGGGGAGTTCCGGGGTGGGGGCTCAGTTCAAACATCCCAATAACTGCCGATGTAATAAATGTATCAACATCAAATTTCGTATTTAAAATCAGAATCCACTGAGGACACAACCAGTCAAATTTCAGCGATATCGGATGTGGGGAGGGGCGAGTTCCAGGGTGGGGGTTCAGTTCAAAAATTCCAATAACTGCCGATGTAATGAATGTATCAACATCAAATTTCGTATTTAAAATTAAAATCCACTGAAGACATTACCAGTCAAATTTCAGCGATATCGGATGAGGGGAGGGGGAAGTTTCGGGGAGGGGGCTCGATTCAAAAATCCCAATAACTGCCGATGTAATGAATGTATCAACATCAAATTTCGTATTTAAAATTAAAATCCACTGAGGACATAACCAGTCAAATTTCAGCGATATCGGATGAGGGGAGGGGGAAGTTCCGGGGAGGGGGCTCGATTCAAAAATCCCAATTACTGCCGATGTAATGAATGTATCAACATCAAATTTCGTATTTCAAATTAACATCCAATGAGGACATGACCAGTCAAATTTCAGCGATATCGGCTGAGGGGGAGGTCCCAAACCGCCTTCCCGTTCAAAATTTTGAGCCGTCACAAAGCGTATTTTTCAATTTGCGCTCTTAGAATACTACGTGTAAAATTTCGTGACAATCCGACCATTATTTACTGACCTAGCACTATATTCATACTTAGGCCTATCCCCACAACCCTTCCTCCCGTTCACAATTTTGTGACCTCACACACTCTGTTTTTTTGTTTGGCCTTTAAGAATACTATATATGAAATATCATGACAATCGGAGCATTAGTTAATGAGTTAGCATTATTTTTTTGCTTAGCCCCCCTTACAACCCCCCCTCTCGTTCGAAATGTTGGGACGCCACATAGCCTATTATTCAATCGGGCTCGAAAGGATGCTACATGTGAAGTTTTATGTAAATCCGTCCAGCCGTTTGGGCGTGATGCTAAAACAAACAAACAATGACACAATCCCCGTGTCAGCTTTACTAATATAGATTATGCAAGTCTGCCGAAGAGAACGGGTAGATAATTGCCCCCCAATTTTAAAATCCCAATAACTGCAGATGTAATGAATGTATCAACATCAAATTTCGTATTTAAAATTAACATCCACAGCGGACATAACCAGTAAAATTTCAGCGATGTCGGATAAGGGGAGGGGGGAGTTCTGTGGTGGGCGCTCAGTTCAAAAATCCCAATAACTGCCGATGTAACGAATGTATCAACATCAAATTTCGTATTTAAAATAAATATCCACAGCGGACATAACCACTAAAATTCCAGCGATGTCGGATAAGGGGAGGGGGGAGTTCTGGGGTGGGGGCTAAGTTCAAAAATCCCAATAACTGCCGATGTAATGAATGTATCAACATCAAATTTCGTATTTAAAATTAACATCCACAGCGGACATAACCAGTAAAATTTCAGCGATGTCGGCTAAGGGGAGGGGGGAGTTCCGGGGTGGGGACTCAGTTCAAAAATCCCAATAACTGCCGATGTAATGAATGTATCAACATCGAATTTCGTATTTAAAATTAACATCCACAGCGGACATAAGCAGTAAAATTTCAGCTATGTCGGCTAAGGGGAGGGGGGAGTTCCGGGGTGGGGGCTCAGTTCAAACATCCCAATAACTGCCGATGTAATAAATGTATCAACATCAAATTTCGTATTTAAAATCAGAATCCACTGAGGACACAACCAGTCAAATTTCAGCGATATCGGATGTGGGGAGGGGCGAGTTCCAGGGTGGGGGTTCAGTTCAAAAATTCCAATAACTGCCGATGTAATGAATGTATCAACATCAAATTTCGTATTTAAAATTAAAATCCACTGAAGACATAACCAGTCAAATTTCAGCGATATCGGATGAGGGGAGGGGGAAGTTTCGGGGAGGGGGCTCGATTCAAAAATCCCAATTACTGCCGATGTAATGAATGTATCAACATCAAATTTCGTATTTCAAATTAACATCCAATGAGGACATGACCAGTCAAATTTCAGCGATATCTGCTGAGGGGGAGGTCCCAAACCGCCTTCCCGTTCAAAATTTTGAGCCGTCACAAAGCGTATTTTTCAATTCGGGGGCTCGATTCAAAAATCCCAATTACTGCCGATGTAATGAATGTATCAACATCAAATTTCGTATTTCAAATTAACATCCAATGAGGACATGACCAGTCAAATTTCAGCGATATCTGCTGAGGGGGAGGTCCCAAACCGCCTTCCCGTTCAAAATTTTGAGCCGTCACAAAGCGTATTTTTCAATTCGGGGGCTCGATTCAAAAATCCCAATTACTGCCGATGTAATGAATGTATCAACATCAAATTTCGTATTTAATATTAAAACTCAGTGAGGACTTAACCTGTCAAATTTCAGCGATATCAGATGAGGGGAGGGGGGAGTTCCGGGGTGGGGGATCAGTTAAAAAATCCCTATAACTGCCGATATAATGAATGTATCAACATCAAATTTCGTATTTAAAATTAGAATCCACTGAAATATCCTCGTGTAAGAAGAATATAAATGTTTTAATAATAAAAAGAAGTATATATAGTATTTATCAATATTAGGAATTTTAGACTCATTAATCTTCTATTATATATTTTTTAAATAATTATTATTAATTTTATATGAGTTCATATTTTTAGATTTAATATCGGTTGATCTATATAATTTATAAGCTATTTTGATGTACCTACACAATTTTATGACGTATCCAATTACCATTTTATGGTTTAACGGAGTAATAATAGATAATATTATTACTCAAGTTTTTGAATTGAAGTAGTTCTTTGAACGCCTGCTGTTTGATTAGGCGATATGATTTCGTCCTTAGAGCATATAGTTATCGTGTTATCCACACACACACGATTTTTAAGGAAAACATTTAATTTATGGACTCATATTGTGATAATTTAACAACAAATTTCTGATAGATTCCATACTTTATCCTATGTACTATCAAAGCGATATAAATATCTTCTAATTGGTACTAAAAATGTTGAGAAGACTTATTCTATAAATTTCTATAAATATTGTGTAGTTCAATCTTCCTAAAATTAACAGGTTAATGGTTATAGGTAAATTTGCAAACTCTTTGCCAGTGGAAACGTTAATTGTGTTAAGTTTAATTGATTAAAGAAAACCTGTCGTTGCTTTAGAACCGATTCTAAAGGATATCAGCCTGTAGAGAGCGCTTCTGTCCGACGTTAAACCAAAACAAACATATTATTCGACTAACATCACACTTCACTATAATTTAATTCAATTATTTAAAATATAATAAAAAAAAAATATTTTAAATGAGTCACAAACTACAAAAATATCTGATAGTTTCAAAATAGAAGGACTGAACTATTCGAAAAGAGTTACGGAACTAAAATGGTAGCTGTTGAGGACCTGACAGGGCCGTTTGACACGTACCAAATTAACCATTCCGATCGACAGACTTTACGCATGATCCGGGTGCTCGAAGAGTGTTCTGAAGGAGCGTTAAATGAGCTGAATGATATTCTGTCTGGGTTTGTATACGCCAGGAGGAGTGGCGTCCTTTTAACACAATGGTTGGCGCCTCCCGTCCCCAGTATATCAAAGAGTCTTTAAAAAATATTAATTACCATTTAATGAGGACATTCCGTTCGTTCAGTCTCATTTGAATACTATTAATAATTAATTAAAACGTTTAATACAAACCTTTTTTTTTATACTTCCCCAGCTGTATGAGTATAGGGGAAGTTATGTAATTGGGGGGGAAGAGTGAGTAGAGGAGGGGGGGGGGGGGGGGGGGGGGCTTGACTCAAAAACCCTAATAATGGCCGATCTTATGAATGTCGATTGGTTTTGAAGGGAGAGTGAAAACTTAATTGATTAATTCGTGCTGGCGAAGTACATAGCCAATGATTCACCGATCACTTTTATATATTAAGTTCACTCAATATATTATAATATGTTTAAGTTGCAGTTTTTTTTAGCCAAGTCGCTTCTCTCTTTTTTCTGGGTAATACTATACTGCCCTTGTGCAAATAATTATAAATTAATTATTGTAGTATCGTTGGTCGAGCAACGAAAATGTACTTCCCCGGCGCAAATCATTTAATTAAGTTTTAACTCTCCCTCCAAAATCAATATTTGACTTACAATAGTGACTTCTAAATCCTCATACTGAATTTTATGTCGATACATTCATTTCATCGGCAGTTATGGCGGTTTTATGAGTTTAGTTCCCATTCCCTTTTGCATATTTCGCGGAAAATTAATAGAATTTTGAACTTGAATATAAAATTTCAGAGGGCGCCGGTAGCTCAGTGGTATGCCTGCTTGACTTCTGAGCTCAAGAACGTGGGTTCGTAACCCGACCGAGGCCCTTAGTTTATTTTATCTGGGAGGTCAAATAAACTTAAGCACGCCGTCCTTCGGATGGGACGTTAAGCGATGGTCCCGAGCCTGAACGATGTCAGGTACTCGTTAAAGACCCCTACTCTAGGTGAATAAAAATTTAGGATAGGCGAAATTTAGGACTCCTACAGTAGAGTTGGGCTCATGTCCACGAGAGTGACGAAAGAGCGCTCTGGTAGTAGGCGATATGACTTCGTAGTTAAAGCCCGGGCATGAGTAATAAAACCTAACCTAACCAAACCTATAAAATTTCATTTCGAAACAAATTGCATCAGCAGTTATTGGATTTTCCTTTTTTTTTTTTTTTCATTTTTGGAATCAGAGAGTTGAAAAATATACCAATTCCGGTAAAAACTAAACTGACGCATTACATAACTTCTCCTATACTTCGTAGAACTGGGAAAGTAATGAGAGTTTTGCTGGACACCCTCCTAGAGCAGCCTATTATAATATTTCTCTTCTCATTCATGTCAAGTGAAGTCAACTGGGGATGCTTTGACGCCCCATCCTGTATTGTACTTGTACTGTTATAGTAGATAATACATTTATTGATATATTTATTTTCATTTTATTCAGGTGACTGGCTTTCGAAGTACAACTTACCTGTCTCACATGCTGTAGGATGCGGTTTCATGACAATGATTGACAGGTATCATAATTTTTACATTTAATAATGCATAACGTTTAGTTAGGTAAAAAAAAAGTTGGTTCATCTGAAAAGAAAATGTTATGAAGAACTTGCGCACCAAATAAATGGAAGTGTGTTATTGGTTTTATCGTTATTAACAATCGAAAAGTAATTATTTGTTAGGTTCAGACTGATTTTCTCATGTGTGGGTCTTTAAAGTGTAAAAAAAAAATCAGACAAATGGTGTAGGGGCAATTCTTGCCTAAAACCAGAGTTTTTGTGTATTTTCTCTCACAAATATGATATATTCTTAATCAGTTCGTTAAGATTTTCTACTCTACTCACTTTGATGGGAAATTTCTTATGTGCGGGATTTTCTTTTTTCATTGGAATTTTATGTTTTCTGACTACCTGATTCTAAAAATGAAAACAGAAAAAAAACTGTGTGTATGTTGGTATAACTCGAAATAGATTGAATATGTCGACACGAAATTTTATATGTAGAACCAGGACCGAGTAAGGATGTCGGTTTCTGGTGAAATTGGCCTAAGGGGAGGATCAGAGGAGGGTGGGGGAGGGCTTAACTCAACCCTAATAACTGTTGATGTATTGAATGTATCAATTTATTTAGTATGAGGATTATCAAGTCCCTGAATAAGATACCTATTGATTTCCAACAAAATATGTTGAATGGTTTAAGAGGAGCATAACAATTTAGTTGGTCAATTCGCGCCGGTGAAGAACATTGCCGCTGATTCATTACCCTTGTTAATGGTGTGAGATGAGGCTAAGAGTTTATACTTTTATAGGAAAGGAATGGATCTTGTCTCAGAATTCAGCAGCACTTGAAGTCGATAAGTCCTCATTGAAGTCCCAACTTGGTCTATGTGAACATATTCTTACCAGTTCGAGGGGCATTGAAGTCTCCTCGTGCTTTCTTAAAGCCATTCTTGTGATCCAGCTAGTTGGAGGGAGAGTTGACTACTTTGGTATTTAGTATTGTTGACAAGAATGCTAAATGAAGAAAAATGAATTACCAGTTTCATTCAATTTTCTCGACGTGATTGATTTGTAAAACAAAAATTGCTCTTATAAGATAATATAAAGTTTAATATCTGAAAAATTGCATAAAAATGTTCATGTAATTTCTTCAATAATTTTTGAGAAAAAAAAAACGGAGAAGTTACTTGATTCCGGAAACGATATTTATCCTGCCATTTGTCCATGACTGCTTCCAACTTTTCCTCTTGGTCGTCATAACAGAGGTCACTTTACTCCTACAATCATACCAGAGGCTGCTCTTCTCGAACTCTGGGTTGTCAAGGTCGCTGGAGTGCATATTGAATGTTCTGGGATGCGTTCTGACGACAAATTGTAGATAGTTTCGCCGTAGCGAATTTCCACGAAGTGTAAAATATTACATTTCCAGGGGGGCACTATGTGGGGGTGATTTATCAATCCTAGTAGTGGAGTAATATTCCATTAATCAGTAATCTTTGTTGCAGGTATTGACAATCCCTGGTCCAGTCCTGGTCCTGGGCAGACTTGGATATGACCTGAAGAATTTCAAGAGATATTGAAGATAGGTAAACATTTTATCATCATAGAACGTATTTACTTACCCGGCAGTAATTCTATTTATAGTTTTCACTGAAATTTTATGTTTTCCGACCTCCTAATGAAAAAAAAATCACATCTCTATGACCAAAGGACTCCTGATATAATGAATTATATTGACTCAAAATTTTATGTGTGGAAACCTTTAATTCTATTAATCACCTATTAATTTTCAACCAAATCGGTCAATTTTCAAAGGGAGAGCGAAAATTTAGATAATTAATCCGTGCTGACGAAGTACATAGCTGTTGAATTACCTGATATTAATAAGCCCTGAATTATTTTTTTAGTCCTTCGGCTAGTAAACATCATCCCGTTCTTGTTTAAGCTCCGCCAGACCAGCTCTCTCCCCTCCCCTCCCCTCCCCTCATGCCAATGCCCTCTCGATACTTAGTATCAAATAATTATTAATTATTTAATTGTTTAATTTTTTTTTATTCGCCCTAATTTTTTAGTGGGCGCCTGTTGCTCAGTGGTATGCATGCTTGCCTTCTGAGCTCAAGATCGTGGCTTCGAAACCAGACTGGAGGTCCTTAGTTTATTTTATCTGGGAGGTAAAATAAACTTAATTACGCCGTCCTATACGATGTCAGGTACTCGTTAAAGACCCCTGCCCTAGGTGTATAAAAATTTAGGATAGGCAAAATTTAGGACTCCCATAGTAGAGTAGGGCTCATGTCCACCAGAGTGACGAAAGAGCGCTCTGGTAGTAGGCGATATGACCTCATAGTTAAAGTCCGGGCATGAGTCATAAGAACTAACTAACCTACAGACTGTTACAATATATATATAGGTTAGGTTTAGGTTTTATGACTCATGCCCGGGCTTTAACTACGAGGTCATATCGCCTACTACCAGAGCGCTCTTTCGTCACTCTGGTGGACATGAGCCTGACTCTACTGTGGGAGTCATAAAATTTGCCTACCCTAAATTTTTATTCATCTAGGGTAGGGGTCTTTAACGAGTACCTGACATCGTACAGGCTCGGGACCATCGCTTAACGTCCCATCCGAAGGACGGCGTGCTTAAGTTTATTTTACCTCCCAGATAAAATAAACTAAGGGCCTCGGTCGGGCTACGAACCCACAACCTTGAGCTCAGAAGTCAAGCACGCATACCACTGAGCTACCGGCGCCCTCCAATATATATATATATATATATATATATATATATATAGAGTCAGTGAATCAGCTGTTCTAAGGGGTTAAGTTATTGTACAGTTGAAGAGCTGGATGTACAGATGTAAATAGTTGCTTTCAGTGCCTATTTGATCTACTTTTCTAGTATTTGGTTGTGAATTAACTTTTTGAAATCTAAATACTGTTGTTTCTTTTGAATTGAAGTGATTTTTATATACTTATGTGTGTTCTCTCTCACAACTAGCTTTCTACAAATTTTCTTTTGGACCGTTTAATGGCGCGTGTACTATGGGAATAATAGTGAATAATGAGTTTCTCATTATAGTTTGGATTATTTATTATGTCACAAGTGTCAGAAGATGGAATTATAAGACAATATGACCAATAAATGTCTTCATTTGAATAAAAAATATATATAATAAACAATTTAAAACTCCACTTTGTGATTTGTTTTTCATCAAAATACAGTGACGTGATGTCATTATTTGTAGGACCGGTGGGTTGATGTTCGGTCCGAAAAACAAAGGAACTATTAGCCGGGTAACGATTCTGCTAAATTGGGCCATTGGGAGCGACATAAAGAACAAAAACGTGAACCGTAAAAACAGGAGACGTGAACATGACATCACTTTGTGACGTGACTTGAATAACTTTTGTATTAAAGATTCACCAACATGGCCGCTCCCGGGTCTTATATGTCCTATTGTGTCGACAAAAGCAAGTTTGAAGTATAATTGGCATTAAATCGGTCCAATATTAGAGGAACAATAGACAACATTTCCTATTTACATTTATTATCGCATTTAGAAAATTGAATATAAAAATTTAGTCTCACCTCTCACAGATTTTATTCTATGCTAGCCGGCTTTCGAGGTCTCAGACAGTCTGGTAAAGCAATTAAAAATCATAATTTATAATTTTCTAAAAGTTAATAAATAAGATTAAAAAAATATATATAAAACTTTCCTGGCCAAGGCGCCCTTAGGTTTTTCATCTGAGACGTGAAAAACGCTTGAGCACACAGTCCTTCGGATGGGATGTTAGTAGGCGATATGACCTCGTTGGTAAATCCCGGGCAAGAGTCACAATAACTAACTAACATCATGGTTCTTTCCGATAGTTGTCATCTGATTGCTATTTATACAATGATAAACACTTGATGTTCAATAATAACAGCTGGTAAATTTTTTTTGGGTGGGGGAGAATGATTCATAAAAATGTAATGGGTATAAGAACGTAATTTTATGGTTACACCAGATTTTCTTTTCCTTTTTATGAGTATATTTAGTAAGAGAGTGTTAGTTTACGTCTCCTATAGTTTTGCGGATAATGTTACGTTACTACTATAAGCTATTCTGAAAATATTTTCTCAATGTTTTTAAGGTTGTTCTGCATGTTGAAGTAGGTAGTCTCTAGAACTTTTTTTTTATTATTCTTTTTATTTTACTAGTTCAGCATATTACATGCTATGCTAGTAGGTATAAATATAGTCATAAAATAAATAACAGAGTGGCGTCGTCTCATCTTGAGAACAACCTAGGACTACTTATAGAAGTGAACAAATAGATAAAAATAAAAGATGAATGTAAAAGATAATTCCGAGAATGGCAAACAAGTATGAAAGTAAACTTGAACACTTGGTCTCTAAAGGAGGATGTCTTGAGGGAGCCGTGGCTTGAGTCTTGGGGCTGGAGTAGTCTTCCCTAGTTCGTAATACGCTGGTCCTGCTGCGGTTTTTAGGAAATCCAGAAACTTTTTCACGAAGTCCTCAACATATGACATGCCTAGTTCTTCGTGAAGCTGCTTGTTCCTCACGAACCCTGGCGCATTTACTGCCGTGTGCAAAACTTTATTTTGCAGCTTCTGGAACCCTTCAAGTTTTTTTTACCAGATGGTAGCCCCCAGACCGGGCATGCATACGTGTATAGCGGCTGAATGATTTCTAGAACATTTTGTCGTTGTTAAAACTGGTTGTCATTTTAATATCTAACAAAACGTTTCATGAAAAATACATAATACGGTTGTAGTTACAATCATGAAACACCACTTTTTACAACATTTTTTTTCTGACTTTAGATCTATCATTGGTCCTCCTCTGAGAGAAGAGTGGTTGGACAGGTGCGAGGAAGAGAGAAGGGATGACCTGAAGAGAGTATGAGAGTTAGCCGACAGAACCCAATCCAAGATGCACCTGGTGATTCCTGGAGTTTCGAGCGGACATCTGGGACTAAACAAGACCTCGGCTAGGTTGCGACCTGTTTGTAAGTTAAGATGTGAATAGATGTAATTACTTGCTTTCAGTGTCTATTTGAGCAAGTTTTCTATTATCTGCTTGTGGATTAACTTTTTGTACTTTTGTGCTTTTGCACTAAGTTAGTTTTATGAAGTGAGTTTTTTTTTTTCTCTCTTCACTATTTTTTACAAGTTTTCTCTTAGATTGACTCATTAAGTGTGTACTCTTTGAAATTAGTGAATAAAGAGACCTCACCACAGTGGGTATTATTTATGATCACTAGTAGAATCAGAAGTTGCAAATTCTAACATTATGTCGTATTATTTCATTAAATTTTTGTATTTTTGACGTGCTAAGTTTTTCTTATGTTTTTGAGAGCTATTCTTTTCTGTTATATTTTTTTTTTTTCAAGCACAGATACTTTTCTTTATAATTAATTTCTTATTAGCTTTTTCCGAATATTTTAGAAAAAAACGTTTTGAGAGTAGAATATGTGTTATGTGTTCAATAGCAGTTAATGTTTCTATCAGACGTATTAAACAAACGTAAGCACTTGAAAAGAAATGTTATTATTCTGGGACCGAGGTCCCCTAAGAATAAATACATATAGAGTCAGAAAGAAAAAGAGACAATGAAATATAGTATCAGTATGTCGTACAAAGAAATAAACACATAAGTAAATAAATTAGTGCTACATTGGAGAAGACTAAACAATTATAAATACAGATAAACAAAAGATTAACATGAGAAAACATAACAGCTTAATTATGACAAAAAAAAAAAAAAAAATGTATCTATATAAATAAAAGAGAATATGTAAAAAAAAATGTAAACAAGTATGAATAAAATAAAATAGATTAATAAAAGTCGACAGGGCATAATACCATGATGGTTGATTTTAAAAGAGAAGGAAGGATGCCCAGACAAGGTTCGAAATACAATTAATTTTAGACAGTAGGGGCTAGATATAAAAGTGGGAGGAGAGAGAAGAAAAATAAAAATAGATAAAATAAAATAAGATAAAATAAAAATAAATAAATGCGTATTAAAACATTTGAGAGGAATTTCTAATCTATTGGGCGCTTTCTGGCACGCTATTCATACCTTTGTTAATCGGAAAATGGTGGGGGAAAAGGTCTTCCGTAATAGTTTTAAGAAGAATATTAGGGGATTTCTTTTCAAGAAATTTCGCGGATTTCTTAAGCTCACCCGGTTGGTAAGACGTACGGAAACTAACAGTATACTTTCATCGTACATGCTCTCTGAACACACTGGACCGTTCAAATTCTTATTTTATTTTCTGCATGTGTTGTTCTACGCCACGTCAACACAGCGAAAAACACCTTGTGATACCGTGTTTTACATTTGGTTGTGAGGTGTGTTCATGTTTTTTGAGGCTGTGCAAAAGGATTTTTTTTTTTTTGGAAATGAAACTTTTTGATTTTTCCGGATCCTTGTGTATTACAAAATTGCTGAGTATGGATGTATATATTGACCAATACCGAACATAGCTCATCATGAACTTCGATTCTCTTTTATTTATTTATATTCTTCGCAAGTTCTGGTAACACACACTTCAAATAATTGAATGGCTTCTACAAGGTTATATGTACTCTTGTCCATTTGGTAAAAAGTCAGATCTGCTTAATTATTTTTATTCCCGCAAGACATTAAGTATAGAGGCAGTTATGTAATGAGTCAAACACTTGTTGTTGAATTTTCACAAGAATTTAATCTCTTCCAACTCCCTGATTCCCAAAATTAAAATAAAATTTTCTGTGTGAGGGCATGGCTGCCATATTTTTTGCCACCTTGCCGCAGCCCAGCCCTGGATAGTGTTCATATTTTTTATTGGATCAACACGTATTTATTTACAATTTCCTTCATATCATCATTGTATATTGTATTTCAAAAATATTTATAATTTTTTAAACATTTTTAGATCATATTCCCCCCGAGGGCGCCGGTAGCTAGTGGTATGCGCGCTTGCCTGCTGAGCTCAAGATCGTGGGTTCGAAACCCGACCGAGTCCCTTAGTTTATTTTATCTGGGAGGTAAAATAAACTTAAGCACGCCGTCCTTCGGACGGGACGTTAAGCGATGGTCCCGAGCCTGAACGATGTCAGGTACTCGTTAAAGACCCCTACCCTAGGTGAATAAAAATTTAGGGTAGGCAAAATTTAGGACTCCTACAGTAGAGTCGGGCTCATGTCCACCAGAGTGACGAAAGAGCGCTCTGGTAGTAGGCGATATGACCTCGTAGTTAAAGCCCGGGCATGAGTCATAAAACCTAATCTAACCTCATATTCACCCCGAATCATCCTATTATGAATTCCCTATTTGAAAAATATTGAACTTTGTAACTACAATTTCCCTCAATGTACAATGTTTATTAAACAATTATTCTATTTATTTATTTATTTTATTTTTTACAGTTTTCTTGCGCTGCTGCTGTGTCTTGTGTCTGTAAGGTGAATGGAAATTTCAAAGGCTGCTATATGATGTCAGTATTGTAAGTATGATACATTTGGGTTTATAGTTCTTGGTGTATTTTTTCTTTAATTTTATTTTTATCAGCGTATACCTATGAATATCATATGACTTTAATTAGCTTTCGTTGCGTGTGAAGGAGCGCTAGCTGTCAGTGTTAACATATGATATTAAGTGCAATTATAAACTACTGTATGTTTATAATGTAAATTATGGTTGTTTTTCGAATTTACCAGTCTCTAGTTAAACTGGTGAATATTGAACTGGCTCTTATATGTGGACGCCGGTAGCCCAGGGGGTAGCATGATTGCCTACTGTGCTGAAGATCGTGGGTTCAAACCTTTCCTCAGCCTTAAGGTGTTTTTTTTCTTAAATCCCGATGGTAACAAATCCTTGGGCAGGCCATCCCTAAGAGGGAACGTTAAATGATCCCCAAACATGTGCGAAGACCATTTTTTACCTAAATCAAACATGGGTTGGTAAAATTTAGGACCCAAAGTGAAACTCCGTGTGTGGGGGAACATTGAATGCTTAAATCTGTCGAGATACACACCAGCCCTCCCATCTCAGTGCTCCCATCTATCGGTGATCTTCAGTACTTCGTACAGTTCATGGGTTTTGTAGGAAGTATGTACATTAGGGTGGAACGAAAATGGCCTTTTAAAATTTTTTTTAGTTATTAGTTTGGTAATAGTGGAGAAAAGTTGCCTTTTAAGTTCAAAAAGAATTAAAAAAAAATTGGTTGCAATACTACAACATCTTGAGGTGCCGCAAAGAGCTTAAAGTTTGTAAAAAAATTGAAAAATTTTAAACTTTGATAAATTATTTTTTATGAATTTCTCGTACATATAATGTCACAAAAGATGGTTTTAAATACATATATAAGCATTAGAATTGGAAAAAATGATTAATTATAAAATATAATAAAAATAAAAACAATTTTGTAATGTCAAACTTTGTATTTCTTACTTCTGTATCCTTAATGATTACAAATGTTACAGCTGCAAAATGTTTGTTTCTACTTCATTGCCACATTAAACTGGTCCTTGCGGCACCTCAAGACGTACTCCAATAATTTTTATTTATCTTATCTACACTAAAAGGCAACTTATCGCGCTATTGCAAATTAAAAATCAAAAGGTGATTTTTTCGTTCCACCCTAATGTACATTGTTTTACCAGAGTTATACAAGTTTTTTTTATATAAAATTTGAACAGAATTATAATATAATTTTTATATTTGTTATTATGAAAATGTTGAATTGTAGGTAATTTCACGATTAATTTTTTTCTCTATAACATTTCTTGTATTGAACTTGTATTCACCAATTTGTCTATGCACAATATTAGAAGAAAAATAAGAGAGAAAAAATGTTCACTTTAATGTCAAAGAAAGCGTTTCATAGAATATTTTTATTACAATATTGAATCAGAGTTTTCTTATTTAGAAGCAGTTTCTCAACATTGATGCGACAGTAAGATAGACTGCAAAACAAATTGAACTATTTTGAACGTGAAAATTAAAAAGTGATGGGTGATCACTGTTATGTACTTCTCCCTTCTGAAACCTATTCATCAGATAATTATCGATAGGGAGGGTGTCTTTAGTGTTGATGTATTAGTTACAGGGGCGCCGGTAGCTTAGTGGTATGCGTGCTTGTCTTCTGAGCTCAAGATCGTGGGTTCGAAACCAGACCTAGGTCCTTAGTTTATTTTATCTGGGAGGTAAAATAAACTTTAGTACGCCGTCCTTTCGGATGGGACGTTAAGCGATGATCCCGAGCCTGTACGATGTCAGGTATTCATTAGAGACCCCTGTGCCTTAGGTGAATAAAAATTTAGTACTCCAATAGTAGAGTCGGACTCATGTCCACCAGAAGAAAGAGCGCTCTGGTAGTAGGCGATATGACCTCGTAGTTAAAGCCAGGGCATGAGTCATAATAACGTGGACAGTTATTATGGTTTAATAGGACAACCCCCCTCTGATACCTCCCCTCCCTTAAGCGGTGCGGATACAGTTGAAAATTGATAACCGTCATCCTTATCGGGTTTCGGATTCACAGATAAACATGATTTTTTTTTTCGTAATATTCCTGAACACGTAACTTTTCCTATACTGCGTACATTTGCGAAAGTAAAAAAAAATTGTTCATATTTTGCGATGGTTGTGTTCACAAGATATTATTCCTATCTGGCCAAAGAACCAGTTTTATTTAATATAAGAAGATATACTCATCTAAGCATATTAAGTTAATATCAGGTAAAATTTCTCTTTTAATCAGTATATGAAAAGAAAAAAAAAAGGTTTTGAAGAATTTATTCTTAGAGTGAGGTGGTTTGTTTATAGCCAGTTAAAACTGTAAGTGCGACTTTATTAAAATCATAAAATATATAATAATCAGTAGATTTATATTCAGAGAATTTCTGAGTGAAGCGACATATTTGATTAGTATTAAACTTTTGAAATGAGGCTGCTATCGGCCCACGAAGTGTCAAGCTCCTAGGCTGCTATCGGCCCACTAAGTGTCGAGTCTGATGCTACTTAAGCCCTCCATATTAAGCACTTCTGCACTGCTCGATCTATAGGAGAGATTATACAATTATTATCGTTTAGTTGGCAGGATAACTTTTTTTTTTTTCTCTCTGATAAGGATTTTATTTGAATTACATTTTTTATTTTAATTCCTCAGCTGCCTGAAGTATAGAGGAAGTTATGCAATTGGTTAGAAATTTGATGTTTTTTTACTGGAATTTCATGTTTTCCGAGACCTCCTGTTCCAAAAATGAAAAAAAAAAACTAACAATTTCCTCTATGTCTGTGTGTTTTTGTGAAAACGATAACTCCCGATAGAATGAATATATTGTTACGAAATTTTCATGTGTATAAACAGAACTCATAAGGATGATACCTATTGATTTTTAGCGGAATCAGCTTAAAGGGAATGGAGGGAAAGAGTTCAACTCTTAAGGGGCCCTCACACTGGCAAAAATTTCTCTCAAAATTTGAGTGTCGACTAAACATTCGTGATGGAAGCACGGCGCATCGCGTTGTATTCAGCCATAGCCGCATACGTTTCTTTGCCCAGGGCAAACCCGGAGGTTGAAAGTAGCGTAGTTGTATTGTGTGCAGTGTTGAAGGAGTCTTTAAATAATAAGAAGAAAAGAGTGTGGGTCAGGAATTATTTGAAGAAGCGACCGACCCATGGTCATCGTAACCTACTTCGCGAACTGAGCTTGGAACCTACACTTCATCAAAATTTCCTCACACTGCGCTCTCATGCTACAAAATATTGACAGGTCCGCAAAAATTTTCTAAACTTTCAGAAAACTTATGAATGCCCCACAAAATATTGAATACCCCTTTTTTTGCACAATATTTGTCCTCACACTCTCAATATTTTTGCACAAAACCGACATTCTAAAAAAGTTGAGCGAAATTTTTGCCAGTGTGAGGGCCCCTTTACACCCTAAAAATGGCCTATGCAATGTTGTAACGACACGAACTTTTATATGTGAATCCAGGACTAGTAAGGACGACACCTATCAATTTTCAGCTGAATTGGCTTCAAACTGTAATGAACTCAAAACTCTAATAATCTCCAATGTAATAAATGTATCGATACGAAATTGTGTATGAGGATTCGGAAGTCCCTGAGAGAGACAGCTATTGATTTTAACCATATCGGTTGATTGAGTTTAGAGGGAGAGTGAAAACTTGGTTGACAAGTACATTGTAGGTGAATCATTTTATTTTTTATTTTTGTGGGACAAGTATAAAATCATATCGGAAGAAATCATCGGTGAAAACTGGTATTTCCCCTCTATTTCGTCAACTTTGTTTGCTTGATTTGGCTGGAAATCAACTAACTAGTTAGTTATTATGAGTCATGCCCGGGCTTTAACTATGAGGTCATCGCCTACTACCAGAGCGTTCGTCACTCTAATGGACATGAGCCCGACTCTACTGTGGGAGTCCTAAATTTTTATTCACCTAGGGCAGGGGTCTTTAACTAGTACCTGACATCGTACAAACTCGGGACCATCGCTTAACGTCCCATCCGAAGGACGGCGTGCTTAAGTTTATTTTACCCCCGAGATAAAATAAACTAAGGGCCTCGGCCGATTTGATTGAAGGAAAACAAATATATTTATAGTAATTCCATATAAAAAAAATGTTGTTTTTGATACAATTGGATTCTGGTGAGAGTTTTGGACCTGTTACTATGTATAGCAGAGGAAGTAAAGTTATGACTTGATTGTCCGTCCTTTTTGCCCAAGTTGCGAGTTTGTAACAACTTCATACACAAATACCAACAAATTTTGTATAAATAATGCTCTTGTGAACTAAGTAAACATATAGAAACATAATAGAATATACCATACATACCTGTTCCTTAGCCATTCACAGGAACAGCACCACAAAGGACCTAAACTGTTACTTTGATCTGTTCTTCCGACCACATCTGGCCGCAAACTGTTCTCCATATTTAAATTCTAATATTCTCAACATGTTTTATGCTTCCCTCTTTTTGTTTATTTATTTATTCTTATACCTTGGTTATATTGTTATTTTCAAATAACTCTCTTGTTATATTGCATTATTCCCAATAACTCTTTTCCCCTCTTGGTTCTGTTACTATAATTAGTTTCTAACACGATATGATTTATGATTTCCATAATGTTATGAAAGAACTTGACTAGTGATTTGATGGTTAGCGTCGCTGTTTTAACAACTACAAGGTCTTTCATGACCCCTCATCGCCATTAGTATATCATTCCTGGCGAATACGCATGCTTTCAGAACAGGTTAACAATAGTAGATAACCTGTCGTTATTAATCGCAGATGATACAAATAAGATCTAAAAAAGGACTGGAGTGGCATTCTTCTGAACTTGTATTTTCATTTTTTTTTGTTTAGAAAATAAAGATTAAAAAAAAAAAAATATCGGTGAACCACAATGTACATCCTCAGCGCGAATTAATCTAATAAGTTTTCGCTCCCCCACTGTAACCAATCTATTTGGTTGAAAATCAATAGGTGTCTTCGGCTCGAAAATTATTAGGGGGACAGCATTCAATGGACAGTTGCAATTGAGTTGAGCCTCTCCACTGATCCTTCCTTCCTTTCGGCCGATTTGGCTAAAAATCGACGAGGATCGTCCTTATGGGGTTTTAAATTTACTTAAAAAATGTCGTTTCGAAACATTGGCAGTTATCTCTCTCTCCCACCCACACGCATAATCCCCCATCTCTTTGGCCAATAGGTGATGTCTTTATGTGGATCTGGATCTATAAAATGTGTCGATATAAATCTTGTTCACTGACTGGATTTTTTTTTTTTTCATTTTTGGAATTAGGGGGTCAGAAACATGAAATTCCGGTGAAACTCAACATCGAGTTTCCTATCGATTAGATAATTTCTCTTACACTTTTTACAATTGGGGAATAAAAATACAGAAATGTTTACTCCTCTGTGGGAGGTTAGAAAGGACTTTCCTTCTCGTTAATTTCACATGAAATCTAAGCTAATACCAGTGGCGGATTTAGCAGATCAGCTATTAAGGCCCCCCTCACCAAATTATACTTCAAACGTTTTAGACTATTTAAACTCAATCGCTGAGTATTTTTTACTCTGTATTTTAAGGAACTTTTTGTGAACGAGGAATGAGTTCATTAAACAAAATCAAAGATTTTTGACGTGCTGCAATGACTGGAGAAACACTAGATGATTACAGTATTCTCTACATAGAAAGAAATGTTGCCAACCAAATTGACTTGAGTACCACAATTGAATTATTTGCTGAGCGAAAAGCAAGAAGATGATAACAAATTTGTTAAAGATTCTCATTGCTATTTTGTAGACAAACAAAATGTTAGTTTGGTTTTTTAAATCAATGAAATAAATGTATTTTACAATCAAATATATATATTTTTCCATATCATGTATAAAGACTGTTATAAAACAAATTCAAATTTTGTGTCCTTTGGAATAAGTACGGGGCCCCGGAGAGCTTTTGCAGACCGGGCCATTTTCCTTAAATCCGCCACTGACTAATACCGAATTATGACTCTCGATCCTGACTATATGTAGAGTCCACTAAGAGGATGCTCGTAAAAAAGTTGCTGTCAAAAATGTTTAAAATTGAGTTACTATAGGATCTTCTATAAATAACGTAAAGTCGATATTTATAGATTTATTAATCGCCCCCTCCCCTTTTAGGTAAGATTTCGTGTGTTAGTTATGTATACTGTCTCCCATGCTGCAGGTGAGGCGATGCATTTCTGCTAGGGACACCCGTTGCCCCATTCTTCCAGCTGGGGGCCTATTGCAGCTCTCTGAACACTGTCCGTTGTCTAGGTCTCAAAACGCACATGACCTCAATTAGGTTAAGATCGGGGCTGCACGATGACCACTACTCCATCAGTGCATCATTGTGGTTGACAGTAAGTTGGAGTCTATATGACATTGTTATTACTCAAGTTCTGTAATATCAAAAATCTTTTGCATTAAGTCTATGAGACAATCTTTGACAATCCCTGCACATTTTCTGTGGTCGATCATGAGTTGTCTTACTTCTTCTCAATCAACATAAGTATACAATTTCGAGACTATTTTCATTCTGTTGCGAAATTTTGAAATAAAGCCCATACTCGAATAGGTAATTTTTTTTTCTTTTTCCTTTTCAGTGTCCGGGCGTCCGGATGATGTCATCAATGTTAATATATATAGATAAAAATATAAATATAATAAAAAATAACCCAATATTATAACGATACGAAAAAAATACAGCAACGATCAAATACATTCATGAAATTGATAATATTGTTTATTATTTACATAGGCAGACATTTTTTCATACTTTTACTACTTGCCGTGCTTTTCAGTTTTACTGAATTTTTTTATATTAGTCTTTCAATAATATTCGATATTATATTTATTCTATCTTGAGTTATTCACATGGATGCACATATGCAGAGACAAACATGATTTGATTCTTTTTCATCTTTGGTTTCAGGGAGTCGAAGAACATGAAATTGCGCTGAACTCAGCTTGGAATTGTTGTCCGATCACACAGCTTCCTCTATTTTGATTTGTCCATAATCTTGCTGTTTGCTGTTCTACTTTGTTAAAAGTAAATCAAATGTAAAATATTCCTGCGACCTCCCGAGATGGAAACTTGTGTTGTTCGAGTGAGATCCAAGCCAGGAGTACGTGCCTCTTAGCAACATTCCAGGGACTGGCGACGGCTGGACGGCTGGCAATCTGAGAGGCAGAAGAGGGAGGGAGGGGGTCCAGTTTTCATTTCTGCATCGTACAGGCTCATGCACTTTCCAACTGCAGTAGACTGAATCTCAATCGTAAAGCACTTTCGACAGACAGAGAGATGTTCCTCTCAGCGAAAATAAATTTCAAACCCACAGTCCTGACTCGAACCAGAATATCCCAAGAAAGATTTTGATTGAAGAAGTCGGTTTTAAATCCAATGAGAAATTTGTATGTAGTATAGGAGAAGTTATGTAATCGATGGGGGATTTTCAACAGAATTTCATGTTTTCCGACCCCTTTCATAATAGAAAAAAATGCATTTGTCTCCATATGTATTTGTATGGTCATGACAACTCTCGAGAATATCGACACGAAACTGTGTGAACACCATAAAGACAACACCTATTGAATTTCAGTTTCAGCCGAATTGGCCAAGGAGAATTGGGGCGGGGGACAGACACGGCTATTTCCCGTTTAGGTTTTTTTACCTCCTAGATGAAAGGTTAGAACCCGGGATCTTGAGCACATCAGGCAAGAACGCTACCTCTGTGCAATAAGAGTCTTCTCTTCACTCATTCTATCAGCTTGACACTTCGCCGTCCAAACTTAAGATATCGTCTTACTAGTAAGTCTGTTCAGAGGTTCCGCTATATTCGCAAAGCCTTGAATAGTTGGTTCACAACCCGAGGAAACTCCGAAGTTCTTGTTTGTTGTTGCTTCTTGAACATTCCTTGACTGCAGAAGTCTTCCCAGATCCCCTGAGATGATATGCTCTAGGAACTTTGCTTCTGAAACAAATTCTTGGCATTTAGTTGAAGTTGTGCATTCTTCATTCTTCTGAACATCTCTCACGAATTCTCCAAGTGCTCCTCAAAGGTGCACCCCATCATCATGACGTCATCGAGGTATACCATGCCGGTCTTCCACGAGGCCACTTCCTGTGAAAAAAATAAACTTTATTTGAGGCGTCTTCTATTCGGGGGAGTCTTTTTTTAGTCTCATCCAATCTTCTAAAGGTTACGCAGAACCTCTTCGTCCTGTCTTTCCTCCTAACAAACACCACTGTTGATGAACATGGTCTTGCAGTGTACGTGCCGAATGGCAACTTGATGGGAGCGCATCTCCAGTATTGATCCATCCTCACTGAACCTTCCCCGTCCTACCTTTTGGTTTCTTGACCCCTCAGCACTCCCTCCAGATGCACCCGCTGGGGGGTCCAGAAGAGCCCTAAAGTCCTCTTCATTTGTCTGGTGACAAGCCGAGATCTCTTCCTTGCTCTCCTCTTCGCACCTGGTCACCCAAGAAACAGATCCGCAGCTTTCAATCCCTTCCATTTCTTAAGGTCACATGGCTGGAGATAAGGTTTGCAATTCTCACTGGTACCTTTTAGTCAACCTTAGTTGAGACTATGACCAGAACATGGCTCCAGTTAGTCTTGACTTTCCTTCAGGTTAGCCCCTATCACTGTTCGGCCTCTTCTTTGCCTTATTGGGGCCTCTCTTCTAAAGGTTTGATCCTCTCTGCGTGTTTCAACTGGCATGCACAGGATACACAAAAAAAAAAAAAAAAATTGAAACGTGCTCTCTGTTTGTGTACACGGAGAAAAATAAATTCCAACTGCTGACACCTATTGTCACAGACTACTTGTGACTAAATAAATAAACAACACAGTGAATAACCAGTAACCCGCAAGTTCAAAAGAAATTTTGTAAAATGATAGTCGTGATGAGAACGTGTACAACTATCTTTATATAACTAATAATAATAATTTATGGTTTCAGATTTACTTTGTGAAGCTCCATTCTAGGAATAGATAATTAAAATACACAATTTCATTGTCAAACTTTACTATATACTCTCAAATACTCAACTAGTTTCGCCGTGTTTAAATGCCTTAACACGGCGTAACTAGTTGAGTATATGAGAACATATAGTGAGGTTTGACAAAGAAATTGTGTGTTTTAATTATCTACTCCTAATAATAATAGTTATTGTGACTCATACCCGGGCTTTAACTATGAGATCATATCGCCTACTACCAAAGCGCTCTTTCGTCGCCACCTGATTAAATAGGAGCTACCCATCTATAACGAATACAAATTCTTCTAGTCCAAAAGACTCAAGAGTATTTACATTTTAAAAAGTTAATTCACAACAAAATAATAGATATACTATCGATGTTGATGTTTCAACGGAATTTCATGTTTTCTGACCCCCTTATTTAAAAAATGAAATTTCTTGTCTGTTTGTGCCTGTAAACATGGCTTGAGGGAACGAGGGGAGCAGAGGAGGTCAACTCAAGAACCTTATTAACTGTGAGAAGTCCCTAAGGCACCTATTGATTTACAAGCAAATAGGTAGACTGGTTTCAGAGGGATAGCGTAAACTCATTGATTAATTAGCGCTGGGGAAGTTCATTGCCGTTGATTCACCGATCATTGTTTTTTTTTGTTACAATTTATGTTGATTCCAAATTTGAGTTTGTACGGGATAAGTAGCTGAGGAGGTGTTAAAATTAGCTGAAGGACTTGAGAGGGAACAAGTTAATGGAGCCGCCGTTTCGCTCAAATCTTCTGTTTATCCCCCTTCTTCCCTCTTCACTGAATCTATAGAGCGTGCGGAAGGCAGGGAAAATATGACATGGTGTGTCTAGACAGTGTGACAATAAAGGGGGGAGGCCAGGGGATGGCCGCCCTCCCCTCGGCCAATCATAGACATAGGATTTATAGAGGGTTGGTTATGACTGGGTCAGTAACTCCGGGTACATCCTCCACCACTGACCCACTCAGTCAGGTGGCAACCAGTTGTATAACGAGTTGTCACTCGAGTGGTCGCGAATTGTTTCTGGAAGTATAAGTATGAACCCTAGGATTTGTCAGGTCGCTGTCACTCAGAAGTAATTTGTCCGGCAAATCGGAGAATATAACCATTAAATATGGGAACATCCTAAGTTTATCTGGGAGGTAAAATAAACTTGAGTACACCGTCCTTCGGATGGGACGTTAAGCGATGGTCCCAAGCCTGTACGATGTCAGGTACTCGTTAAAGTTCCTGCCCTAGGTGAATAAAGATTTAGGACTCCCACTGAAGAGTCGGGCTGATCTCCACCAGAGTGACGTAAGGGCGCTCTGGTAGTAGACGTTATGACCTCGTAGTAAAAGCCCTGGCAAGAGTCATAATAACTAACCCCTAAGTTGCCTTCAAATATCCTGCAAATTTCGTTCAACGAGATGCCACATGGCCTATGTTTTAAATCGGACGATCCATGAAAGGCCCTGCATATTTAGTTCAGATGCCTTCGTGAAAGGAAAACAACCTTAGTATTTAGCCAACTTTTCGGAAACTGTTTATTTTCTTCTTCAGGGCCTCATAATGACTTGAGTGGATGTAATGTGAAGGTGTGTCTGATAGTTCACTATCAGACAGAAACACACCACCACCTTCACCGTACCCATACTCAAGTCATTATAAGGCCCTGAAGAAGAATATTAGTTATTGTGACTCATGTCCCGGCTTTAACAACGAGGTCATATCGCCTACTACCAGAGTAATTGTTATCGCTCCGGTGGACATGAGCCCGACTCTACTCTGGGAGTCTTAAATTTTAACTTTAACAAGTACCTGACATCGTACAGGCTCGGGACAGAGAGCGCTCTGGCAGTAGGCGATATGATCTCGTAGTTAAAGCCCGGACATGAGTAAAAGTAATAACTAACTAACCACTGAGCTACCGGAACTCTCGACCTTTATATAGCATCGATTTCTGATGAAACAATAAAATCATTTTATAATTTAACATATAAAGCTTCAATTCTGTATGTCTGGATTTCAAACTTAATTTATTATATTTGTAAATGATTGCTTTCAGGCAATGTAACGTGGCGAATCTTCCTGGATGGTCCAGACCTGAAAGACCTTCGTAAAGGGCCGGCTTAACATAATTGGAGACCGAAGGGAAACATCTCAACAACAATGGAGCAAAGAAACCGGTAGAGGTTTAACAAAGTTGAAGTTGGAGGTAATTAAAGGTTATATACCCCTTTAAAAAGTAATAAATGGAAGAAGATAACAGGAAGGATTTTTGAAATTTACAGAAAAGTATAAGCAGAATCTTATAGTTCTAGAAATGATGAAAATAATAAAATAAAATTTTTAAAATGTTCCAATTTTAGTCACATTTTGGCCAAACTGTAATCAGATTTTGGCTGTCGCCTGAACTATCCAATTTGAAGTTTATAGTTACAATTTTTTATGTGTTTACAGGGCCCCTAAATTCTTAAGTCACATACAGACACATAAAAATAGTCTAATCGTGTTCAGGAGAGTTCAAAATGTGTAATTTCTTGAAAAGTAGATCTCGAATTTTCGCTTTGTTACAATACTAATATATATATATTAGTATACTAAGTTATACTGAAGTATATATATTCTTTTAACATCAGCGCAGGTCGGCCATCTTGAAATTTTCAGTGCGCAAAAGGAGGCAATACCTGCCGATCCCCCCTCCTCCACCCACTCCCTTCCCCACCAAAAATAAGTATTCCCTGATTAGGCGCCGAAATAATGAGACCTTACTGGATTTTGTCATGATAAGAGTTGATATCACTCACATATATGTATATAGGTCTAGGTAAATTCGCATGCTAGTACATAGTATATATATATTTTGGTTACAAGCCATGCAGAAGAATATAAAGAAGGCAAAGAAATGTATATAAAGCGAGCTAAAGGAGTGGTTGAGAGAGAAGAGGTTTTACCTGTGTAGTAATGGCGGCCATTTTGAACAGGCGTAGACGACTCGCTCGCTCCACAACTCGCCCCCCTTTCGCTCCATGCTCGGCTGCCCCTCGCCGGGCTATGGGGCCCCCTTCAGGTAGCCAAGGGGGCCTATCCCCTCCCCCAACACAAGGTAGCTAGCTAGCTCTGGGCGGAGTCCACACTTGAGTTCCCCAACCTCTCACTAGGCTGCGCTGTCTCCCCCTCCCTCCTCCCACCCTCTTCTCTCTCTGCTATATTTTCTGTGGGGAAATTCCCCCTTTTTGTCTATACTTTTTTCCCCCCTCCTGTTCCCCTCCCTGCCTCCGACTCCGGGACACGCCCTTACCATTCTACCACTCTACCTCCCATCTCCTAAGAAACTCTTTTTTTTCTTTCTTTTCTTGAAAGAGAAGGCACCATCCTCTCCTGAAGGTGTTTCACGAGATCAAATCAACTTCTAAACTATTTCTCTCACTAAGAAAACAAGCATTAAAATTTACGATTTTCTTTGAACCAAAAAAAAAAATACATAAATCTTCAAAAACATAAATTGTCATCATTAAAATGTTTTTTCATTAATTTTCTACCCTATTAAAATTTCAGATTAAATCACACTAAATTTTTACAAAACTTGATTTATTGTACTTTCACATTCAGCATGGACCGACATTTAAATTGATTGCTTTTCAAGGATTACTGACGAATGTCGAACAGAAACTGAGCTCAAAGTTTTACCATCTAAGAATAGCAATGGCAGCTGAACAAAATTCCAATTCCCCTCCAATTCCCAAAGCAATACGGGCATTTAAATTTAAATTTTTTCATTATTTTATTACTTATGGGTCCTCAATAATGTCATGTGTATTATCATTAATTTTTTTTTATTGCATTTATTTATAAAGAAATTGACCCAGCACCTACAAGTGCCTTTGGGCACTCTGGAGACCTAGAGATGCCTTTGGGCACTCTGGAGACCTACAGGTGCCTTTGGACACTCTGGACACCTACAGGTGCCTTTGAACACTCTGGAGACCTACAGGTGCCTTTGAACACTCTGGAGACTTACAAGTGCCTTTGGGCACTCTGGAGATTAGGAAAGGAGCTACGTAACAAAAAGGGTGTCCTCATTGCAATCAACTTTTCTAATATTTTTATTTTATTTTAATCATATAAAAGTAATTCGAAATTCGCTATAGGTCATTTTTTGAGATTCGGGATGCGGTTTCATTTGGTGATCTCAACTCAAAAACCCCAATAACTTCCGATCTAATGAATTTATGTGCATGAAATTTAGTATGACGATTTAGGAGCCACTATGTAAGTCAACTATTGAATATTAGCCCAAACGAGGTCGACTGGTTTTGGAGGGGAGCGAAAAGTTAATTGATTACTTCTTCTGGGGAAGTACATCGCCAAAGATTCACCGACGACTTATTTTTTTGTTTTTTTTCTTCCCCAGCAGCCCCTATATAATCTATCGGAAAATTCAAGAAAATTAGAACGTTTATTTTAAATTAATTATAATTATTAAACAAAACTTAAGATAAAAAAAAAAAAAAAGGAAATATGTGAAGCGGAAGCCGGAGTTGGTTTGTGTGGACGGTGAGACAGACAAGCTGACATAAATTTCGATTTCGAACCTACCTAAAAAAGGGGGGGAAGAAGAATGATATTCTTTTACGGCCCATAAAAAAAAGATAAATAAGGTGTTTTGAACTCAAACTTGTCCTTTAAAAGAATTCAAAATTGACGAAAAAACCAGTTTGTTTTTTGTTTTTTTGTACCCGAATTTTAATTTATGAAAATTATGAATTATTGCTTGTATCATATATGTATATATATATATATATATATATATATATTTTTTTTTAAAGTGATGAATAAATTTAAAATTTGTGTTAGTATTAAATTGTATATTGGCAATTTAAAATTTATTTTTATCACCTCCGTTATATTGACATTTTGAAAGTTCGTTGAAACCTTTTAATTGATATGAAAGATAATTATCAAATGTAGATAGCCAATTAAAACTAATTTATTTTCCAGTATTTTCGTGTAAGGAAGGACTGTTTTAATTAAAAAAAAAAAATAAAAAAAAAAAAAAATGAATTTTATTCTGAGGGCAACGCAGACACATTTGCTTTTGAATATGGACGTTTGAAAAACATATTAATAATTGCATAATTACTATACTGTTGAAGTGAATATTGTTGAGCTAGGAGGGCGCCGGTAGCTCAGTGGTATGCGTGCTTGCCTTCTGAGCTCAAGATCGTGAGTTCGAAACCCGATCGAGGCCCTTAGTTTATTTTATCTGGGAGGTAAAATAAACTTAAGCACGCCGTCCTTCGGATGGGACGTTAAGCGATAGTCCCGAGCCTGTACGATGTGAGGTACTCGTTAAATTCTTCATTGGAATCAATAATAATAATTATTGTTAGGAGAACATTGTAGAGCGAAATGTCATGAAGCAGGATTATTATGGACAGTTTGAGTCTCGCTTTAACTATGGCAATCTTCTCTTGAGATCTGCTTCATAAAATATCCACTTAGTTGAGCTTCAGAAGAGTGTTATAAGAATAATGGCTGACCATCAGAAAGATCTCATTGTCGTGCTCCCTGTCTTGATTTCGACTTACTGACATTGCTCTGTTTGTACATTGTGAACAGGACACTGGAGGAGTGAATTCTGTAAGACAATATCAGTTGAGATCTCATCCCTCGTCCTGGCAGCCTGGAGAAGCTACCACCTTCATGGACTCGACCTGTTCCAACTTCTTATCACTGAAAGTGAGAAAGTTTAGATATAAAGACTTCATTAGAAATATAAAGGAAATAAAAAAAAAAAAAAAGTGTTTTTATATTGTTGATTTTTTAAAAATTTGAGTAAAAACGGAGGAACCGACACTACCAATAAATTCTGTAGTATTTCTTTGACAATAAAAGAATTATTATTGTAATTTTCAAGTTAGCTGGGTTAGAGTCGGTAGGTCGTATGCCCAGTGGAATTCGAACCGGTCTGAGAGCCTTCGTACCCCCGGAGAGGATTGGAACAGGATCTGAAGTGATTTATAGCAGCCCCCCCTCCCCACTCTTCCATTATACCTGAGGATACAACCAGACTAGAGAAATAAGTTTAGCTAGAGACTTCTTTTTATTTATTTTTCTTCTTGAAGTTCAAGATATATAGGGTTGAAATTGTATTTTATAAGGATATTTTTGAGTCATCTGATATCCTTCAGACTTTTTCAAATGATTTACTGTAACTTTGTCCATGAGTTGAAAACAAAAACAAAAAAAAAAACATTAAGGACCTTTTGGAAAAGATAATTTGAGTGAGAAAAGAAAAGATAGCTCCTTTTGGTAAAACGTCCTAAGCGACATTTCTGAGGAAATTGAGGGTATTTATACCATCTGATGCGTCAAATTATTTTTCAGCTCACAAATAAGGTTTATTTATTTATTGTCGTTAGCCTTGTTGTATTGGCATCTTGTCATATATATATATATTTTTTTTTTTTTATTAGATGGCGCTGGTAGCTCAGAGTGCTTGCTAACTGAGTTCAAGATCGCGAGTTCGGAAACCGGTCGAAGCCCTTTGGTCTTTTCGGTTCTGAGAGATGAAAAAACCTGGAGCACGCTGTCCTTCGGATGGAACGTTAAACTATGGTCCCGAATCTGTACGATATCAGGTACTCATTAAAGACCCCCTACCCAAGGCAACATTTAGGACACCCATAGTAGTGACGGAAGAGCTCTCTGGTAGGTAGTAGGCGATATGACCTCGTTGTTAAAGCCCGGGCATGAATCACGATAACTAATTATATATATATATTTTTCCCCCAGAGACAGAAAGGAGCCTCACTTTTCCGGATCAGGAGCAACCCCTTGAATGTCTGTGGCCTCTCAACGTTCCAGCGCAAGTCTCACCTATTGTGTACGATTATTTTCATTTTATTTTATTCTTCAATTCTTTCAAATATTATTTTATGTAATACGTTTAAATGAGAGTAACTCAGTGACTAGAGAGAGTGTCACCACTGACTGATTTCTCCACTCTTCACATTGGCATTATCTCTCTCGTATCACATTTGCTTGTTATATTTATTATAAAAATATTGCAGAATGATTTACCAGATATTCTCTGAGGGCTCAGAGGTAGCGAGTTCAAGATCGTGGATTTACGAGGCCCTTAGGTTTCTTATTACCTGGGAGGTGGAAACAACAGGAGCATGTCGTCCTTCGGATGGGACAAGCTACAATGTCAGGTATTCGTTAAAGACCCCTCTTTAGGTAATTAAATCTGGTTAGGCAAAATTTAAGACTGCCACAGAAGGGTCGGCCTCATGCCGACCAGAGCGAAGGAAAAGTATCTCTGGTAGTGGGCACTATGACCTCATAGTTTAAGCGAGTTGTGTCACAATAATTAACTACTTTTACACTATTTTATTTTTATTATCTCACAATGTGTTTTAATAATGTTGGTTATTTTTTTGTTGACATAAATATATACCTATATTTAATATATAGAAAGCGTTTAAAAATTTAGAATTGTAACTTATCATGTTAAATTATCCTTCTAAGTTGAGAAACGCGGACATATTGTGGAAACTTGTAATAAATAAATAAAACAAACTTATTTTTGAAAAATTGTCTATTCCACTAAAGATATATATACATATATAACTACCGGTTTCGGCTTTATACCATCGTCAGTTCATAACTAGACCTGACGATGGTATAAAGCCGAAACCGGTAGTTATATATGTATATATATCTTTAGTGGAATAGACAATTTTTCATAAATAAGTTTGTTTTATTTATTTAAATTATCCTGTTGTGATTCCTTGATGCATTTTTGGTTCAGCTACTGCATGCATTATATAAATATAGAGAGTAATAAAATATACGTAAAAATGTGAGAAAAAGCTGATAGATGAATAATAAAAAAATACCATAAAAATGCTGAGATATTTACATGCAAATACCTGATTTTAAAAAAATAATATTCTACATAGTATTTCTTTGTGAACAAAGGCAATAAATTTTGAATAATAGCATGATTTTTATGTAATTGTCAACAGATAATCCGTTAATTCATAATGACGCATTCATAATAAACTTATATATACATAAAATAAAGTATGTCACAATTTTTTTTTATATGAATTAACTTAATCCTATAAATAATATTTCATGAGACCTGTGTTGTAAAAATGGTACACTATAAAGAGAGAAAACTTAATAAAATAACTATTTGTATGAATTTATGTATTCAAATGTACAATTAAGTTGCTATTAGGTAAACCAATACATTAGTAAATATGGTTATTCCTTATGTATTTATGAAAATGAGGATTACATAATTCTAAAAATAATCTTTTTTTTTTTCCTCGAGGTATGACAGGCGCCTGTTTTCAGGGACCAAAGAAGGAACATGTCAATCGGGAATAATAATTGTCATTCCAGATTTGTTACCTTCTATCTGTCTATCATTCCTATATCCAAACCCGTCATTGTTAGTTCCCAGCTATACGAAGTATAGGGAAAGTTACGTAATCGGTCAGAAGTTTCGAAGTTGAGTTTTAATTGGAATTTCATTTTTTCCGACACTCCAATTATGAAAAAAAAAAAAATAGGCCTGGGTGTGTGTCTGTGAAGACGATAGATCGCGATAGAATAAATGTATAATAGATAGGAAATTTTAAATGTGTCCAGAACCCCCTAAGGACGACATATATTGATTTTCATCCAAATCTGGGGTTGTTCAGGGGTGGAAGGGGTTCAACTCAAAAACATTGATAACTGTCGATGTAATGAATGAGTATGAGGATTCAGAAGCCCCTATTTTAGAGGGGGAGCGAAAAGTTAATTGATTAATTCGTTCTGGGGAAGTTCATTGCCGGTGATTCACGGAAAACTTTTTTTTTTTTTGTTAAGACTTGATTTTAAACTGTATTTATAACAGTTTTTATTATGATTTTTTTGAATCTGATGGGAACTACCTTTAATACCACTTCAAAATTCAATGTTTCTACAGAAAAATTGTTGATAAAAACCAAAGAAATATTAAAATATATTGAAGAGTTGTTAAGGAATAAATAATTGAACTTACACACTGAAACTCCAAAAAAATCCCAGGTAATGCCATATCCTGAAAAAAAAAATATAACTATATAATAATAATAAATATATCAAAATAATAATAACTTAAAAAATAACTGTGCGATCAGCTCACACACTGAAGGGCTCCGTAGGTGAACAATAATGTATTAGTTAATATACATTTAATAAATATAATGTTCTGAAATATATTTTCATATGCCACAGAAAATTCGACGATTTCCCCAGCACGAATTAATCAATATTTGACTTATATAGTGGATTTCTGACTAAACTTTTAGTCATTACATCGGCAGTTATTGGGAGTTTTGAGTTGAGCCTCCCCACACCTTCTGCTCATTCCGCTGAAAATTAATAAGTGCCGTCCTTAGAGGATTCTGAATACACATGTAAAATTTCGTGTCGATATATTCGTTCTATCGGGAGTTATCGTGTTCACAGACATACACGGATACAATTTTTTTTTTTTTTTCATTTTTCGAATCAAGAGGTTGGAAAAAATGAAATTTCAATAAAAATTTTGCATAAAATTTCTGACCGATTACATAACTTCCCCTATACTTTATATAGCCAGAGGAAGTAAAAAAAAAAAGGTTATGAGTATGACTTTGTAATAACTCCGCCACCACATAATAATTTATCAGTTCTTTAGTTGTGAAATCATTAAAAAATTTAGTTATTTCTTCAATATTTTCATATTACTTTTTACAAAAGCACCAAAATGGAAAACAATTTAATATAAATGTTATTTGAAGGATGTCTTTAAGTTATCACTCGAATTCCGTACCACCATCCTTTTACTTTGGAGGAAAGTATAGAGCCACCCTCGATCAGCCATCCTGGTGGTAGCTTGTAGAAGTCAGCCCTTAGTGTAATGCGGCCATATTGGGCCACCATAGCCCCCCCCCCCCCCCCCCCTCACTATGCCACCATAGCATCCCTTGGCCAGGTACTACAACACACCTTGTTCACCTGACCACCATCACACCGCATCGACCACGCTATGAATACCAGAAAGAAGCTGGTTCTGCAAATGGAACTAGGTGGCTACAGGGTTAAATCCAACTGACATATATGACCCATTTACTTTATATATTGCCTCATAAATATTATTTTATTTTTATCGTTATCTTTATTGCCAATGAATTAGTGGCGCCCTCTCAAAGGGCTCAAGATGCACCCCATGAAATTATCTAGGTCAACATTTTTTTTTTCTCTGTCCTTCACCGGATAAATGAGGTTTTTCCTCTTTCCCTTCTCTTAATCAAACATTAATAAATTTTGTAGGTCCGCGGGTAGCTCAGTAAGCAAGCACGCACACCACTGAGCTCAAAATCGCTGCTTCAAAACCCGGCTGAGGCTCTTAGTTTATTTAATGTGGGAGGTAAAAAAAACTGAACCATGACGCTACGGACGCGATGGTCCCAAGCCTGTACGATATCAGATACTTTTAAAGACCCCTAATCTAGGTGAATAAAAATTTAGGGTAGGCAAAATCTAGGACTACTATAGTAGAGTCGGGCTCATGTCCTTCAGAGTGACGAAAGAGCGCTCTGGTAGTAGGCGATATGAAGGACGTTGAACAGAAAAATAAATAAGAAACGAAACATTTTTAACTAGACAAAATATTTATTCGTAACTAGTTACGATTGTTGCTTCCTCACTAAAAAAAATTTGTTTTCTTCATTTATTCAAAATGTTGAGCACGCCGTTCTTCGGATGGTACGTTACGCTATGGTCCCGAGCCTGTACGATGTCAGGTAATCGTTATACATCCCTACCCTCGGTAAATAAACCAAGCCAGGCAACGTTTTGCGGTCGGGCTCATGTCCACAAGAGCGACGAAAGAGAGCATTGGTAGTAGGCGATGTGACCTCATAGTCAATGCCCGGGCATGAGTCACACTGACTAACTTCAATTTATCCATGTCGAGAGTGAAAACGATACAATAGTAGGTTTAATCATTCATTGATGACCAATTTATTTAAAAAGATGGGTGTATAAAGTACAAATAATTTTTTTAATATGATGTCTGCGTATTTGCGAAATCTCAAATTCATTATGTAGAATTTATTTACTTCTGTTATCCTTGAAATATTTACGGGTATTGGAACTTGAAAGAGGGGAGATTGCGGGGAGACTTTGACGGGACTTGTAGCTCCAAGTCCCGTCACAATAAGTAAAACAACTGCCCCACTCACCTAACTTATACAGTTTATTTTCCTTTGCCTTCATCATTTCATCAGTGAAAAATTGCACATAACTAAATTCATAAATAAATATGAATGGACTTGCAGTTTGTGAATATTTTGAGGAGTATGAACATTTTAGCTCCACTAACCTCTCTATGGAGAATGGTAAGATGTGGTTTATTCCTTCCGGTAAACAAGAGTTTCGAACATCAAATTCCCATAATTTCCTTAAGAAACAGATAAAAAAAAAACAGTTTTCGGTGAATCACCGGCTTTGTACTTCCCCAGCACGAATTAATCAATTACGTTTCAACTCCCCTTCCAAAGCTAATCGACCATTTGGGCTAAAACTCAATATTTGACTTACAAATTGGCTTCTGAATCCTCATACTAAATTTTGTGTCGATAATTTCATTACATCGGCAGTTATTGAGAGTTTTGAGTTGAGCCCCCTCTCATCCCCTTCTGCGGATTCCACTGAAAATTAATAAGTGTCGTCCTGTCGTCCGACGATTCTGAATACACATGTAAAATTAAGTGTCGATTTATTCATTCTATGAGGAGTTATCATGTCAACAGACACATAGACATTGGTTTTTTTTTTTTCATTTTTAAAATTAAAAAGGTCGGAAAAATGAAATTCCGTAGAAAACTCTGGATCGAATTTTTGACCTATTACATAACATCCCCTTTACTACGTATAGATGGGGACATTTAAAAAAAAAAATGGAAATTTTACTTCTGGAAGAGCACTTTCCCTTTCCTGAAAAATATATATTTTTTAAACTACTGTTCTTCTTTTCTAGAACTATTTTCCTAAGGCTCCTATTTGTCAAGTGTTCAAAAAACAATTTATATAATTAATTAATGAAATGAAAAGTTTTTTTTTTTGTATAAAGAATGCCTAAGGGAGGAATTCATAAAGTTTTTAAGAAAACAGCCTTTTATTTATTATTGACATTCTTCCAAGATCAGCTTCAGTCTGAAGGAATGTTTGGGTAGATCTTTACATAAGATAGTATTGACAAAACAAAATAAATACAGTGGTGAATTTCAGATTTAAATATCAGATAACCACAGTTGATCTGTTTTATTTAACTATTATTTTTATTTTATTTAAATTGTATTTTTATTTTTTACCTTCTATCATTATTGTTTATCGAACGCTCTTTTATTTCAGTCTTTAGTCGAATGGAGTCTATTATAGGTCTTTTTTTATATATTGGCAAAAAATAAATTATAAAGGCGAGAAAAAACAGGTTTTGATGAAAGTAACTAGCTTCTATATTGAACTCGATCATGTACCAATCCAAGGACTGTAGCTTCTATATTGAACTCGATCATGTACCAATCCAAGGACTGTAGCTTCTATATTGAACTTGATCATGTACCAATCCAAGGAGTATAGCTTCTATATTGAACTCGATCATGTACCAATCCAAGGACTGTAGCTTCTATATTGAACTCGATCATGTACCAATCCAAGGACTATAGCTTCTATATTGAACTCGATCATGTACCAATCCAAGGGCTATAGCTTCTATATTGAACTTGATCATGTACCAATCCAAGGGCTATAGCTTCTATATTGAACTCGATCATGTACCAATCCAAGGACTGTAGCTTCTATATTGAACTTGATCATGTACCAATCCAAGGGCTATAGCTTCTATATTGAACTCGATCATGTACCAATCCAAGGACTGTAGCTTCTATATTGAACTTGATCATGTACCAATCCAAGGACTGTAGCTTCTATATTGAACTTGATCATGTACCAATCCAAGGGCTATAGCTTCTATATTGAACTTGATCATGTACCAATCCAAGGAGTATAGCTTCTATATTGAACTCGATCATGTACCAATCCAAGGACTGTAGCTTCTATATTGAACTTGATCATGTACCAATCCAAGGAGTATAGCTTCTATATTGAACTCGATCATGTACCAATCCAAGGACTATAGTTGGAATATATAAACTTTTGAGTTGATTTCATTTTGCTTATGAGTATGAACATTTTAGCTCCACTAACCTCTCTATGGAGAATGGTAAGATGTGGTTTATTCCTTCCGGTAAACAAGAGTTTCGAACATCAAATTCCCATAATTTCCTTAAGAAACAGATAAAAAAAAAACAGTTTTCGGTGAATCACCGGCTTTGTACTTCCCCAGCACGAATTAATCAATTACGTTTCAACTCCCCTTCCAAAGCTAATCGACCATTTGGGCTAAAACTCAATATTTGACTTACAAATTGGCTTCTGAATCCTCATACTAAATTTTGTGTCGATAATTTCATTACATCGGCAGTTATTGAGAGTTTTGAGTTGAGCCCCCTCTCATCCCCTTCTGCGGATTCCACTGAAAATTAATAAGTGTCGTCCTGTCGTCCGACGATTCTGAATACACATGTAAAATTAAGTGTCGATTTATTCATTCTATGAGGAGTTATCATGTCAACAGACACATAGACATTGGTTTTTTTTTTTTCATTTTTAAAATTAAAAAGGTCGGAAAAATGAAATTCCGTAGAAAACTCTGGATCGAATTTTTGACCTATTACATAACATCCCCTTTACTACGTATAGATGGGGACATTTAAAAAAAAAAATGGAAATTTTACTTCTGGAAGAGCACTTTCCCTTTCCTGAAAAATATATATTTTTTAAACTACTGTTCTTCTTTTCTAGAACTATTTTCCTAAGGCTCCTATTTGTCAAGTGTTCAAAAAACAATTTATATAATTAATTAATGAAATGAAAAGTTTTTTTTTTTGTATAAAGAATGCCTAAGGGAGGAATTCATAAAGTTTTTAAGAAAACAGCCTTTTATTTATTATTGACATTCTTCCAAGATCAGCTTCAGTCTGAAGGAATGTTTGGGTAGATCTTTACATAAGATAGTATTGACAAAACAAAATAAATACAGTGGTGAATTTCAGATTTAAATATCAGATAACCACAGTTGATCTGTTTTATTTAACTATTATTTTTATTTTATTTAAATTGTATTTTTATTTTTTACCTTCTATCATTATTGTTTATCGAACGCTCTTTTATTTCAGTCTTTAGTCGAATGGAGTCTATTATAGGTCTTTTTTTATATATTGGCAAAAAATAAATTATAAAGGCGAGAAAAAACAGGTTTTGATGAAAGTAACTAGCTTCTATATTGAACTCGATCATGTACCAATCCAAGGACTGTAGCTTCTATATTGAACTCGATCATGTACCAATCCAAGGACTGTAGCTTCTATATTGAACTTGATCATGTACCAATCCAAGGAGTATAGCTTCTATATTGAACTCGATCATGTACCAATCCAAGGACTGTAGCTTCTATATTGAACTCGATCATGTACCAATCCAAGGACTATAGCTTCTATATTGAACTCGATCATGTACCAATCCAAGGGCTATAGCTTCTATATTGAACTTGATCATGTACCAATCCAAGGGCTATAGCTTCTATATTGAACTCGATCATGTACCAATCCAAGGACTGTAGCTTCTATATTGAACTTGATCATGTACCAATCCAAGGGCTATAGCTTCTATATTGAACTCGATCATGTACCAATCCAAGGACTGTAGCTTCTATATTGAACTTGATCATGTACCAATCCAAGGACTGTAGCTTCTATATTGAACTTGATCATGTACCAATCCAAGGGCTATAGCTTCTATATTGAACTTGATCATGTACCAATCCAAGGAGTATAGCTTCTATATTGAACTCGATCATGTACCAATCCAAGGACTGTAGCTTCTATATTGAACTTGATCATGTACCAATCCAAGGAGTATAGCTTCTATATTGAACTCGATCATGTACCAATCCAAGGACTATAGTTGGAATATATAAACTTTTGAGTTGATTTCATTTTGCTTCCTCAGCTATATAGGGGAAGTTATGTAATCAGTCAGAAGTTCGAAGCTGAGTTTTCATTGGAATTTAATGTTTTTCTTCCTTCTGAGTCCAAAAATATACAAATAAAATATGTGTGTCTGTGAACACGATAACTCCAGATCGACTCGATATTTGATATGTGTATCCAGAATCCTCTAAGGGCGACACCTATCGATTTTCAGTTAAATCGACCAAAGGGGAGTGAGGGATCGCAGGGAGGGCTTAACATAAAAGTCCCAATGACTGCCAATGTAATCAATGTATCGACTTGAAATATATTTAAATTAAAAAACCCCTAAGAATGGCACCTATTAATATTCCGCAAAATCGGTTGAAGCGATGGAGAGGATTCAGAAGCCCAAACTGTCGATTCGCTTTGGAGGCAGTGCGAACACGTAATTGATGAATTCGGACTGGGGAAGTACATAGTCAGGGATTAGGCTGCATTCGCTTCACACCTTGTTAAGAGAATATTGATGAGGGGGCCCTCTTATTCAATTTCATTGACTTCTTCCTCGTAGGACAGCTGACTGCCACACTTCTTCCAGGTAGAACAGCTGACTGCCACATTTCTTCCTGATCCGTACTTTCTTATATATAAATGTCTACTGAAATTTATGCGTATAGTAATAAAAAAATTTATTACACATTAAGTAGTAAATTTATGGGTCGTGTCCCAGAAGAAATTGCAAATATTCATATAATCATACAAATTTGGAATTATATCCTTAACATAGTTTTTAATAGTGCAATAACGATCAGTTTGTATCTATTTATATTTCATGAAAAAAAAATTATATGTTCGTTTTGTTTCTTAAACATGGTATATATACAATGTTACTGTCATAATATTCCTGTTTAGCCGGGTTGTTATTATTAATAATACCCATTTCATGAGCTTTCCAATGGTGTGTCACAAGACCAAATTTGCTATCAATGTCTGTAGATAAAGGTGATTTGGTTGCAAGAACTACATCTTACATTTGCTGTTATTGTCCTAGACTGCTATTTAGGTAGTGTTTTTAGCCAGATATAGTGTAAATAATACCCATTTCATGAGCTTTCAAACGATGTAACAAGAACAAAGTCTTGAATGGGGGTCACTTTGATATGTGGACGGAAGCGAATGGAAGTAATAACGAGTCTGTGCACATGACCTTGGAAGTTCAGTCATACTATACTATCTTAGGTAAAACACTATGATATCAAAACCAAATTTTTAGGTACTATCCTTGTATCATTATTAATTTGTTTTGCAAGTTAACGGAAAACAAAAAAAAAAATTAAAGTTAAAACATCTAAAAAAAAAATATGAGATGGTAACAATATCAGTCTTAATGTCAGAACACATTTCTACTATTTGTCCATATAATGGATAGCTAATAAAATATATAAAAACATAGAACTTGTTTAACTTCTATATTGTTTAATTTCACTAAAGTATATACATAAAGTTTAATGGTTTCGGCTTACGCCATCGTCAGCACGAAGTTCAAAAGTTTGAAGCTTCTTTTGAACTTTGTGTTGACGATGAAGTAATCCGAAACCGGTACACTATGTATATATTTTTGTAGAATTAGACAATATAAAAGTTTATGTATATATATATATATATAATGAAGAGGGCGCCGGTAGCTCAGTGGCATGCATGCTTGACTTTTGAGCTCAAGGTCGTGGGCTCGTAACCCGACCGAGGCCCTTAGTTTATTTTATTTGGGAGGTAGAATAAACTTAAGCACGCCTTCCTTCGGATGGGACGTTCAGCGATGGTCCCGAGCCTGTACGATGTCAGGTACTCGTTAAAGACCCCTACCCTAGGTGAATAAAAATTTAGGGTAGGCAAAATTTAGGACTCCCACAGTAGAGTTGGGCTCATGTCCACCAGAGTGACGAAAGAGCGCTTTGGTAGTAGGCGATATGACCTCGTTGTTAAAGCCCGGGCATGAGTCATAAAACCTAACCTAACCTATATATGATGTATATATATATGATGATGTTTATATTTATATGATGAATAAGTATATATTTTAATCTATATGTAGTTTAATCTTTATATAAAAATTACTTATTAATTATTATAGTATGGATGGTGTGAAATGACATCTCTACATGTTGAGAGACGTAAGAAACACTCCACTGACTGATGATCTCACCAACGCACTCTCGTGAGTTTTTAGGACAGGCGCGCAGTTTCACGCTTACCACTATACCTGCTGATATTCTCAATTTTTCCTTCTAAACTATTATTGAGTTATTGTTTTGACCACATTAGCATATTGTGATTAATTATTACTCTTTTCAACGGTGAGCTATAAGATCACGAAGAAACTTATTTTATACTAAAAATAAAATAAAATAGCAAAACAATCCAGAATAATGTATTTAATTATGCCTTATTTTTCCAATGTATAAACGAAACTAATTTTTCAAAAAACAAAAACAAATTTCTGTGTGGGTTGCCATACAGTTAAAGTAATGTGCAAATAAAATTGTTGTTCTATCGAGGCAAGAGGGTATCAAAATGAAGAACTCAGTAAGTAGACCATGTGACTATTTTGGTCTCAGAGATGGCGCCTCTAGTGGGTTCGAAAAAATTGGAATTAAATCATGACAGACCTTAATGGGTCAAGGAACAACAAATATCAAGGTTTGAAATTTCTTTTTCGTCTGTCCGACTGTCAGCAAAATATTTCCTAAGCTATAAGTGCTAGTGACATGAAATATTGACTAAATGTGTACTGTGACCCCAACACAAAGGTACGAAAACGTTTTGCCTAGGCAAATTAGGCATCGAAATGAGGAGCGTATAGGAAAATGTTTTTATATCGAACATGGAAACGTCAGTTAATAAAACGGTTTTTGCCACCAAGACAGATTAGTCTGTCCCTCATTATAAGAAAACCTGTCTAATTTTTTTTTTTTTTTTTCTTGAAATGCCGTCAGTCGACTTGTTGATATATTGCCAGGGAAGGGTAGAGAATGTAGTGTCATACATAATGCGCCCTCTTTCAGAAACAGGGGCCGCGCAACTCATTAACATATAGAGTGAAGAGGGGAGGGCTCAAGCCTTCACCCTGAGGAACGCCTTAACAAGCTAACCCAAGTCGGCCCTCTTGGTAAACCATCTTATACCATTTACCTTACCAATTTGGTAACTGAGGTAACTTTGGGTTCCAGCTATCTACTCGATACATTTACCAAAAAATAAATAACGAAATGTTTAGCTGCCTCTTCCATTCAGTAAGTTGTAAGTCAGTATTTTCCCAGAGGGTTTCGATAGCATCCTTCCAAGGACATTCGACATTTTTATAAGAAATATCATCATCCGTGAGTCACCGGCAATGTTCTTTCCTAGCACAAATTAACCAATTAATTTTTCGCACTTCCATTAAAACCAGTTTGGGTTACAATTAAGTAGTTGACTTACATAGTGGCTTCTGAATCCTCACACCAAATTTCATGTCGATACATTCATTACATCGGCATTTATAGGAGTTTATGTCGCTCATTAAATACAACAATGTCATATCTCAAAAAACGTCAATTTTGAGTTATTTATACAGGTGGACTGCACTTTGTATGAACTTTTAAATGGTAGAACGTCATATTTGTAACTCAAGAAACTCGCCTGCAAAGAGCAATAGTGTGCTATTGCTTGTGCTAGTGGGTTTTGTAGTTTCAGTTTACGGCAATAGAGTATTATTTCAGTTGTGAGTTTACATTGGTACTCTTCTGTGTACAAATTCCTTGCAAGGGAGTCATATTGTGTGTTAAAACTGTATTGCTTTGAATGTAAGACTCAAATATTTGGTACCTGAATGAGAGTAATTCAAAACTTTAAATTGGGATTTTTTAGAAACTAAGTTTTTTGAGTTAAGACGTTGTATTTAATGAGCAATGTGTTGAGCCCCCCCCCCCCCCCCCCCCCCCCCCCCCCCCCCCAATTTGGCTGAAAATCAAAAGATGTCGTCTGGAGTTCTGGATACAAATATAAAATTTCGTTGCGATACATTCATTCTGTCGGGAGTTGTCTTCAGAGACGCACATATAGAGAGAGGCATTTTTGGAATTCGGAAAACATGAAATTCCGAAGAAAACACAACCTCGAATTTCTGCCCGATTACATAACTTATCCTTACTTCTAGGGAAGTAATAAATAAGAAATAGTCACATATTCCACTCAATGAGCTGTTAATTTTGATACCTATCTTGCTGAATTAGATCAATTTTTTTCTCTTTTCTATGATGATCTTAAACTTTTTTTTTACAAAATGTTATTATCTATATGTTGGGGACATAACTACATAATTGTTCAAAATTTCACGTCAGACAGACAATTTTGTGAGAACAATTCTCGGGTGTTTGGGCAAAATGCCTTAAGTCATCAAATCTGAGGAGGAATATTTCTGAAGTTTTGAAAAATTCTTGCAAATCAGGTAAATCACATTTATGTTACTTGAAATATTATTTCAATAAAAGTATTAAATATAAACAAAGTAAAAATATTTAAATGCACTTGTCCTTTGTATCACAAGACTTATTCTGACTTAAACCCTTTTACCCAAACACCAGAGAATTGTGTTCCTTTGGACCCTTTGGCGGTACGGAGAGAACCTGATTGTTTTCGTAGTTCCATGAACGATGAAGCAAACATTGGAAAAATAAGTTATATTTAAAAAGTACAATGCTCAGTATTTTTCTATTTTGTTCAACAATTCGAAATTAGTTTCTTCAATAACCCATCCCTCCAAAAAAGTAAATAAATAATAAAAAAGATTCCTGAACTGATCCTCTCCAAACACGATTACGCCATTGAAGCTTCCTTCATTATACGCTTTTTTTTTTTTTTTTTTGTCAGAATTTTTGTTAGAATTATACATGATTTAACTATAGATTTAGTAGATTTTAGGTAGTGAAAATGTTATTCAACGTTCAAAGTAGAGAAGAGTTTATCAAAAATTGGATAAGGCCCCAGTAGCAAAGAGGTAGCCTAACTTCAGGATCGCGGGTTCGCAACCCGAATGAGGCCCTTAAATTGTTTTATATGGAAGGTGAAAAAAAAACGTTGAGCATGACTACTGTCTAGTCTACATGAAGAACAGACAACTTTCTTTTTTAGTTCCTCAGTTATATGTACATTTTCTATGTAATATCATATGTAATGTCAGAAATGTTGATTTTTCACCTTAATTTCGTGTAATTATTCTAGAAATTAAAAAAAAAAAAAAAAAAAAATGTCCTTTGTGTCTGTGAATACAACAACTACATGAATGTATGAATGAATATATGAGTATTCAGAACCCCAAATGGAATACACCTACTGGTTTTAGTCAGGGAAGGGGAGGGTTGGGGGGTTTAACACAACCCCTACAACTGCGTCTAATCAATGCATCGCGAAATTCCATATGTAAGTCCAAATGGAAGGGATAATTAGGGAGGCTTTACCCAGATACCCCCAATAACTGCCGCTATGATGAATGTATCGGCTTGAAATTTAGTTTGGTTCAGAAGTCCCTCAATAAGACTCATATTTAAGACAGGAATCGTTAGACTAATTACTGAGAGATGTACATTTCGATTATTTTCGATATCTGAGCGTTTTTAGAACTGATTCGATATTATTCCAGCTCTAATGGGTACCCCTGGGACTTGACCGGTTTGTAGTTACGCCCCTGGTATTTAATTTTAAATAAAAAAGGAATTAAAAAAAATTATATATATATATTCTTTTAGTGGCCTAGTATCATTTATAATGGATTTTATTATTTACGATCGTTCGACCGGTATTACGCCATTCGATTACCTCGCGAAGGAATAGCGCCATTATTAACAACAACAACAAAAAAAAAATCAAACACAAGGACTATTAACTGCGGTAAAAGTCGTTAGCTAGACGGTAAATTAGGGAGAGGCTGACAGGACGGGGTGCTCGGAACCTTCTCAGCACAACACACTACAGTAACTGTTACTCATCCCACTCACAGTTCTCAGTACTCAGCCCTCAAGTCAATCTTATTACTTTTATTATAAAGGTATATTATTACAGTTCATTTTTTCTAAAGCTTAGATTTATGTTGCTTTGTGTTCAAAGAAAATATGGTCTGCAATAGAATTGCTTTCAAAAGGATTCCTTCAGCTGTTCAGCTGGACTTTCGCTTTCAATACATTCTTACTACGGGAAGTTATGTAATCGGTCCACAATTCGAAGCTGAGTTTTCAATGGAATTTTATGTTTTCTAACCTCTAGTTTCCAAATATGAAAAAAAAAATATCTGTGTGTCTGTGAACACGATAACTCCCGATAAAATGAATGTATTGATACGAAATTTTATATCTGGATCCAAAAACCCACAAGGTCGATGCCAATTACTTTGCAGCCAAATCGATCGGGTTGGTTGGGGAGCCTGGGAGCATAACAAAAACTCTAATAACTGCCGTTGTATTCATACGTCATTTCATATAGAAATTCAAAAGCCCATGAGAACGGCATCTATTAATTTTCCGTATAATCGGCCGAAGGGAAGGATGTAATGAGTATATCGACACAGAATTTAGTATGAGGATTAGAAGCTGTTATGTAAGTGACCTATTGAGTTGTAGGCTTTTGGAGGAAGAGCGAAAATCGAATAGATTAATACGTGCTGGGGAAGTACATTGCTGGTGAATCACCAACGACTATGAAATTCCGATGAAAATACTACATGGAATTTCAAGTGTTTGTTTCGACCTGAAACGCCATGTTGTGATGTATTTTCAAGATCAAGCATTTTGGCTCAGAAACGGTCCCACAATTTCTTTTATACTTCTCTTGAGCGAGGAAGCAAAAACCTGCGGAATTTCTCTAAAATTGGCCAAAATGGGCTCTCAAAAATCTAGCTTAGAGCAGTAGCGTAGCGAAGCAGACTGAGGCCCGTGGGGGCAGCTTGACAGTGAGCCCTCCCACATATAAACCAAATATTCTGATTCAAAAATAACAATTTAGGCGTTTGTAAGAGAAATAACAACACACTATGTACTGTCTATGTTACATTATTTTTATTAATTTGTAATTACTTATTTTATTTATATTTTTTTAATTTATTTATGTTATTTTTGTAATTTGTCAAAGGTTCCTTTATATGTGTCATTATTATGTTAATATTGTAAATGTAATGGTCACTGACTCCATTGTATAGGGGTGATCCCTTTAAACAATAAAAATTATTATTATTATTAAAGAAATAACAACACACTATAAGTACGGACGAAACTATATATATTTTGAAAACGAAAACAAAATAATATCAAAAATAAATTTTTCTTATATAGGTACAATCAAGTTGAATAAAACAATAAATACACTATTATAGTTTTTTTTATCTTCAATAAAATATAAATTACAGTTTAACGATATTAAACAACGATATTTTTAATTAGTTTCCATTAATATTTTTAATATATTAATAGGTTAGGTTAGGTTTTATGACTCATGCCCGGGCTTTAACTACGAGGTCATATCGCCTACTACCAGAGCGCTCTATCGTCACTCTGGTGGACATGAGCCCGACTCTACTGTGGGAGTCCTAAATTTTGCCTACCCTAAATTTTTATTCATCTAGGGCAGGGGTCTTTAACGAGTACCTGACATCGTACAGGCTCGGGACCATCGCTTAACGTCCCATCCGAAGGACGGCGTGCTTAAGTTTATTTTACCTCCCAGATAAAATAAACTAAGGGCCTCGGTCGGGCTACGAACCCACAACCTTGAGCTCAGATAATATATTAATATATATTAATATATTTTCATAACATGAAATAATGACTTAGATAGAGATTATAAATTAAATTGAACAATAAAGGATATTTTGTTTGGTAACTTCTTAGTTCTTGATCAAATTTTTCATTTTATTTTTTAATAAAAGAAAAGCAAAGGCAAAATGAGAGTAAATAATTATCAAGTCTGTGTCATTTCTTTAAACATTTCCTAGCCTTTTTGTTTGAAAACTCTTTTATTATATTATTTATGTTCAAATTATTGGCCCTTTTATTTTCTATTGAAATTAAAGCCAGGTTGGCAGCCCTGCTCAGAAGTTGTTATGAAACACATCTAAAGAGTGAGTTGATATCATCTAGCGGGAACGACGAGAGCCACAAAATATGATTCACAAAATTATATTTCAGAGTTGCAGTTATTATAGAATTTTATTTAGAAAGAAAAATATTAAGAACTATTTTTTAAAATAAAATAATTCAAACCCGGGAATGCTTATTTGTTAAAAAAAAAAAAAATAAATAATAACAGTTGATCGGATTTTCGAGAAGTTTTGAAAGTAAGCATCCTTATTTATAATCCCTATACAAATTGGGCTATGTGGCTACTAAAATTGTGAACGAAAGAGAGGGTTGTAAAGGGCCGAAACATAAAATTACTGCTAGCTCTTATTTTTTTTTTTAGCATTTCACACGTTGCATCCTTATAGTTTACTAACCGAGCAACGCCGGGTAACCTGCTAGTTCGCAATACAAATTATTAAGTAATGAATCAAACCGAAGAACTACCAATCGCGGAATCCAGGATCATAAATGCAGGAATTTCAAAATTCCGGAATCGAAAAAAAAAAATGGTCCAGTCTTTGCAGACCCTTAACTACTCCAATGGAGAGGAGGAACATGGCGGGCTGGAGGCTGGAGTGCGGTGCTGGGCTGAGAGATCTTGAACCGGTTATTAAATGTCAGAAGAGAGGGGGGCGCTCTTCGTTACCTGGGATCTGGGAAGATTGCAGGCATCCCAGAGGGGGATCCGTCCTGCCACCGTGGGTCAGACCGGGTTGTAGAGCGGCGCGAATCTTAGCCCCTGGGGGTCCTGGCGTCATCCTAACCATTCATGTTGAATGTGATCCGTCTGTAAACATCCAATAGCCTCCCCGACCGTGGTCATTTGGTTGGATAACATATCCAAATGGATGACATGGTTGGATATCATATCCCAATGGATGAAATGGTTGGATAACATATCCCAATGGATGACATGGTTGGATAACAAATGTATACAGCTAGTGAGATTTAATCAACTAAGCGCTTGCTCTCCCTCTGAAACCAAAATACTTTCTGAATCTCAAATATAAAATTTCGTTTAGTTACATTCATTCTATCGGAAGTTATCGTTCACACGATGTATCGATTCAATGAATGTATTGACATGTAATTTTATATGTATATTCAAAGTCTTATAAATACAACACCTAATAAATTTTCAGCGCAATCAGCCGAAGGGGAGGGATGGATCACAGGGTGGCTCGACTCACCCCAATAACTGCCGATGTTATGAATGTACCGACACAAAATTTAGTATGAGGATTCGAAAGCCACTATGAAAGTCAAATATTGAGTTATTGGCCGAAATAGTTTGATTGGCTTTGGAGGGAGAGCGAAAACTAATAGTACATAGCCGGTGATATATGAGTCCACCAGAATCAAAACTCACAATATCCAAAAATTAAAATTTTGGGAATTTGCCAAAAACCGCTCTCGACTACAATTTGCTTCGCCCGTTCTTGCAAATGGTTTTTTTTACATCCTGTTAGCACTTTAAAATGAAATACATACAAAAAAAAAAACGGATTTTTATATAGCGTTATAAAAATAAAGCAGTAAAATTTCGGATAATGTTGTTAGTTTTGTTCACAACTTTTTCAAACAACATTTATAAATAAATCAAAACCATTCAACATTTTCAAATGCAATGTGAATTTATTGTTACAATTATTACAACTTGAAATGATTGTTAAAAAATGAGAAATGATTAAAATTCACGTATAATTATAATTTTACATAAAGCATAGGTAAAAATATTAGCATGTTGTAATTGTACAAAAAAATACAGCACAAAAGAAACCTCTTTGAGAAGGTAATACTGCTTTCGGATTGGTTAAAAGACGCTTAGTTTCAGAACTAACATTATCCACTTCTGACTCCAACCCTCAACTTCTAGGCCCATTAAACCTAGGATATGGTGACTTTTGATTCTAACCAACGCCATATTTGAATTCAGCTCAAAAAATTGTAAAAAGAACAACTGCCATATCATTTTTGATAATTTTGGATATTGTGTTTTGATTTTGAAGGATTCATATGATAGTACATAGCCGTTGATGAAATATGATAGTACATAGCCAGTGATATATGATAGTATATAGCCAGTGATATATGATAGTACATAGCCGGTGATATATGATATATGATACTAAATAGCCGGTGATTCACCGCCGACTTTTTTTTCCACTTTCATCGATAAGAAATATATTTCCATTCGGTAGCTGATTACATAAATTGATTATTTATTTCCCAGTATTACTCTATATCATTGTCTATTTAATGGACCTTAATGTTTATAATACTAATGAGGTGTAACTGTTTTGTACTTAGCAAATAACAAAATGAAATAAATAAAATATTTATATATATATAATTTTTTTCCTATTAATCAAACCGGTTAAAAGTTGACAGACGTGTATTTGAATATTGATTAGATTAATTTGCATATAGGTAGCTACATATAGTTATGTAATAGAGGAATTATTTATTGATAGTTTTGTCAATTTGCAAAATTACAAAAAAGTAAATGAACAGGGAGAGTAACTCTCGTTTTTTTTTTCGTTTTTTATTTCAGTTTTTTTTGCCAGGAAGTTTTTTTCTTGGTAAAAAGAAAAAGTTGTCGGTGAATCACTGGCTAGGTACTTCCCCAGGACGAATTAATCAATTATATTTTCGCTCTCCCTTCAAAGTCAATCGACCGTTTGGGCTAAAATTTGTCTTCTGAAACCTCATGCTAAATTTTTTGTCGATACATTCATTACATCGGCAGTTATTGGGATTATTGAGTTGAGCCCCTTCCCCCCTCCTTGGTCGATTCCGTTGAAAATTAATAGGTGTTGTCCTTATATAGTTTTGAATATACTTATCGAATTGTGTCAATACATTCATTACATCGGCAGTTATACGAGTTTTCGTGTTAATTAAGCATTCCCTATTCACTCTTCTCTATGGCCGATCCCGCTAAAAAACAAAACGTGTCGTCCTTATGAGATTCTGAATATTTGAATTTTCATAACTTTTTGTCGATATATTCATTCTATCGGCAGTTATTCACACAGTGATCACAAACACACCGACAGACAGATTTTTTTTTTTATTTTTGGAATCTGGAAAGCATGAAATTCCGTTGAAAACTCAACATCGAATTTCTGACTCATTACAACAACTTCCCCTAGTGAAAACATTCAACTGCATGTTCAGTTTCTCATATATATATATATGTATATTTAATTACTTTAATTATTACTTATGTTCGCCTGATATTCATTATTTTTACTTCCCCAGCTATACGAAGTGTACAGGAATCTTTTAGAAATTCGATGTCGGGGTTTTACCGAAATTCGATATTTTCCGATCTTTCGGATTTCAATAATGTGAATAAGATAACTCCCGATAGATTGTGAAGGTTAGGTTTTATGACTCATGCCCGGGCTTTAAGTATGAGGTCATATCGCCTACTACCAGAGCGCTCTTTCGTCACTCTGTTGGACATGGGTCCGACTCTACCATGGGAGTCCTAAATCTTGCCTACCATAAATTTTTATTCATCTACTGCAGGGGTCTTTAACGAATACCTGACGTCGTATAGGCTCGGGACCATCGCTTAACGTCCCATCCGAAGGACGGAGTGCTTAAGTTTATTTTACTTCCCAGATAAAATAAACTAAGGACCTATTTTTATTACCACAGAGCAGATATTTTAACAGAGGTGTAAAAGGTTTTTTTTTTTTTTTTCTTTTTGGCCTTAGGAGAAGGAAATCCTTAAATATCCATAGGAAGGTACATCCATGACAAATAAAACAATAAAATTATTCCATACAATTTTGACTTTTCCCTTCTAAAAGAAGAATAAACGGCCCTTTTCTCTACGCCACTTTTGCCATAACTCTATTTACCTATGGGAGAAGGAGCTGATCCCTAAAAATGGATAAGACCGAAAATCACAGATTTATTGGTGATTATCAATTTTAAATTTGATTATCCGTGTTACCGATTATCCGTATCCAAAACAGGAGCTCACCTGGACAGTGCTGGTGCTGGACAGCCCAACTCGGACCAAGGTACCACTAGACTGACCCTACGTATGGGTGGGTACACCTCCATTCGTGTACCTCTGGGCCCCCCTAACTTTCACTAAACCCTTTTTTCCAGTATAGTTTATAACCGTTTTTTCCCCCATTGTAGGCTAGTTCTGTGGGTACTTTTTCCATTATTACTGTTGACTTTTTTTTTTTTACCCTTTCCAGGTCTGAAGACTAGCTGTTGATTTTGGTGAAAGTGGAGTACCTCAGAACCGGAAATATTGAAAAGTTGGAACAGTTAACAAAAAAACAAAACAAGGAGGACCTTGGGACACAACTAAGGTAGGTATACTTCGTAGCTGTAGTCTCTGAAATCCGTTCAGAACCTCTCTTGGTGACCTCTTCAACGTCTAGTTTCGAGATATTGACTTCAAAAAGTTCTCGGTGAATATATTTCATTAGAATTAATCAATTAAGTATTCACTCTTCCTCTGAAACATATTTACCGATATGGCTGAAAATCTATCCGGTGATTTACCGGCGATTTTCGCTACCTGTTACTTAAGTTTAATATATCTAACCTATTTAGAGGGCGCCGTTAGCTCAGTGGTATGCGTGCTTGGCTTCTGATCTCAAGAGCGTGGGTTCGAAACCGGGCTGGAGGCCCTTAGTTTATTTTATCTGGGAGGTAAAATAAACTTAAGCACGCCGTCTTTCGGATGGGACGTTAAGCGATGGTCCCGAGTCTGTACGATGTCAGGTACTCGTTAAAGACCCCTACCCTAGGTGAATAAAAATTTAGGGTAGGCAAAATTTAGGACTCCCACAGTAGAGTCGGGCTCATGTCCACCAGAGTAAGGAAAGAGCGCTCTGGTAGTAGGCGACATGACCTCGTAGTTAAAGCCCGGGCATGAGTCATAAAACCTAACCTAACTTCTAACCTATTTAAGCGTTCTTATTATCATTGAAGTGTCTTCATCTATTAATCTGTCTTCATTGTTTGCCATCGGGTTTAGAGTAGATATTTTAACAGAGGTGTAAACAGATTTTTTTTTTACTTTGAGGAGAGGGAAATTCTTAAATATCCATAGGAAGATACATCCATCACAAGGAATAAATCATTAAAATTATTCCATACATTTTTGACCTTTCTCTTTTAAAAGAAAAATGAATGGCCCTTTTTCTATACAGACTTGAATTCTCATACTAAATTTTGTGTGGATACATTCATAATTACATTGAGAATTATTAGCGGTTTTGAATTGGGCCCTTCTTCCCTAATCCATCCCTTTTCTCTTCCGTCGATTTATTATAGGGTTTTGGATTTAATTTGGGAGTTATTGGATCTTTCCTTTGTTTCGGGAAAGTCATAAAAGACAAATAAAATTTCCGAGTAGCGAAGAGTGTGCGAGCGAACTGTGGTCATATTTTGGTACCTATCGACTTATTATATGTGTATTATTATATTTCTATGGGAAACATAACGCAAGGGTAGCCTGCTATTTTTCTTTAATTTCATATTATACTTCTTCTCCTTCCATCCGAAATTCTAGAAAGAATCATCCCCAAGAAAAATGAACCCATTCCTAGAATCACCGAAGTTAATCCCAAACAGGTTGTTGAAATGTACAGCGGAGTCCTCCCATATTTGATGATATTTCCTCAACCTGGGAAAATAAATATTGCTCGGATGTCTTTCCATGGTTTAAACCTTCGACCAGAATAGGTAACCTATTCTGCTCTTCCCCATACGTACTTTCTCATCCTCAGATGGTCTCTCTTAGACCGCTTCTTCAGGATGCGGTTTAGTTACTCTTCACTATAAGCCTGTAGAGACTGGTGTCTCAAGAGTACTAGAACCAGCCTTTTTATACATAATACATTATGGATTCACCTTATCTTCTCGTTAGTCCTTTTAAAATCTGCAAATATGGACTACATTTTGCAGTCATCTTTGGCCCCCTTTGTATGGGGAAATCCATATATACCAAATTGCCAAAGAAAGATTCTTGAACCATTGCCCGAAAGGAGTTGTGAAACTGGCTGTTTTCCGAGATCTGCCTCGTTGGGTTGAATCCCCCCCCTGTTGTAGAGCTGCTGGGGGGGGAGGGGGACCAGGGCCTTGTCGTTGCCATGACGACCTCCTCCCCCATCAAGACCCCCCCCACCCTTCCCTTTACCCTGCCTTCCTACCAAGAAATACTGTCTGCTCCCCCTCTCCCAGTGGATACGAAGGGACAAAGTCATCCCTAGGGAGCCCTGTGTGTGCCATCTAGCGCCTGGTCCCAGCTGCCCCATCCAACTCCCTGCCTTGGGCCATCCAACCTCAGCACCCATCAGCCTACTAACCATGATTACTTCTAGTGTACCATCATCGCAGCTACTCCCCCACCTCTCCTTCTTAATGACTTTCCCTGCAATCGCTGGATCTTGCTATGGACTCCAGCTAATCATGAATTACCTAACTTATGGATGTAATTAGGATCGGTCAAAGTGATTTTTCCAGGAGGGAAGAAATGGGGGGAAAAGTAATGATCATTATCACTTAGCAGGATATACGGTTTTCTAGATAATCCTACGTCAATAACGGGGAAGGAGAAAATTATCACTTTTTGGGAAAATAAGTTATCCTATATCCGTCTATTATCCGGACCAAAATTATTGGTGAAATATTTTTTTTCGCTCTTCACTATGAGGGGGAAGTACCAGAAATCCAGATGAGAAATTCTAGATGCTTAGTGAAAGTCAATATAGCCGTTTCACTTCACTTTCCTCTTTATCAGACTTGGTTTACGGTGTTATTACTTCCCCAGTAATATATGAGCACAAGCAGGTTACCCGGCCTAATGTTTTCTGCCCGGTTAATAACTTTCTTGCCTCACAACCAACTTAAGACCTTTAAAATGATTTTCTACTCAATATTGTTCAAAACTTAAAACCTATATCAGCAGCGCCTTCCTATGGTACATTTTTGGTTTTATAGTTAGTTATTATGACTCATGCCCGGCCTTTAACTATGAGGTCATATCGCCTACTACCAGAGAGCTCTTTCGTCACTCTGGTGGACATGAGCCCGACTCTACTGTGGGAGTCCTAAATTTTGCCTACCATAAATTTTTATTCACCTAGGGTAGTGGTCTTCAACGAGTGCCTGACATCGTATAGGCTCGGGACCATCGTTTAACGTCCCATCCGAAGGACGACAGGCTTAACTAAAGTAAGGGCCTTGGCCGGGTTTCGAACCCACGACCTCGAGCTCAGAAGGCTACCGATGCCCTCTTTTGGAGCCTCCTTCCTAATCCCCTTCTTCCTTTCGGCCGATTTGGCTGAAAATATATAGGCGTTGTCCTTATAGAGTTCTGAATACACTTTTTAAAATTTCGTGTTGACACATTCATTCTATCGGGAGTTATCGTGTTCACAGTCACACACAATTTTTTTTTCTTCTTCATTTTTTGAATAAATGGACTATGAAATCTTGAAATTCCATTGAAAACTCAACATCAAATTTTATATATAGATGGAGAAATTAAAATTAAGATATTTGGGAGACCGAAAGGCAGGCATTGTTAATTTTTAATTTCATTTCTTGCTTTATCCAAGGTAGTGCTTGCTTTATAAAGTGCGTTTTACCCGGGTAATTCTAGGATTATCATCATTCTCAGCTACACCCATAATAAATATATTATTTACCTACATTAAAACATGATTCTTAATTATTGTGACAGTATTTTTACGTAATGAAAAAAAGGATAAAAAAAAAAAAATAATAAGAAACAAAACAACTTCAGGACCACAATTTTTTTTAAATAGGTATTATTTATTTAATACGTATATATTTATATATTTTTTTTAAGAGATATAAAAAGCAGTTTAAAATATTTTAGTAGGAGTAAGAAGTCTACATATCAGATTGATGGAGGTAGGAATGTGTATAAATAACTACAAGTTCGCCCACGTCATGTTAATTGTTTGTGAATGTCAGTCTGTGATCTTCAACAAGTCGTATTATTTTGTAATGTTAACTGTAATTCTTGTTCTTTGTGACACGAACATTCACTGACTATTGTCTCAACAGTCAGTTACAGAGCGTACATTTGTTGACATTCTTTCGTGTGGGAAGTATTGAATGTGTATCTATAATATTTGCTTTAGGGTATGTTCAGCAGATTGTAACGTAGACAGAAATGTTATTAGGGGGGGGGGGGGGGGGGGGGGGGAGCATGAAACATAATTTATATAGAATGAATTTTTTTTTTCTTTTAAGCATCGGCTGCTGTGGCCATTAGCGTTTCCAGAATAGGATTAGCGGTAACGATGAAAAGGTATGGTGAGAAGTGACGGACACTCTCCAGAGATAGCGTCGAGTCTAGGAAGGAGAGTTCCTCTTGGATGGTAAGTAAAGGTGGAGGGTTGGACAACCAGCCAGCCTAGCAGCAAATCTAGGGGTGTTGCCACTAAGGATAGCAAGCCTCTCTAGGGGGCCAGAGCGCTTCCTATCGCACCGCCTGTCCTTCAGTAAACCATCACTCAATGAATTTCAACACTCATTTCTAAATATCCATGAATATGTATATCTCTTTCAGAAATTCAATTAAGTTCCGGAATCTAGGTGTTCTCTCGCTAAATATATCTTGGAAGGTTGCAGGCATGATGTTATTTTCCCGATACTTGGCCAGCTTCTGACAATCTTCAATGACATGTCTCACCGTCAACAACTCCCTACAGAAGACACACCTTGGAGGTCTGGCCCCCATGAGTCACTCTCGTATGAAACTTCTTTATAATAACGGACATCACACGAATTAATCAATCACGGCACTGCCTCCAAACCCAATCGACCGTTTGGGCTAAAACTCAAAATTTGAATTTACATAGAGGCTTCTGAATCCTTCGTACTAAATTTGTGTCGATATATTCATTACATCGGCAGACATTTTTGATTTGAGCCCACCTCTCATCCTCCCCTCCTCTTCTGCTGAAAATTAATAGGTGTCTTCAATATAGGGCTTTGAATTTACATTGAAAGTTCATACCAATACATTAATTTCAACGGCAGTTATTTGCGTTTTTGTGTTGTCTCCCCCCCCCCCCCCCCCCCCTCCCTTGGGCATATTCGGTTGAAATTCAGTAGGTGTCTTTGTTAGAGGGTTCTGGGTTCACATACAAAGTTTGTTGACACACAGACAGACATACATACATTTTGTTTTTCATATTTAGAATCTAAAGGTTGGAAAAACATAAATTTCTGTTGAAAATTCCCCATCTAATTTTTGACCGATTACATAACTTCCCCTATACTATGTTTATAGTTGGTATATATAATACATGTGTTCTTTATGTTAACTATTCCTTCTGTCAAAAAGGCTAAGAGAGGCCTTCATCCATGGATGATGTTTGGTGGGATGTGGAAGGAATAATCCATTATAATTGTTTTTTATATAACCAATCAAGAAAGAGGTCTACTGCCAACAACTTGACCATTTGATGTTAGCATTGCAAGAAAAAATGACCTTCTCTGGTCAATATGCACTGATTTTTATTCGACCAGGACAATGTCGGACCTCACACTGCTGAGATCCTACAAAAACTATACCATTGCTGTTGGCACTTTATAAGACAGCCACGGTATTCTCCCCTTCAGATATCCCACCTGTCACAGAATCTCCGGGACTACTTAATTGGCCAGTGGATGAATTCATCGGGAGAGGTAAAAAGAGCAGTCGTTTTATTTTTCGGATCAAAATGTAGAGTTTTTGTAAAATAGTGAATTGAAAATTTAGATATAGGATGGAAATATTTTGTTGAAAATGGTGGAAAATAAATCATTGAACAAAAATTCACAGTAAGTTTTTTATTACTTTTTATCCGACATTACTTATGGGATGACCTGATATATATATTCTTTTCTGTAAAACTGGTGAGGGTGTTGCTGGGCCAGGTCTGATGAGAGGGGTGCGATGGTATGGAGTGGTGTGCTGTGCGGGATAGATCAATACGGGGAGAGCAGGGGCTCAGCTGAGCTTGGTTCAAGTGATATTGGCTCCTCTGGTTGGGTCTCAGTCAACCCACCTTGAGGGGGGCGCTCAAATTGAATGTAGTTCAGTCTGGTGTCGTTCTCTTGTCACCAGACAACCAATATGATATTTTCCCTCAAAGTGCCTACTTTCCGCATTGTCACCGATTGTCCCAGTCAATTTGAAAAATGACAATATCAATAACTGTTGAATTGAACCAATGCAAACTCAAATTATTATTGATGAAATGGTGTGGGGAGGGGGCGGTCAAATATTCGTATAGATAGAGATGCACAAAACTACCATAATATCGATGTGTCGTCAAATCGACAAATTGTTTCAGAAATGTCGATATATTGGGATCTTATGTTGTCTATTTCGCTAATGAGGTTTTTTTGTTATTCTTTGCAGTACGTGTATTACTGTTAGGAGGACCCCTGCAAGGAGGAAGTTGACAGCGCTCTAGGCGGAGCGTCCGGTGCGGCAGGTCATCCAACTTAGAACTGGATATTATGGAGAACAGAAACACCGAACGTATGAACAGAATACAGAAAAAAAGTCGTCGGTGAATCACTATCAGTGTACTTCCCCAGTGCGAATAATTCAATTAACTTTTCGCTCCCCCTCCGAAACCAGTCGACCGTTTGCGCTAATATTCTACAGTTGACTTATATAGAGGCTCCTAAATCCTCACACTAAATTTTGTGTCGATAAATTCATTATGTCGACAGTTATTAGGGTTTTTGAATTGACGTATCGTCGTCAGAGGTTTCTGTATTTATATAAAATGTTTCGTGACACAGACAGACAGACATACATACACTTTGTTTTTCATATTTGGAATCTAGAGGTCGGAAAACATGAAATTCCATTGAAAACTCCGCATCGAATTTTTGACAGATTACATAACTTCCCCTATACTATGTTTTTATTTGGTAGTGGTACAATTTTGTTTACTGTAACTGTGTGGGTGGTCTGAATTAGTCCGTAGATAGGAGGCGGAATTAAGAGGCATTGAAGGGTATGATAGCGTGATGCACATATCACTAGAAGAGAACCAAAGACAATGAGGAATCACTATTCGATGCACAGCCGCAGTTCGAAGTGGGCTGACCATGAACATCATCATGTCAGCTTACTTTCCATCCGAGATAATCATGTCGTATCCATGCTTCTCAGACAACCATTTGACCGAAAGTTAAACGCAAATCGATCTGAGATCCTTCCATCAAACGAATCTCCTAATTAATTTCACTCAACGAGGTCGTTTCTCGATGTTAATATTAATTGATTGTGGAGGTATACTCGGCCAATCAGGAGGCCATTCCGACAGCCAATGCCTCTTTGATGTGAGGCGTGTTTTATATTATAATATTTAAAGATGAACTGCTCTTTTTAACTTCAATTAATTGACACATTGAACTAATGGTCCATTAAGTCATGACCGTTGTTTCAAAAAATATTTTAGTCTCTCATTAGTTAATTCCTAGTAAACTGACATTTACTTTTTAATATGTCATTTATGTTACCGTCCTGTAAGGTTATAAACAGGTTTTTTTTTTTTTAACCATGTCACTGTTTTATCTAGTTATTTACGACATCCATGGCTCCGGGAGGGAGTTCCGCAAACCATGGTGAGACCATGCGACCAAAACCCTACGCTCTAGCCCGCACGGCCACCATGGCCCCCCAAAAAAATGGGAAACATGTATTGGGCAAGGCGACTCTATGAAGTGTTTGGATATAATATAATGTTTAATATAATGAATAAATATTATTAAACTATTCTTCTTCAAATTTTTATATTAATGGTGAATTTTTATTCAGTTTGATATATATATATATATATTTATTACTCTATTAAAATTTCTCTCAAAACATCTTTATGAATTATATCCTTATATTTTCTTTTTTAAGAACGTAGGTTTGAAATCCTGCCGAGGTCCTTAGTTTATTTTATCCCGTCCGTCCTTCGGATGGGACGTTAAGCGATGGTCCGAGCCTGTATGATGCAGGTACTCGTTACATACTCCTAACCTAGTTGAATAAAAATTTAGGGTAGGCAAAATTTAGGACTCCCATTGTAGATTCGGGGCTCATGTCCTCCAGAGTGACGAAAGAGTGCTCTGTTAGTAGGCGATATGACCTCGTAGTAGAGCTTAGAGTTAATGTCACCATGACCTGATAATATTTGAGACATCCAGTGATTAGGCTGTACCTACGTAGAGCCGAGGCGTATCCGGACGTCCGGGAAGTATGCGTACGTTGTTCGGCCCTTCGAGCATCGTGACCAACTGGTCTGGTCTGTCTACCTCCAGGGCTAGGCTCATCAATATCTGCTCCTAAAGGCATTGTTGCTTTTGCAGAAATACGATAAATAAATAAGGTGACCAATCACTGCCTGAACTGCCTATGTGCAGCGTGATTCTGAGAATGACTTTCATATAGGTCTCAATTTTCTTCCGAATTTTGGCGAAAGTTTAATCAGACCTAAATTCTCTTCATTTCAAAATTCAAACTCATACTCGTTTCTGGGTTAGAGCTCTCACAAAGCCATCTTCAAGTCGTGTTCAGAGGATCTTGATACGTCAAATACCCTTCTCGAATTTATAAGAATAAGGACTTTTGCTAGAAATTTTACATTTTGGAAATTTAATTCAACCGAATACAAGTTTGTATAAATATTGAATAATCTTACGACCTTCGAGCAGTGATTACTGACTGTAATCAATATTCATGTGACATTGAAAAATAATAGTGTGATTGCCCACCGAGAAGCAAATGTAATCAAACATCTGTGGGTGGCACTTACGTTAGGAGCATTATAATTTGTCTCTCAAGATATTTTTATTGATGGCTCATAAGTAGCGTGCTTTCCTACTGAGCTCAACATCGAGGAACCCGGCCGACACTTTTTTTTTTATTTAGGAGTTAAAAAATACCTTGAGCCCATACGATGTGAAGTAAGCATTAAAGATCCCCTACCAGTCTAGGCAAAATTTAAGACTCTCACAGTTGAGTCGGGCTTGTGTTGACCAGAGAGACGAAACAGCGATATGACCTCTTAATTTTATGGAATATGATTTTCATCTTGGAAAAGATGGCTGCCAAAATATAATTTTCATCTTTTAACTTGAATTATAATCCCCTGATAATTAAAAGTAGTAGATAACTGGGGGGAAAGTTATCCGAAATAGAGGAAGTTATGTAATCGATCCGAAATTCGATGTCAAGTTTTCACCGAAATTTCTTGTATATGTGTGTGTGTGTCTGTGAACTCTACTCTTCTTTTTTTTTTTAAATTTTATTTACAAACAGATATTTACAACTGTATAAAAATGAATACAACAAGCAAATCTGCTAAAAGAGAGATAATGGCAATGTCAGAATGTCAAGAGGGGAGAAATCACCCATTGATGACACTCCCTAGTCAATGATTTTCTCTCATTTGTAACTAATCACTGCCACTGCTGCTGCTAAGGAGGTCTCTAGGTCATTGACGCCTAAGCCGTCGTTGGGGAAGTATGGCAGAATGGAGGGCACGGACTAGAGGATTATTGTGGAAACTAAGAAGGGAAAATAATTTTTTATACTTGGATTTAGCGACTTCGGTGACAAAAGGTATGTTAAGGTCAGTGTGAAGACATAAAATGAAAATAGCGACAGAAACTTCTGTATGTGTGTCCAGAAACCCATAAGGATGACACCTACTGGTTTTTCAGCCAACTCGACCTAAGGGGTGGGAGGGGGGCTGTACTCAAATACTCTAATAATTGCCCATGTAAAGACGTATCGACATGAAATTTTTGTGTATGGATCCAGTACCTACAAAGACGACACCTCTCGAAAAAAAGGGGGGTAAGGTGAGAGGGGTGCTCAACTCACAACCCCTAAAATAACGGTCCATCTAACACGAAATTTAATATGAAATCCCTGAATAAGATTATATTCATTTTTAACCAAATCAGTAAATTGGTTTTAGAGCGAGAGCGTAAACGGTTCATTGGCGGCGTTTCACCGATTAATGAAGAGAGATTCGAGACACAACACCAGACATTTTTGATAATTTGTTTTTCAAATATAAAATGAGATGGTTAGATTATTAGGTCCGCTTTCTGTAGGCGGACTAGCTAGAGACGCAGACTGTGACCAGACGACATTGAATTATGACGCCTACTAGTGAATTCCTTATGTTAAGGATGTACTGCCTACTACAGATCCTATCACATATGAAATAACAGGACTTCCTTATATCAACCACATTTTTACAGATCACCGTCGCCCCCTTTCAATTTAATTTTAAATTGGCTTCACAGGGTATAAGTAAGTCATCTGTTGGTATCAGCTGTTTTCTTTTTTTTTGGTTGTACAGCGTATTTCTGAGAATACAATATAATATCTAATCGTTCGAAAATCCGAGATCGAGATTTAAAGGAACTTTTTTACGTCTCAAGATCTTCTGAAAACGTTTTGACAATTTTCGCGATTATATGTGTACGAGTATGACTGTATATGAGGCGTTACGAAAGAGAAGGGCGAACTCAACACATAGGTAAATTTTTTTATTTTTTTATTACTGTTCTATTCTATTAATGGTTAACTAATTAATTAATGATTAATTACGTTACATTAATGAGGGATGGATGAAAAACATAATATGTAACTTTTTGTTGAGTTGGCCCCGTCACAAAAAATATTTAAACTCAATTTTCTCGATTTCAACATTTGTTGAGTTCGTCTTTCTCTTTCGCAACGCCTCATATGATCGGAACTTTTTGAGTGCTCTAACTAAAATACGATTATAGCAATGAATTTGAAATATGAAATGAAGCTATTAAATTTTGGGCCGAATCAGACCACAATGAAGATCCCACTACTTCGGCGCCTAAGTACATCTTCCAAGATGGCGGTTATATTTATGACCTAATCGAAAATTTCTTCAAATAAAAGTTGTGGAGAAAATTTAAAGACACATTTATATGAAATACGATTTTTCGCAGGTTGCTCGGATTTCAAGATATATGGTGAAAACCATCCTGAAATGTAGTTTTGAAACAAATATTTTTAGATTATAATTTTTTTCCTTATTTTTGGAATCAGTGTTTTGGAAAACATAGAATTCCGGTGAAAACTCAACAACGAATTTCTGTCCAATTACATAACTTCCCCTATATTTTATTTGGGGATGTAATAAATAAATAAATGGACACACCACTGTTTGTTCTTGTTCTTCTGGCACAGAACTTTTATGGGAACCGTTTGGGAATTAGCATATTGTATAGGACATAATAAACCAATGAATATTGTTTAAAAAACATGCGAAACAAATAATTTGAATACTATAATAAATTCTCTTTAAAATTACAGTCCAAGTTATCGAAACCATTTTAAATTGAATATTTATAAATTTCCTAACAGGTTAAATACGTTAGTTCCTATTACAGTATCTATAAGAAAAAAAAATGATATCAATAAATAAGTTATTGGTTGAAGTCTTTAAATTGACTTTTCAAAAAACCACATGCTTTTAGAACATATAAATTGATTAGTGCCCTTTTCAAGTGCACTTCTGATGCAGTCCCGTTTTGTCGCTGCATTTTAATAGTACAACGGGTTTTACTGACTCACGTTCTGAAATCTACTTTGAATATAAATTGTCTCTCTTTTATTTAAATAAGATCACTCAAAATAAACATATTTAGGTCAATGTACAACAAGAAAGTGTAGGTTTTAACCGAGTTTAAGGTGAAAAATAAAATCAATCAGTCGTTGGAAGTCAGAAATGAGATCCTTTCAGCAGCTAATTTGTGTATATGGTAATTGAAGTCTCTTTGATTGATAACTTATCTATGACTGGCTAATTTAAGTCCGGGTAAATGATAATGTCTTTGGGTCGGTAACTAAAGATATTCTACAATTGTTAATTTTTTTGGGTAGGCAACTGTTTGATTTATATTTTATACTTAAATAAAACACTGGCTTTAAAAATAACAAAATATGAAAAGACTTTATTTTAACTATTATCATACACAAGCTTTGTCTAACAAAAAACAGCTAATAACCTTCTGGGGGGAGCGCTCCAGTGTTGCCACAGTAACAAAAGATATTCATCAATTGTTTCATTTCTTTGGGTAGGTAACTGAAGTCACTCTGTATTTCTTTGGGTAGGTAACTGAAGTCACTCTGTATTTCTTTGGGTAGGTAACTGAAGTCACTCTGAAGTCACTCTGTATTTCTTTGGGTAGGTAACTGAAGTCACTCTGTATTTCTTTGGGTAGGTAACTGAAGTCACTCTGTATTTCTTAATTTCTCTGGGTAAGTAATCAAAGTCATTATTTAATTAATTGTCTGTTTCATTAGGTAACGAAAGATATTAGGGTTATGTGGGCTAGAGCGTAGGGTTTTGGTAGCATGGTCTCACCACAGTTGCGGCTTCGAACCCCCCCCCCCCCCCCCCCGTTTTTTTTTTCATAAATAGAACTCCCTCTCGGGACTATGGATGTTGTTAAATAGCCAAATAACAAAGTTATATAAAGAGAGGCAAGGCTAATATGCAACGTACATGAAAGACAATAAATAAATAATAAAGAAAGTCATTAACTGTTAATTTCTTTGGTTAGGTAACTAATCACTCTTTAACTGATAACTAATAATTTCTTAGTTAGATAACTGAAGGAACCAAAAAAAAATTAAATACATAGTTCGATGAGTCTTGAAAAAAAATGTAAGGAATAATAATGAAAAAAAAAACAAAAAACATATTACGTATTTTAATCACTTTTATTTACACAGCAAAAAATGAGGCTACATTTACTATATATATTTATTTATATAAAAAAAACAAGGTTCACTATATATAAAGTATATATTGACGTATATGACAGCAAAAGAAATGTAAATATGTAATTTTTATTTTAAAATTTAGCGGCCTGGATTGCGATTTATTACAAATTTTATTTTTTTAATTTCTTGATCCATTAGATGTTTAAGAAATTTAACGTTTAATTTTTTAAAAGGTCCCCAGATGAACATAAAATTTATCTACGTACAACAGTTAGTAAAGTAATAAATTAATAATAATTATTATTATATTAAAGAAGATTTTTCATAAACAAGAAAAAATAAAAACAACAAAAATTCAATAAAAATCATAATAATTCTTGGGGACCAAAAAAACAAGTTTGAGAACAAAGATATTTTTCACAAATACTAAAGCACTCTGCCCAATATTAAACATATATATTTAAGTATATACCTATATATTATATAGTACAAATGTAATCGGGTAGAAAATAAAAAAAACAAAAACAGGAACACTTACGAAGAATATTTTTAACTAAAATTTATGTAAATATTTATATATGTATTTATAAATAAATTATGTTATAGGAAGCTATAAATATTAAGCTACAAAATATCGCAATCTGGCTACCTCTACAAGTCTAAAATAGGGTACGTAGTACATATACATACATGTAAATATACATATATTTATACACATATATGTACGTATATGTATATATGTTTAAGTACGATCACGATTGATAGGAAGTTTATGATACTATTGGACGTTTTCTTCCCAATGTTTCCTTACTTTTAAATTATTTTTAATTCATTTTCTTTAATTGAGAATCATAGAGAATATACACATATTATATACAGGGTGAGCCCAGAATGTATTTACCTAACTTCTGGATAATATTTCAGAAGCCAAATTAGAAAGAAAATAACAATAGACATTGATTCGAAAATGCTTTGTTCAAAAGTTATTGGCAAAAAAAAAAAAAAATTCTTCAGTTGTCCATCATAGTGTCTTGTAATTTTCGTCTGATCAAAAATTGTATAGAACAAAAATTGTGTAGTAGTAAATTTAGAAAAAAAAATTTCACTCCGATCAATCTATAGGTCAGAAGGGCATTTAACAAAACAAGTTAGTGAGTTAAAGCCTTCAAGTAAATGAAGAAAATATCATATTTTTTCTTTTTTTCTTTATGAAAGGGTTAAACAATTTCATGAGAATATTTCTAATTATTAGAAATTATGAATTTTCTGGAGTTTGAATTAATATGAACCAGTGGCTCAGTTCATGTTGGCTTCGCTCGCTAACGTCGTTTTCTCGAGCACGAGGGTACACTGGGCTACCTAAACTTACAATAGTATAGCCGAAGTTTGCGATGAATTTTCGGGGATTTTTTTGTACTGATCTTAAAATAACAGATTGTCTGATAATTTTGCGGTTTTCTTCAACATTTTCCACTCTATACTTTTTGTTCTTTAACATTTTTTGATGAGACGCCATTAAAATAGAAATATTTAGGAAAAACAAAAAAATGAGTTGTTTTTTTCTCTTTCTTCACTACATGTTCATATTGGTCTTTCTTCATATTTTGGCTTTATCAGTGTGAAGATAGGAACATACCTCTGGTCCCCTTGCATAAACCTACCTCACTTTTAGACTATACTTTAAAAAGCATATAATTAAATATATACAGAAGGATGTATATACATTTTTTTTTGTTTTATACATCAAAACATCCAGATTCTTATGTCTACAATTATTAATTCGAATTTTGAGAAGTTTTCTCTTAATTTTCTTTCTTTTTATTCATTTTCATGTGTTTAATATTTTTATATTACATTTTTTTTTTCTTTAAGATTAATTAAATACAAAATGTAAAATATACTATTTACAAATAAATGATAAAAACATTTAAATATATATACTTTAAATGATCTAAATATATAATAAATCATTATGGCATTTATTATTACTATATACTATACATATAATTATATAATTTATTTTTTAGTTAATTGTTCTTCATTACGTATATGAGTGATTGAACTGATTTTTTCCTTCATTTTTATTTATTTATTTATAAATACGTTTTCTTTTACATTATACGTACAAATAAGAATTTATTTATTTTATAATTTTTTTCTCCTAATGGCAGGCGATTATTACTCAACTACAGGATACAACGTCACTTGTACTAAACTTTTCTGTCTTCTTAGATTTTTATTTTATTTTATTTTTTTTTTGAAATATTTATTTACATCAATTTCATGTTTGTCATTTTTATAAGTTTTGATAATCAGTGATCTTTATTTTATCATTTCTGTTGGGCACTACTATAATTTTTTTTAAATAATGTTATTTTTTAATTTTAAACTCACTAAAATAATTTTAAAAACAATTCTCTGGAATAATTCATATTGAAATATAACTGTTTTCAGGAGAGCGTGGAAGGAGGGAGAAACTTACTGATTTTCGTCAATATCTGACTGAAAAAAAAAGATCAAGAAACATATAAATGAAGACAAGAAAGGAAGACATCCAGTCATGTGAGTTACGGATTGTTTTGTCTTGTTATATCTTGATTTCAATTTGTTATATTTGTACTTTTTTGAACATATTGATACAATATAATATTGATATAATTTGAACTAAAGGATTATGATGTTGTGAAAATGTTACTTAATTATTACCTAATGTTTCCCCGGGAGGGATCGAAAATTGTGGTAAATGGAGGGAAATAGAGTAGAACAGCTGATAATGTTAGACAAACACGAATAAAAAAGTGGACAATATTGAATAAAATGAATAAACAACCGCTAAACATGAATAAAGTAAATACAATTTTGAGTGAACTGTAATAAAAAGTGGATAAACATTTTTTACCAACTCATGTCCGGGCTTTAACTACATGGTCATGACGCCTACTACCAGAGCGCTTTTTTGTCGCTGAGGTTCGCACGAGTCCGACTCTACTATGGGAGTCCTAAATTTTGCCTACCTAGAGAGGTTCTTAACGAGTACCTGATATCGCGCAGGTTCGAAACGATCTCTTGATGGAACGCTCATGGTTTTTTACACACCTCCCAGACAAAAAAAACCTAAGGGCTTCGGCCGGGTTTCGAACACACGATCTTGAGCTCAGTAAGCAAGCATGGAGTAATGAACAGCAACGGGAAGGGGTAAGGATAATATTAAAGACGATTTAAAGAAAATTGTTTAAACTTAATTTCTCGTCCTCACTCCTTTTTATTATAGATAAATAATTATTCCAAAAAATTTAATTCCTTATTAAGGCTGAATATACAATTTATTCTTTTTGTTCTTAAAATATATTAAGAATATTCAAGAATAATATTTTGTAAACTTCTTGCTCAACCTGTACGGGAATATTTATTTTATTCTGTTACCCAAAGTATAGTTATGCAATCAGAAATTCAATAATATAGTATTCTATTATATATAATAGAATGAATTTATTGCCACGAAATGACAACGATACCTATTGATTTTCAGTCAAATTGGCCATAGGGAAGGGGGGGAGGAGGGGCTTAACAGGAAAAAAAACCCTGTAAGGACTACACTTTTCCGAAGGGAATCAGAGCAGGGGACTAAAAAAAAACCTGATAATTCCCGATGTAATGAAGTTCCTATGTAAGTCAACTGTAGATTTCTAGTCTAAACGTTCGACTGGTTTTGGAGGGAGAGTGGAAACATAGTTGATTAATTCGTGCTGAGGAAGTACATAGCCGGTGATTCACCGACCTATAAAATGTTTTACTACATATATATTATTTATTATTATATTTAGAGGAACTGTCCAGGATACAAATTTTCAATTTTATGTAATTCTCAGATCAGACTTGAAGACTTTTATTATTATTATTTTTTTTTTTTAATACTTTAAAATTCATTTTTCACCTACCCTGACCACTATACGTATTACAGCAAATTATTAGATTATTACAATTAGTTTATATTTACCATATTATACACCATCCAACCTTAACTAATACCTTATAATTATAAATAATTATTTATATATTTTTATAATTATTTTTATTTATATAAACATTATATAGACACACTTTACATAATTATCTTACTACTTTAAAAAGAACAAGAAAAAAAAAATTGTTAAAACATTGCACATTTCATTTATATAATCTACTATATAAAATAGTAATAAACGTAAAAATAGTTATAAAAAAAAGCTAAAACACAACAATAAAAAATAATATCTTTTAAAAAATATCTAAGGAAGATCTTGGCACATTGTTGAAACTAAAAATATGTTTTATGAAACTATGCATTTTTGTAAAAAATAGTTTCATTTTTAAATGACAATAATACCTATTTTTACGTAACTTTTGCTAACACACCAAAAAACATAATATGTACACAAAGGTAAAATTTATTAGTTTTAAACTTATGCATGTTAACGAAATTTCTAAAAAATAATTGAATAAAACTGGCTAGTTTAATTCTAATATTCAATTTAAAAAAAAAAATGTATCAGTGCTAGAAATAGTTTAACAAAACAGTGAAAAAGTAACATTATTCAGGAAATATAAACGTAAACGGGTTAACTTCAAAAAATTAAATAAAAATTGGTTTAGAAAAACAAACTAGCAACATGAACATATGAAAGAAACAAATGAAATTTTGATCGTAATAATTAACAGGAATTAACAAACAAAACAGATAATTATGGCATAATTGTAATGTTATTCAAATATTGTTATAATCTGAAAAACAATTCTCGGCAGAAATTTATAAATAGGGATTTATGTAGTAACCATGGCCCATCCTCCTGGAATTTTGAAATTTAATCATGTTTTAAACCTAATTTCAAAGTATTCTTATATATATTATATATGTATGTATATATACATATTATCATTATATTATATATGTATGTATATATACATATTGCATATATATATATATATTTGAAATATATAACTCGAGGAAGATGTTAGTGGTGATTTATTTAACAAAACTTTGTCTATCATAAAAGGCATTTAGAAGAAACTTAATGTCAGTTTGTATTTGTGTCTATTTGTCCGGGTATCACGCGAAAAGCACCTGAACAATCTTGACCTCAGTTATAATAACTTAGGTTTTATGCTTTGTGCGTGGCATGTCAACATTTTGACAGTGAGGGGTTGTGACCTGGGTCAACATATAAAATTAACTGTAGGCTCTTTAACAGTTTCTTGAATTCTATCATGTAACATCCTTATAAGCCCAGTTCAAAGAGGGTCCACATGGGATCTGAACATTTTAAATTCCTTCCAATGTTAGATTTTAATTAATTTATTTTTATTTTTTCTATCAAAAATTAATAATCCCAACATGGCGAAAGTCCTGTGTATAGTTTGGCGAAAAAAAGTACATATATGTATATAGTAATGGGTGTTTTTTAATTTTTCGATGAGATTTACGATTAGGCTAACAATTTTATGATTTTTGGAGGATGCGATTTTATTTACAATTTTTTGACAACAAATTCTTCTATTTCTCACTAAGAAGTGAGCTAAAAAAAATTTGTAATCTGCCATAAAATATAATATTTTCTTTAAATAATAATAAAAACTTCTATAAACTTTGTTGCAATGACAAACTGCCAAAATGGCTACGAAAAGACACTTTATTTATAATTCTGTCATAGATCAACTTGGAGCGATATATCTCAATTTCCTATTAAAAAAATAAATCGAATAATTTGAATGGTAAATGGAAATTTTTCATTTACTCGTCATTCGCCTATATAATAATTTCCACGTACAATTCTGAATTGGCAGCTACTTCGTTTACATTGCACTTGAAAAGGGAGAAAAAAAACAAGAATCTTCACTTGATATATAAAAATGTATGGTCTCTTCATAACTATAATTACTTTGACATACTTATTATGAAAATAATTAAAGCTTAACAAATAATAATAATAAAAAATAAATTAAGATATTTTTTCTTACTAATATCCGATCTACATTCGATTGCTTCTAAAGCTTTACATTTACGTATTTATTAAATTCGTGTATTTTAATTTTGCACGAATACCTTGATTTTTTTTGTTGTTGTTTTTTAAAACATTTTTTTTAACAAACAAAAAAAACATAATTCACATACATTACGTTTAATAATAATTCATAATGAACTTTTACAAAAAAAAAAACAATAAAAAAACACTCCAACTACAACAAACACCGTAACATTTCTAAGTACTCACAATTTAAAAAAATCAAAAAAAATTTTGGACAATTTATTATTTTGCGCGCACTCATTATATGGTACTTATTGCAGTCGTATACGTATCTAGGTTTTCTTCTATTTTATTTTTTCATGTGTTTTGTGTTTGCGTAAATAAATAAAAAATTATAAATATAATAATAAGTTGTTTTAAGATGTTTGAAAGTGTAGTCCGAAAAGTTCGCAGGCAAGCTTACATCTATACGCAAACCCCGATCAGATTCAGTCTCATCCTTTATGGGCAAAAGGTAATTTTTTAAGGAGACAAAACGAAAAAGAGAGGGAAGTAGGTCAACTCAAAAACTCTAATGAGACATCTATTGATTTTCAAATATTGATTTTAGAGGGAGAGCAAAAACTTAGTTGATCAATGGAAAGGCTAAATAACTTGATGAGAATTAGAAATTACAACAATTTCCTTGATTATATTTTAATATTAATTAGAGGCTTCGCATTTGGGAGCGAAGGGAAAACCAAGTTGCTGTGAAAAACTGCTTTTTTATAAGATATAAAAACTTGTTGCGGGTACTAAGAGGGGTACCGGGAAGTTAGGGGTTGAATTCTCGGTCAAAGGATTTAAAAATAATAAGAAGAGAATTGAGAACGAAAATGAAAACTTAGTTGATTCAAATATAATTTGAGCCGGGGAAGTAGTATTTGAAATGTCAAATTTGACGGGCAATATAGCGTTCCGAAGAGCTATGAGCTGCGAACTTGAGAGCCGTGCACCCCTCCCTCCCCAGGGGTGTATTTCCCTTCTCAGAAGGTGGCTTACTACAGTCCTTTTCAATTATCTTTACCCATGGATGAATCCCCACTCCAATTTACCTGCCATCATATTGCCTCTTTACCCCCTACTCATCCAAGTTTCCAAGACATTGAGAATGTTTTTATGAGCGCCCATGTGGATTTTCCAAAATTGGAGTGAACCCTTTCTCATCTCCGACAGGAAAATTCAGGATTTTTGAGCCTTTTTTCGCAGATGGGTTAAATTGAAATTAACTGTTTCATCTAACCTCCAAAGGAAGGAAACTACGTCATTTTTATCTTTCCCACAAAATAATTATTGTTAACTCATAGATTGATTATTCAAATTTGTTAATAGCTCCTTGTAGCCAAATCCAAAACAACAATTTTATTTTTTAAATACAATATTAAAGTTTTCTTTTTGTTCTAGGTTGATTTTGATAATACAGAAGCTCTTTATCATAGAGGCGCCAAAGTTATATAAACGGACTAGCAGGATCACCAAAGGTTGCCCGGGAGTTACTTTGCATCTTGTATCTCATGATGTGATAAGAGTTTTGCATTGTAAAACTTTTTTGATCTTTCTTTCTTAAAATGTATAAGGATGAGTTTGTTTTTCCTTTAAAAAATACTGAATTTATACGAAGTATAGGGGAAGTGATGTAATCGGTCAAAAATTCGATGCAGAGTTTTCAACGGAATTTCATGTTTGCCGAATTCTAGATTCCAAGTATGAAAAAAATGTATGTCTGTCTTTGTGTCTGTGCGTATTTGAATGCTATGACCCCTCAATATGACTTTTGCCAGGGCTCATTCGTCTTCGTCGCTCTAGTGGCCTGACTCTACTGAGGGAGTCTTAAATTTTGTCTACCTTGGTTTATTGCCTACCTAGGATAGGGATCTTTAACGAGTACCTGACATCGCACAGGCTCGGGACCATCACTTAATGTATTCGAAGGACGGTGTGCTCAACGTTTTTCCATCATATTTTTCAAACTCTGGCCAATAGTAAATTGGCTAATGTGCGGACTGGCCGCATCCTGACCAGGCAACTTCAGGCTTTGGCTACAAAATATAGATGAAGCGGTTTATAGGGGCAGAATATTGGTGACAAGGCCTGTCCTAAGCTTTGGAGTGTTAACTCAAGGGGGACCTAGTTGATATGAGCACTGACACTTTGGCGCGGGCGGGAAGCAGCCGTTTTTTTTATAGACAACTTGACTAAATATTCGGTATTTTATTTTTTTGCTTGTCAGGGGCCCTGGAGACAGATTTCTATAAGGGAACCCTGTCGACACTGGATACGGTGTACAACTTTTCAGACTGTTATTCTTGCGTTTGAGGTGTTGTAGCAAAATTTGAAAATAAAAATAAAATTATGTTTATGAAAAATAAAAAAATAAAATAAAAGTAACAAATACAAAATGTAATAGTTGGGGAATAGTTGTTACAAAGTGTTATCACAGATTGTGTGGTGGGTGAGGGGTGGAGGAGGGGGTGGGTGTGCCTACGTCGGCACTTTGGTGACCACCGCTTTCAGAAGATCGCTACTCTTGTCCAGTGAGCCCATCATCTTGTGCGCATCGTGAATTTGATGATGTACAGGATTGTTCTGCGCAGGCGCTCCACCACCCCCTCCTACCTCCATCTTGGCCTGTTTTTCTTTATTCATCCGGTCCTGTTCTTCACGTTCTCGACGCGCCTGTTCATTGATCTCTTTGACAGCTCTCAATTCTTTTTTCAATTTCATTCGTCGATTTTGAAACCAAATTTTGATTTGTCGCTCTGTCAGACAGAGAGCATGTGCAATCTCTATCCTTCGCCGCCTCGTCAGGTAGTGGTTAAAATGGAACTCTTTTTCCAGTTCCAGGGTTTGGAATCGTGTATAGGTTTGACGACCGCGTCGTCGAGGGCAGCCATTTGGGCCTGGTAACATTCCTGAAAAAAAAAAAATAAATAAATAAAATATATCTTCTAAACTCTATGCACTCTATCATTCTACATTCTACTTCACAACGTGTAAAACAAGAGGGGAAATGCGTACTTTATTGCTCCAGTGATCATTGATTGACAACACCAACGATGTCTTGTGGACAAGAATCGTCAGAAATGCGTACTTTATTGCTCCAGTGATCATTGATTGACAACACCAACGATGTCTTGTGGACAAGGATTGTCAGAAATGATTATATGTACAAGAAATTGTTTCCTTATCGTCAGAAATTCCCGTCTTTGGTCTCACACTTCTTTGTAGACTAGGCGTATCAGAATATCTTCAATTAAATGTTATTTTATTGAAGAACATAGAACGGGAAGAAGGAAAGAAGTTAGTAGTTCGGTTCGTATCTTTAATCCGTGATTAATATGGAATATCTGGGATTATCTGCATAAGTAGAACTGTAAGGGTTGTCGAGGTGGCTTTCTGAACCTTAAATTTTTTTGAAAAATATTTGCGTTTTATTCCATTTTAGGTTGAGTCTTCACCGGAATTTCGTTTTTCGTCCCCCTGATTCTAAGAATAAAATAAAAACAATTCTGTCTGTAACCGTGATAACTTCCGATAAAATATGAATGCATCGACACCAAATTTTATGTGTGTATCCTCCATAAGGACAACGCCTGTTGATTTTCAGACAAGTCGGCCGAAGGGAAGGGGAGGATCAAAGGGAAGACTCAACTCAAGAACCTAAAATAATTTTAAAACAGTACGAAAACTACTTTTAAACACTAAGCAGCCGCAGCATGTTAGTTGAATGAATAGAAATTAATAAAATAAAATGATAGTTAAAACACTTTTATCTTATTACCGCACAAGGTTCAACAATAATTGTGCTGACGATGGCTTAAGCCGAAACCGGTACACATTTAAGTATATGTTTGTGGAATTAGACAATATAAGTGTTCAAAAAAAGTGTTTTATCTATAATTTTATTTAATTTATTAGAGTTTCCACTATAACAACACAGAACGCAAAAAAATGTATTCGGACATTGAATAGAAATTAATGAAAAAAAAAAAAAAGAAAAAAATATATACCTATATGAGGAGTTTGGAGCCAGAGCGGACCAACTGGTTGAAATTTTATCTCCATAAATGGGCCCCAAATATTTATTTATATTTGAAATTTTAGAATAGTATTGAATGAGTGATCCCTTTTTGTGTTCTATAAAGTTTTTGAAGGCCGTATGATCCATTGTGACTTTGAAAATATATGCACAAAATATTTGTGGACTAAACTTAAAGTGCTGCTATCTATCACTGAAGTGAAGAAACTAAGTGATCCACACTGGTTTTGAAAAAGGGAACCTATGCCAACATCAGGATAGTAATAACTCTTTTTCCGAAAAATTGTGGGTTGGTCCGCTCTGGCTCCAAACTCCTCATATATATATAATATACATATACAGAATATTAAGGTTACAAATGGTTCTTGTTCCGGGTCATTCCAGGTCAACAAGAATTACTTATTGAATTAAATGATCAAAAATAATTGATTCAGTTCGTAACAATATGAATATATATATATTTATATATATAAATTCATTTCATATTTTACATATGTGTAATAAAAGCTGTGGCCATTTCATGAGTTAAGTGCTTGTAAAAAGTCCTGAAATGGTGTTATTTTAATTTGTGGCTATCGTTTGGCCATTAAAACAGCTCTAATTGTTTGTCCATCACTATATAACTTGTAGTCGACTATTAAAACCCGACCCAGGAATTTTACGAGGGAGACTAAAGGAGATTTCGTCACATAATTTCACGTTCCTGATGTTTCAGATAAACAGAAATGTGTCGGAAAGGATGTAAAATTTTATTGAAAAAAAAAAAAAAAAAAAAAAAAAATTACAAAGTTTTAAAAACCCTCAACCAATTATCTAATTGAAAAACTTCAAAAATGTTGTATTTAGTCTATTACACTTTAAAATTTTCGCGGTCGGGGAGATGCAAAACCAACTGTAAAAAGTATATTATAGCGATTTCATTAATCCATTATAATTTACTCAACTCTGGAGTTTAGTAAATAGGTAATCTGTCGAAGAATTCGAAGTTGAGTTTTCAGAGAAATTTTATGTTTTTCAAACTCTTAAATACAGAAATAAAAAAAATGTCGTCCTGTGTGTTTATGAGTACGATGACTCCAGATAGAAGGAATATATCGACACGAAATTTTATATATTTATCCAAAACCTTCCTTTACAAGAATGAGATACCTATTGATTTTCAGCCAAATCGGCCAAAGGAAACTTAAGGGGGCTTAATATTAAAACCAAAATATCTTAATAATAATATAACGTAATTTCCAAAACCCAAAAGGGCGACATCTGTCGATTTTTAGCGGCATTGTTGATATAATGAACATATCGACACGAAATTTAGTACAGAGGATTCAGAATTCTTTGATTAGAATAACTATAGATTCTCTATGAAATTGAAGGCATTATTAAATACACATATTGGCAAAATATTGGTATAACAATATCTATATCATTGATATGTCAAGACAATTAACAACTAAAACAATCTTAAACTCAGAATGTCAATTTTATTCCCAAGTCCTTTTCATCATCGGCAAACAATTTAATTATTTATTTATTTTTAATAAAAATCATGCAAACGAAGGAAAAAAAACTCTTTTAAAAAAAAAAAACAAAGAAGTCCTTAAATGGCAAAAACTTAGAAAAAGTCCGGTTCTGTACGTACGAAGAGTTGAAGACGAATTCCAAGAAACAAACGCTTGCCTGCCTCTTATCAATCTGGACATTCAAAATGCAGGGAAAAAAGAAGAAGCAGACAACATTCCAGACAAAACGTTGCCTGAAAGTTCCAATTAGATGAGTCGGTAAGTATTGGAGACATTTTTGGAATTTTGCTCTGCAAGAAAATCACTTGGAATAAATAAATATTTCAATAAATATAAAAGTAAATAAATTATAAAATCTCATGGATTTCAGAAACATCAGTTTCAAGTAACTATTTTCCGTTCTTTTTCTCCCAAATGGTACATTGATATTGTTATCCCTTCAAAACTACTTTGAAATTAGTCATGAGGAATATCGTTGGAAAGATATTCCTATTACTCCCCCCCCCCCCCCCCCCCCCCCCAACACCTTTTTTTTGTACCTAATTTAACAAACACAATTTAAAAATTTTTAGTCAAAACTCATCAGAATCACTTTTTAAAGACTATTCATGTCATCAACGGACAGTATAGGGGAAGTTATATAATAGGTTAAAAATTCGATATTAAGTTTTCAGCGGAATTTCATGTTTTATGACCGCCTGATACCAAAAAAAGAAATATGTATACCCAAAACCTCAGAGAGACATCCATTAATTTTCAGCCAAGTTGGAATGGGGTGGCTAAATAAAAAAAAAACCGAATCACTGCCGAAATTATGAATGTATCGAGAAGAAATTTAATATGTGGATCCAAGACCGAAAAAGGATTTTACCAGTCGATTTTTAAGGAAATTGATCAAAGATGAGAGGGTAGGAAGGGGCTTAACTCAAAAATCAGAAGTAAGACACCTATCCATTTTCTAAACTTATGTGTTTCTCTTTTCCTTGAGTTGAAATTAATTTTTGAAAATCCCTAAGATTTGACTTAGGTAAAATATAATTACACTAATGATTTACTGTTTGGAAGCGTGTATTCTTATTAATGTGTGTAAAAACTGAAAAGAAAAAAAAGACAAAAAAAAAAAAAGAACGAAAATACTAGAAGCCGTCAAACGGAAGTTAAAAGGGAATGTAAAAAAAGAAATACAGTGGCCATGTTTTAATTGGGCTGTAAAACTGGGCTCTTGTCAGATTTACAGCCTGTAAAACTGTATGTAAAACTGAAAGAGGAGGGAGAATGATGAGGATTTGAGAATATCTGCCGTCAGCTCTCTAATACCGACTTATAGCCATTCTGTCTTCTTACATAACGTCTTCTGTTCATTTAAAACATATCACTGGAATAAAGAAACTAAATAATGAGAAATTATTATTTTTTTGAGTTATTGGATTATTATATCCGATCAAATATGATAGGATTATTATATTTAATGAGTCAATAAAAAAGAAGGATTTTATATAAAAATTTTAATTGCCAAGTAGTTGTAGAGAGATATTTACCAAGGAAATATTCGGGAATTTTAATGAAAATGCGCTGATTTAGGATCGTTTTTTTCCAAGTGGAACATTTATTTTCATTATAATTATTTAATCTATTATGAATATTTGCGCATGAACGATATCACCGAAAATGTTTGTAATTTAAAATTTCAGATGTATTTGTTTAATTAAAAATGTCCTTGAAAATAAAACTATTGAGACAAATTTCAAACTTTTTTTTTTGTTATTTTTCCAGGTTTTTTTTTACTCGAAAATTTCAGGAGAGAAGAAGAGCCGGTTCGAGTCAAAAGTTGGTGAGGAACAAAAGAGATTTTGTAGATGTAGAAGTCTGCTGTAGAAGTGATGAACGCAAGAGATCTCATTAGATCCTGGCATCCAAGGAAGGTCATGGCTGAAAATCCCAGGATTAGGTACGTGGAAAGTCCATAAGTAAGTCTGACAGCCGGAATGACTACTTCCTCGTTAAGTTTCCACTCTCCCTCTGAAACCAATCCACCGATTGCATTGAAAATCAATAGTAGTCTTATTCAGGGACTTCAGAAACCTTGTTCTAAATTTCGTATCTATACATTTATTACATCGACAGTTATTAGATTTATAGAGTTGCGCCCTCCTTCGGCTCATTTGACTGACAATTAAAATCAATGCCAGAATACATTTCTGCTATCTGTTTCGATATAGTGGAAAGATAATAAAATAAATAAGTTACTTTTGGGAGTTATCGTGTTCACAGTCATACATACAGAAAGTCATTTTTTATTTTTATATTAGTTATTATGACTCATGCCCGGGCTTTAACTACGAGGTCATATCGCCTACTACCAGAGCGCTCTTTGATCACTCTGGGGACATGAGCCCGACTCTACTATGGGAGTCCTAAATTTTGCCTACCCTAAATTGAATAGAGTAGGGGTCTTTAATGAGTACCATACATCGTACATGCTCGGGACCATCCGAAAAACGGCGTGCTTAAGTTTATTTTACCTCCCAAATAAAATAAACTAAGGGCCTCGGCCGGGTTACGAAACCGCTATATTTAGCTCAGTAAGCAAGCACCCATACTACTGAGCTACTGGTGCCCTCTATTTTTTTATTATATATAACCCCCTATACTTGTTATAGCTGGTGGCCCTAGGCTTCTCGCCCTACCTATGCCCTTAGCTTTCACCTCTCAACCCTTCCTCCAACAACAGCCCTTTCTATAGAAAGGCCACCTCGTGGCACGTCCCCCCCCCCCCCCCCCCCTTCTTTTCTTTCGATTCTTTGACAGTTTTTGTCCAACCTTCCCATCACACCTACCGCACTCACACACTCACATATAGACACACCCGAGCTACACACCTACACGACCTACACAAGCACACACTCAAGTACTAGAAAGTCCCCCCCCCCCCCCCCCCCCTCCTCTATCAGAGCTAAGTGATTTACAACAAGTATTTATCTTTATACTGAAAGAAATACCTTAAAACCACTTTAGAAGAGAAATCTTATGAAATCAATGCCTGGAATTTTTATCTTTTATCTAAGAAAAAAAAAAGAGAAAAAAAAAAAATAAATAAGAAAAACAAAACATAGAATTAATGTTTAAAACATAGAATTAATGTGGGAAATCGTTGAAGACAAGTATCTAATAAAAAGACCAAAATACATGTTTAGCTACTCAAAAAATTATGTTCAGTGCATAATAAACTACGAAATAAGGAAGCACACATTTCCAAGTTTGAATATTTTATTTCTCGAGAAGAAAATGAAAGTGTTAATATGTAGAGAAACAGTTTTTTTCTATTTTTTTTTAAATTTAAATAAATATTAACTATAATTAGTTAATGCAATTTTTTTACCTCCCCCCCCACCCCAGTATTGAAGTGTCACACTCTTACGTAACATTTTACCCCCAGTATTGAAGTGTCACACTCTTCCGTAACATGTTACCCCCTCCCTCAGTATTGAAGTGTCACACTCTGTCGTAACATTTTACCCCCTCCCTCAGTATTGAAGTGTCACACTCTTCCGTAACATTTTACCCCCTCCCTCAGTATTGAAGTGTCACACTCTTCCGTAACATTTTACCCCTCCCACAGTATTGAAGTGTCACACTATTCCGTAAAATTTTACCCCCTCCCCCAGTATTGAAGTGTCACACTCTTCCGTAACATTTTCCCAAGTTCACATCCCTCTATCTCAGCAGTTTACTCAATTGCATCGGCAGTTGCAGACAAGCACCACCTCCTCTATTTCCGTGTAAAATATTTGAGATGAGTCATAGTCTATATTTGAATAGGGATTATAAGGATGCTATATTTGAAATTTGATGAAAATCTGACTCATGAAATCCGTTAAAGAGCTAGTACTCATTTTTATGGTTTTTGCCCTCTTCAAATTCAAAATTTGGGCTGCCAACTAGTCTATGTTGGTACCGCATGCTACTTGTGAAATTTATTTAAAGTTCAGTCAACAGTTAAAGATACTAGCACTCACTTTATGTTTCCTCTGGCACTGGAGGAATCCCGGAATCCGGAAAACCCGCAAGTTCAAAGCAATACCTTTCGAATGATTCCTAACTTGGCGCATTTGATCAGAACAATATTACTGTCACAAAACATTCATTATTTTCTTAAATATGTGTCAGAGACATAAAGTCCTCTTGAGATTCATTTCATCCCGACCCTAATCCCTTCCCAGAGGACAACAACTTACCACACAACTCCTTCCTTATCCAGGCTAACTCCCTCTGGAACTCTCTCCTTTTCCAGATTCGTCATGTTCCAGCCCTTAATTCATTAAGATCCCTACTTTTCCTGTTTCTCCTTACTCAGCAAACCTCTGATTCCTAAGGCTAGCCCTATGGGATAGTCTCTCCACTGGACAGATTGTTAATTTACTATTTCAGCTCAGTTGGAACATAAGTTGTTTTTCACGTATTACTGCTGTACAGCATATTATTACCGCATACGTAACTATATTTTCTATTTTTTCACTCTCACCTCTGCTTTTCTTTCTTTATTTATTATTATTAATTTTTTTTTTACTTTCACTTTTGGGTTCTGAACCGAGATTTTGAATTTATAATTATATACTTTTCACATCTATATTCTCCCATTAATTTTTTTTTTTTTTTTTACAAACTAGCAAATAGACATTTTGGGAAGAACTCTCATCATCAGTATCTATAATTTATAATTTGCTGATCTAGTCCAGACTAACATAAAGGTCAAGTCGTAAAATATGTTTATGCAAAAAGAATATAATGATCAACATAAAAAAATTGTTTACATAAAGATCATTACATCCATTATTGATACTGATAACGGGAGTTCTTCCCGAAATGTCTATTTACTAGGCTGTAAAATCCTAAAAAAAAAATACAAATTTCCTAAAACTTATGCATTTCGTCTCCTGGAGTGATTTTACTTTCCCTCTTTTTTGTGATCCTAACCCCTGATTCCAAAAATAAAAATAAAAAAAGTAGTTGAATAACGGGCTATGTACTTCCCCAGCACGAATTAATCAACTATTTTTCCGTTCCTTCCAAAGCCGTTTTTGACCGTTCGGGTTAAAACTCAATATTTGACTTACACAGTGGCTTCTGAATTCTAAATTTTGTATCGATATATTCATTACATCGGCAGTTATTGGTTTTTTTTAATTGAGCCCCCACCCCTCCTCTCTTTCAGGTTCCGCTCAAAATTTATAGGTTTCGTCCCTATAAAGCTTTGATTTTGTACATGAAATTTCCTGTCAACGCATACATTACAACGACAATTATTATAGTTTTTGATATAAGCCTCCGTCTCTCGCGATTTTCAATAGGTAAAAATACCGTTATAAATTACAATATATTTTTTATTTCTCATTGTTCGATTTATTAATTGTTTATTAACTATTATTGTTCTTTAGTTTAATTGCAAGAATACTCTTTTTTTAATTGTTTTTTTCATGTTATTATTCATAGGGGACGTATGTCCCAGAATAAGGATTATTTTTCATTTCATTAAAGTCGTTGATATTTTCATTATGATTAATGTATTTTCAGGATGAGTCGTTTTCTGGAGTTTTATTTATTTATACTTATATCTTGTTAAACACTTTTTATTTATTTATTACACAGTTATGTTTATTTTATTACACAGTTATTTTATATTACAGTTTTATATATTTATTACATTTGTTAATAATCTTGTTAACACTTATGGATATTTGGAGTGAATTAGAGGAATAAAAAAGTCGTCAATGTACTTCTCTAGCTCGAATTATATGTGTTTTTACTTTATCCTCTAATCCTGCCCCTCTGTTGTCTGATATGGCTGAAAAATCATATTCTTTACTTATGAGCTTGTTAAGTCGCGTAGAAAATTTCTTGTTAGCATATTCACTATAGGAGATAGATGGAGGATACGGACCAATAGGCAGCTGAGGGACCTGTACAAGAGACCGGACCTGATGGCCTTCGTGAAGCAGTGGCGGCTGCGATGGCTGGGGCATTTACAGAGGATGGAGCCAGACAGATTGCTGAGGAGGATACTGGAGGGACTCCCAGGAGGACAAAGAAGAAAAGGTAGACACCGCTTACGTTGGATGGAGGACGACCTCAGAACGATGGGTGTGAGAAGATGGAGACGGGAGGCCAAGGATAGAGAAGAATGGCGGAAGATTGATGCGGAGGCCCAGGTTCTACAACGACCGTAGCGCCAGGGAAAGTAATATAAGTCTCCACAGACAGCATTCTGTACAGAGGATCAGTAAATATGATATTTTAGTGAAAAATCAACATCGACATTTTGAAAAAATAACTGAAAAAGTAAATGGTTGTATATTTGTAAATCTCATGGAGATTTTAGTTGTGGAAGTTGGGATGGGTTGCGTTAAGTGATCTAAACTGAAGCTTAGCGTAACGTATACATTCGACATGAACACCATGTATAGTACACCCCGAAAACATTGACTATTTACAGAAGAACCTTCCGCCTGGAATCATTCGTCAAAAGTTGTCAACTTAGTAAATCCTGAACCTCAAAAGGAACGAGCTTCGGCAACTGACTGGAGTTCTCACAGGACACGGTGCGTTCAATAGACACCTACACACTGTGGGAGTCAAGGACAGTCCTACCTGCGATAGATGAGGGGAAGAAGACGAAGCGGCGGCACACTTCCTGGGCATTTGCTCGGACGAGATTCCACATCTTTGGTAAAGATGTAATTACAGAGGAGGATTTTAGAAGATTGGACCACGGGAGCATTCTCATGTTCATTAAGGAAACTGGGAGACTGAGCACTTCATGAAGGACTTGGTTTAGGTAGTATAAACATACAGGTAACAAAATAAGGTGGAAGCCTCTCAGTGAAGGTATAAGAGCACTGGATGCTTAGGTCCCTAGGTGTAAAACACCAGCCCAATATATATATATCTTCCTCCCTCTTATGATCAATGTATCTTATATCCTCTGGGTTAAATTTGGTGGTTTTGGTTGTGCAAATAAAAATTTCATTAAAATCGTTTCAATAACTAGTAATTATTTAACTGCGACTATGGGGTAGAGAACAGGTGATGAGGACAAAACCGCCGTCGTGTTTATTAGGAGGACGACGGTGATTGGACGAGGCTCGATGGGTATAACGAGGATGGCGAGAGCTGATTGGCTAACTCCAGCGGGGGTGGCGGCAGGAAAATTGTGATTATAAACAGTGGAGCTACTAATTAGTTTATTGGTGGTAGGGGGTTGGAGGGGTGGATTGTCATGGCAACCCCTCTCATCCCTATCCGCCATTACCTTCCCCTCCGTGTAGGGATACTGGCAGAGGGGGGCTCCAGGATTATCCTTCGAAGAATTTTTAAAAACATATAATTCAAAAACATTTTTAAAATGCAGCCATCTAAAATATTTTAAATGAGCAAATGCTATGTAAATATACTGTGAAAAATAATAAAATATACCGTTAAATTAACAATTATAATATGGAAATAATTATACTGTATTAAAAAAAAAAAAAGAATATACAGTAATAGTAAATAGTATATTCCCCCCCCCCCCCCCCCCCCCACACACACACACACACACACACACACAACAAACTCTTGGTCTTTGAAAACACAAGGGATGCCAGTACAAGACTGACATATTTCCAACAGTACAAAGAGAAGACGGATTCAAGATTGTCGTCCTCTACTTTATGTGCTATGTTAGATTTGATTTATGTGACATTTAGAGAGAGGGGGGTTGAATAGGTACAATGTTATGTGGCTATAGTCTGTGTTATGTGCCGCGCCGCGCACTGTAAATGTGCTGTAAATAAACTGTACAACCCCACTTAAAGTCAGTCATGTAGACGTTGATGCGTCAATAATAGAACATTTTGTCAATTATAGTGTGACAATATTTCATTTTAGACGTATTTTCCGCATAACTTTCCAATTGTGTATATGCGGGGGGTTCTCATGTTTTAGGAGATGAGGATCCAAAATATTCAATTCCTGTTGATTTCTTTTGAATGTTCTGTTTGTATGTTCGTAATGTCACCTAAAACAATTTATTAAATATACTGTACTGCGATGTGAACCTTCCATTTATTTGCCCAACAGTTTTTCCGCTCAACTGTTCTGGAAATTGCATAATAGAAATGAAATATGTATATGAAATAGAAAATTCTTCTAAACATACTAAATAATTTTTTTTTTTTCTTCCCCCATCTATGCGTTGTATAAAGTTATATAGACACTCAAAAATTTGATGTTCAGTTTTCACCGGAATTTCATTTTTTCCGACCCCCTGAATCCAAAAATATAAAAATCTTGTCTGAGTGTGTATCTTTGAGCACGATAACTCCCGATATAATGAATATGGCACCTATTGAGTTTCAGCCAAATTTGTGGAAGGAAGGAGGGGGGGGGGGGCGGAGGGGAGGGGGGAGTCTCCTTTAGTAAGACACCTATTGATTTTCAACTTCGATAATTACAAATAATTGGAACTGGGGAGGAACACTGCCGATGATTTGATCTTTCTTTATATTTTTGTTTATTCCAAAGTTTTTTTTTTGAAATTATGATTCTACCTAATTCGCATTAATTATTAAGATATAAATATATAGGCCCCTAGGTGTACACATATACGATATACAGTGTGGGATGGATGTACACCTGCGGACCCATGCATCCATTGCTACCCTAGGTGTAATTAGAGTAGGGGTCGCTTGGGACCGTTCTTTAACGTCCCCTCCGAAGGATGCATTGCTCATTATAAGAAGTTTAAGGACCTCAGCCGGGTTTGAAGATACGATCATGAGCTCAGTAGTGGAACATCTTTCAACTTCTGGAGCCCTATGTAAAAAAATTATTCAATCCACATTAATATTATAGGTAAGGTTAGGTTTTATGACTCATGCCCGGGCTTTAACTACGAGATCATATCGCCTACTGCCAGAGCGCTCTTCCGTCACTCTGGTGGACATGAGCCCGACTCTACTGTGGGAGTCTTAAATTTCGCCTACCCTAAATTTTTTTTATTCATCTAGGCCAGGGGTCTTTAACGAGTACCTGACATCGTACAGGCTCGGGACCATCGCTTAACGTCCCATCCGAAGGACGGCGTGCTTAAGTTTATTTTACCTCCCAGATAAAACATAAACTAAGGGCCTCGGTCGGGTTTCCCCACGTTTTTGAGCTCAGAAGTCAAGCACGCATACCACTGAGCTACCGGCGCCTTCTTAATATTATATTTAATTTTTTTTTTTTACTACAATAAATATTGAAATAATTAGAGTGTGGCTGCGCCCCCCTGAACGGCCTCTTAGATATTAACATATCTTGGCTACACTTTGAGCGCCATATTGCACAACACTGTTCAATATGGCCACACATATTTTTGTTATATGGGCTCTGTGCAATTTCGATATGCATCAGCTGATAATCCATACAAGGCCACTAATGACGTCTAAACAAAATGGTGCAAAAACATTTTATTTTTACTTTCTCCCCTACAGATGAGAAAGTTTTTGAAATCGTCAATATTTTAAATTTCATGATATATTTAAACTTAATTTGATGCTTAAGTATGAAAAAATACAAAAATCTTGATGGTGTCTGTTCGTTCGTCCATAACGCTAAAATTATAATCACTTGATCTCCGGAACTACTGAACAGATATTTATGAAATTTGCAGGGTATATTCAGTCTAGCGCTTTATTAAGCTGAGAAAATTGAGTTCATATCTTCTTTTTTTTGAACATTTTAGTTAATTTCTCAAAAACTTTTTAGTTAAAATAGTTCATTATTAAATTGTGAACATTTTAAAATCAACACAACGCTAAAATGTGATAAAACATGCAATTTTGAAAATTAAGTGACTTAACGGACTTTATCCTATTTGTTCTTTTTGGCTTTTATAAGTCTAGTCTATAGAGTATGACCAATGGCACCTTAAAAGACCAAATTTTGTTAAAATTGTCATCATCCAGTTAATAATTTCACAAACGGTTGAGGAAGCAGGTTATATATGATATAAGTATATTCATTTTTTTATCTAGGAATATTTTAATCTCAATTTCAGAAGTCACTCCAGGTGAAAATATTATACTTCCCCAGCAGTACGAAGTATAGGGCATGTTATGTCAGAAATTCGAAGGATAGGGGATGTTATGTCAGAAATTCGAAGTATAGGGGATGTTATGTCAGAAATTCGAAGGATAGGGGATGTTATGTCAGAAATTCGAAGTTATGTCAGAAATTCGAAGTTATGTCAGAAATTCGAAGTTGAGTCTTCCCAATTCAATGGTTTCCGATCCCCTGATTCCAAAAATAAAAATATCCTGTCTGTACATGTGTGTGTCTGTAAACACGATAAATATCAACTAGAAATTTTATATGTAAATCTCTCGTAAATGACCTCGTAGTTAAAGCCCGGGCATGAGTCATAATAACCTAACTAAGCTTACACTACTGCCAGCGTTGGAATTCGAATCCACTCTTTGAAGGCAATATCGTTCTCACCCATTCAACTAGCCCTAGCCCCCCCCCCAAAAAAAAAAAAAAAAAAAAAATCAGAAGAACACAAAAACACTCACTACATATTCCAGTAAATCCCAATACTCGATCTCACAATTTCTATTCCGTGCAACCGACTTCCCAAATTGTTTTTTGTGAATCTCCTTGACAATCACATCACGTACATCTCAACACATCCTCCTGTTTTTGAATGTTTTATTTTCAAAACGTTTATTGAACGATCAACACCTTTCAACTACCAACTATTTATTGACGTTTTATTTTTGCTTATGTCGTTAAATTGATAAATTGGTTGTTTGATGAACAATGAATTTCAATTAGTTTGTATGAGCCGTTTCTTGCTTGACCAAAGATAATCTCTTTTTCTTTCACTTTCCCAGCTGTACGGCTATATTATGTTGTCAGTCAGAAATTCGGTGTTGCGTTTTCACCGGAATTTCGTGTTTTCCAAACTCCTGATTCCAAAAATAAAAAAAAATAAATAAAAAAATAAAATAAAAAATAAAAATAGGGTCTGTAAATATATGTCGATACATTTATTACATCAGCAGTTAATAGGGTTTTGTGTTGACCCCCCCCCTCCCCCTTTTCCCATTGGCCGATCCTCATTCGAATTATGGATATATACTCTAAATTAGGGCGCCGGTAGCTCAGTGGTATGCGTGCTTGTCTTCTGAACTCAAGATCGTGGGTTCGAAACCCGACCGAGGCTCTTAGTTTATTTTATCTGGGAGGTAAAATAAGCTTATAAGCACGCCGTCCTTCGGATGGGACGTTAAGAGCCTGTACGATGTCAGGTACTCGTCAAAGACCCTTACCCTAGGTGAATAAAAATGTAGGGTAGGCAAAATTTAGGACTCCCACGGTATTATATTATAATCGGTCAGGAATTTGATGTTGGGGTTGAAAACCCCATAAGGACGACCCCTATCAATTTTCAGCTGAAAGGGCCAGGGGGAAAGGGGTGGGTTGAGTCAACTCAAAAACCCTTAACTCGAAATATTGTATGAGGATTCAGAACTTCTTGGGCAATAATTTCCCCGACGACATTTTCTTTTGCTCTGTTTTTTTGGACTATGTTGTCTTTAATCAAAACTAATAATCTAATTTTCGCCGAGACTATTTCAAGTAATTGGTGTAAAGTAGAAGCGTAATACTGTCAATTAAGTGCGTTAAGTGTGATTCACCGTTGCTCTTTCTATCTCTATCAGGGTGTCCCAAATAGACATCATATATCTCAATCTCTCCCTAAGGCAAGAACATCCCCAGGAAGTGATATTTATTCCTTCTTTGGAGTTGAACTAATTCCATCCCTCTCGGGGTGGTTAATTGACATGGGAGGGGTCCTTGGAAGAGGGATGGATTGTGGGTGCGCAAGTGCGGGTGCGGGGGTGTGTGGGTGCTACTAGGGAGCGCTAATTGACGTATGGGTCCCATTTTGATCCCCAAATTGAACCCCCCCCCCCCCCCCCCCCCCCCGTTCTAAATCTCCCTCTTGCTCCCCCACATGGCGACATATGCATCTGAGCCTCCTATATTAAACAGAGGTGGGGCCTCTGTACAATTTATCGACACTCGCTCTGGGACAACTATTTTTGTTTCGTTATTTATATTTTCTTTTTATACTTTATGCGCTAAGAGAACTTCCTTTGGCTAGTACCAACCTCTTTACCATACATTACCATAAAGGTAAAATAAAACCATAATTATTAGAAAGACCAAAAATAAAGTTAATAATTTTGTAGAATACGAATCTAGTCAAGGCCAAATTGGATTATCTCTTGGATTTCACAGGGATCTATCTATTTTCATTCCAATACTCTTCAACACAATTATAATATTGAATAAAGTTAAATATGGCGAGGACCTCGATCGTGGAGTGGGTAGCGGATCTACCTACGAAGCGACAGGGAGCTCGATTCCCCATGGGATTGCGAATATCGAAAAAATGTATAGAATATTCGATATAACGAACGATTTCAGATGTTTTTATTTGTTAAACGAAAGGAAGGGTGAATATTTTTTTCGATTTTAGTATCGATAAAAGTATTGAATAATCGGAAAATTTCACTTGGTATCATATTTTCTGGAGGAAGCTTGTGTACCGCCCTTAAAAGTGGTCATGTGACACATTGTATACAAGCTAAAACTGTGAAAATATGTATATATATTATGTAAAAAATAAATACAATTAATAGCGGAAGTATATGTCATTAAAATTATGTGTGAATATGAAATATGGTACACCACACTGCATAAAAACAATAAAAATTAATTATTTTTTTTCCAGCTTCACGATTATTATCTAAAAAGTTTCAGTAATAATAAAAATAATTGCCGACATTAAAAAATAAATAAAAGTGCTTTTTCGATAAAATCTTATATTTTTTACACTATTTTGTTTTTTTCTAAAACGTTGAGCTTCAAGTGTACGTGACTTCATTCAGCGAAGATAAGTAATCTTTAAACGGAATATTTTATTATTATTAAGAAGATAATAGTAGCAATAAGCAACGCGAATATGTTATCCGCGACATAACCCGGCGAAATAACAAATAATTAATTTGTAACATTCGCCTGAGAAAAAATGGTTCCACAGCGCATTAAATTCCCTGTTATGACTAATAATGTGAAAAAAAGAAGGTACGTTGCTATGTAAGACTTGTAATAAATTTCTAGGTATTTTAAAATATTTTTCAGTCACAATTTATAATGGCCTAGTAAAAAATACTTTTAAATATAAAGACATTTTTTGATAATTTTAGGAGTAAAATATAGCATCTGCTCAATAACTAACTCGCAATTTTAATTTTAACTGAAAATATGATGACGTCCGGTAAATTGTATCGTTATTTTCAAAAGGTAACGTCTATATTTTTTAAATCAGTTTTTCACAAAAATTTTATAATTTTCTATGTATGCACTTAAAATATATGATATAAGGTATTTACAACCTATATGTTGTGAAACGTGGTCATATTCTGGAAACTTGTAATAAATAAAACGAATTTATTTTTTGAAATTTTGGAATATGGTCCAAAAAAGTGTAGTACATAATATTTACTATATATGTACTACTTTATTATTATTATAGTACATAATATGTCTATATATTATATACAGACTGGCTGACATTTTAAAGGACATTATTAAAAAAACAACATACGACTGAAATAAAGAACCGAAAAAAACAACCGGTACACTTTCATGACCCACATTATCGACAAGACACACTTTTAGCGACCAACCCAAATCATCAAATAGCTCACAAAATTTCTGCTCAAAAAGCAGTTTAATTTTTTAATTTTTTTTATATACTTGTTTGGGATTATGTACGAAGCATATTAGTCATGTCTCTTGTAAAGATTTTATCTAGTTATTTACAACATCCATGGCCCCGGGAGGGAGTTTTATCTACGAAATAAAACTCATTCCCGAACGGGATTTGAACTCGCAAACCAAATGGTAAGACCATGCGACCAAAATACCACGCTCTAGCGAAAATTATATGAAACAAAGGTATATTAATTTTTATTGCACTAAAAAATACTTGTAACGAGTATGGCTTATTTCAAAATACAGAAACTATTTGAATTTTAGATAGCTATATTTTAACCACAGAATATTATTGATACAATATAATTTTTATAAATAGAATACGTACATAAATGGATAAACAATACATACATTTTTTTACGGTAGCCATTGTACTTATTTGTATATTCTCAAACATCCAATATGTAATAATATTTTTGTCTTGTGAATAAAAGTTGGCTTGTTACTAGTCCATAAAGTGATATTTTTTATATTTATGGTTTATAAATAGTTCTAGAATTTTCCTGGATCTGAAAATTTATATATATCTTTAATTTGAACGAATTACTGTGATTTAGAATGCCAGACAATTACATCTAAAAATTATTCACCAAAATTATTGCGGTCACTTTCATTATCACGTCTTGAGTTAACCTATAAGAAATAACTAGACGCCAAAGAAAACTTTCGTTAGGTTACCTCAATACATGATAATGAAAAGAACCTCAAAACGAGATAGATTTAAGAAAACTTTGCATCCAGAAATCGTAAATTACAATTCTGATGCAAAGGGCCCGAAATCAACTAACGTACTTTGGATGGAATCAAAACATTCTTTCCAGTGGCAAGCTTGTCAATTTTAAACGTACTTTAACAAGAAAAATTAATTAAAAATAATAAATAAAGAAAGTAAAAAAAAAAATAATTAGAGTTGTGTTTGTACCAAGGCCAGCCCACTAATGAGCTGGATGATTTAGGGTTGCAGAAAACGGAGCGAAAAAAGGAGAACAATGGCAAAAGGCGAAACACGATGAATTGTTACAAGAAAGGGTGAGGTAACACTGGTTGAGGACGAAATAAGGCGCGTCCCTCCGCGTGGCTAAATGAATAATTAAGGTCCTGAATGCGCAAACACGGAAGGGTAGGTACTACAGCGCCAGAGTAAAAAGAAATATCTGCTCTTGTGTACAATAAGTTTGTTTTATTTATTTATTACAAGTTTCCACAATATGTCCGCGTTCCTCAACTTAGAAGTTACAATAAGTGCTTCAGAATAACATAATTTAATAAAAAAATATAATAATGTTTAGAGGGCGCTGGTAGCTCAGAGGTATCGTGCTAGCTCACGAAACCCGATCTTAGAGGTTTTTTCTGGGAGGTGAAAAAACAAAGAGTACTCCCTCCTTCGGATGGGACGTTTTGCGATCAGGTACTCTTTAAAGACCCCCTTACCCTAGGTGAATAAAAATTCAGAATCTCCCAAAGTAGAATCAGGCTCTGTCCACCAGAGCGACGAAAGAGCGCTCTGCTAGTAGGCGATATGACCTCATATTCAAAACCCGGTCATGAGTCACAATAACTAACTAAAATATTGAAGGAAATTGAGATTTTGTTGTGTAATTAAAAAACTCAGTATTTGGTCTCGTTTCGGAAACTATTTATTTCCTTCTTCAAGGCTTAACTGAATATAACAAACAAATTAGTTAGTTTTATCATTACGGACAATAATATAACTAAAAAAAACATCCAAAGGAGGAAATAAATAAATTTTAAATATTTATATATAAATAATAAATTAATTAAAATTAGCTTTCGAACCTCAATTTCTTTCAATATTGAAAAGATACTGTCGATTCTCTCTATCAATCTTTATAACTTATTTATTTATTTACATATTCACAACGACAACATTTGTCACTAGTGATCGTGATGATGTGCTGTGGCAATTATTATAACTAATAATATTTATTCTAATTTTGACATTTCTCAACGTTCGGAAGTCCTACGTTCTTGTATCCTCTCGCGAATATGAAACTGTTCCTGTAAATAGAAACAGAATGATAAAGTAAATAAACAATAAAAGCGTACATAAATGGTAAGTGTCGAATCGACAGACACACATTTATTAAGTGTTTTCATATTCCGTCACACAAGGTCAGTTTTTAAATATCATTTAAATGTATATTATTCTCATTCAATTAGGCTAATTGCATGTTAATTATAATTAAGGTCAATTAATAAAATTAACTAACATAATGTAGTTATTGTCAATGAGATAATAAAAATACATTAACATAACGTTAATTGGAAGGAAAAAATAGGATTTTTATTATCATATTTGGAATTTTGAAATTCAAGCAAAAACAAGTGAGCTTTTTGTTGATCGGAATATTTCTATGTTCAGCGTAACCAGGATCATGTTTACTTCCCCTGCTATATGAGGTATACGGGAAGTTATGAAATTGGTTAAAAATATTTATGCGGAGTTTTCATCAGGATTTCATGTTTTTCGACCTCCAGATTCCAATTAAGAAAAAAAAAAAAAATTGATCTCTCTGTGAACACAATAACTCCCGATAGAATAAATCGATTGAGTTTAGAGGGAGAGCGACAACTTAATTGATTAATTTGTTCTGAAGGAAATACATAGCCATTTTCTTAGTTACTCATGCACTAGAAAAGTATGTACGTATAACCACTGAAACGGATAAGTATAAAAATGACAGTTAGTAATTCTTACCAACGACATATTAATTCTTTATCACAACTGATAAGAAATGACCTCAGAAACTATTCAAAACACAATTTTACAATAGAATTAATATCAGTTTAATTTTATCACTTGAAAATTGATTTTGAACGTTATTATCAATGATAATTGATATAAATAACAGTAACAATAAGAATAATGAATAAATCATGGATAAATGTTTTATACGTTGTATTTATTGACATGTTACAGATATGTTTAGTGTTTATGTTATTTCTGTTTATTTAGAAGATATGTTTTTTTTTTTTTTCCAATTGTATCTATGAATATTTTTGTTTTTAGATGTTAGAGATTATCTCTACCAGTCAGGAAGAATATTTGCTGATAACAAATTGAACAAAAAGATGATAGAAGACAAGAGAATCACCCAACGTTAAATGTAAGTGACAACGGTCAAGGGGGGGGGTATGGAAGTTGTAACCCCCGCCTCATTGTTCAGATTTATTTCACCAGAATTATGAATTTTACTCTTCAAATGTACAAAGTATATAATAAGTTATGTGATTGGTCAGAAATTCGATAGTTTCTACCGGAACTTCATGGTTTCTATGTGTCTGTAAACATAATAAATCTTGATAAAATGAATGTATCGATAGCGTTCCAGGCAAAAGGCCCTAACCCACATAAGGTTAACTTTACAGGAGAAAGAAAAAAACTGTTTCATTATTAAACAAACCAAGTTGGCTTTCCTCATTAGTTTAATTGTAATTTTTAAGAATCTTTTCTGTTACATAGAACAATTATTTTTCACCAATACTTGCATCTCTTTACAAGAGACTTGGCTCATAATGTAAACTGAAAGTGCCGAATGTTCAGAACGAAAGCCCTAACCCACTTCTATCATTGGTAAAATAAAAAATTACCTTGTACTAAATTTTTTAATTTATTTATATTTAACAAAAAACCGATTAGGGCGCTAGATTTAAATGAAACGGATCAATCAATAGCATTAAACTATTGGGATAGGGCATTTAGACTGGGGGATGGGTCTTTTGGTCTCTCAAATGATTTAAGGTTTTGTGAGAGTATGTGGGTTAGGGCCTTTTCCCTGGCCCACATTTTGCAATGCCAAAGGCCCTCCAATTTCTAATTTCCTATTTTTATAAATTTTGTGAAAAATTATTACAAAAAGGAGTTCACAGAAATGTGCGGGATAGGGAATAGTGTGGGATAGGGCCAAAATATGAAAATCTCAAAAATTGAGGGATAGGGCCTTTTGCCTGGAACGCATCGATATATTCACACGACATTTTATATGTGTATCCAAAACCCCGTAGGAACGACACATATCAATTTTCAGCTAAATCGGCCAAAGGGAAAAGAGGGATAAGGTGGGCTTAACGCTTAAAACCCCAATAACTGCCGAAATAATGAATGTATCGAAACGAAATTTTATATGTAAATCCAAAACTCCATAGTGACGTCACATGTCAGTATTCAGTCAAATCAGTAGAAGGGAGTTGGGGGGTCAGAGGAAGCGGCGTAGATTAAAATCCCTAATTTGATGATTCACAAGTTGATTATCAACCAAATCGGTTTATTGGTTTCAGAGAAAGGGCGAAAATTTAGTTGATGAATTGTTGATTCTCTCATAGAAATTAGTCACTTTTTATTTCTTGATCCAAAACCGTAAGACCGACATATATTAATTTTCAGCCAAATCGACCAAAGGGATGTAAGGTATCAGAGAAGGTGGATAGTGATTAGTGGAGGAACTTAACACATAATCCCCAATAAGTGTCGAAATAATGAATGTATCGAAATTAAATTTTATCCAGGATCCAATAAAGACAACAAATATTGATTTCACACGAAATTGGTTGAAGGGCTCAACATAGAAGCCCTAATAACTGTCACTGTAATGAATGTATGCACATGAAATTTTATACAAGGATTGAGAACATTTTCAGCCAAATCGGTGGATTGATTTTGAGAGAGAGCGAACACTTAGTTTCTGCACATTTTACTTACTTCCCCACACTATTTATCTTATATAATGTATAAATACATAATTTAGTATAAACTCCCTGACTTTCATCCAAATTGTCAAATTGATTTCAGAGGAAGAGCGAAGCTTCGTTGATTCATTCGCACTGGGGAAGTTACATTGCCGGCGATTCACTGAACTTTTTTTTTGTACATTTTTTTCAGTCATTCTTCAATGTTGAAAAAAAAGTCAAAGTATGAATTATTTCTATAAAATCGGCTTAGAAGCATTTTATTCTGCTTATAGTTGCATTAAACAATCCAACAGCAAGCGAATCTAGTCCTTTCAATCAACTAAGAACTCTCGTTGATGTGTTAGTAACTTTACGGTAGTGGCCTAGAGACCTGCTATGATAAAATAGCCTTTTGAAAGCCACTCATGGTCAGCCTCTTTTCTCATTGTCACCCTCTCTTCAGCTCTGTTGTCCCTCTCGGTGTGTCTCCACTGCAAGTCAGAGGCTAGACAGATCCGGGCTGTATGGAGGACAATCCGCGCCCCCGTGACTTTCATTTAGTTTAAGGGATGAGGACTGTATCATGCGGGGGTGTTCCGGGGGTGTCGGAGCTGAATGGTAGCTTTTCTTATAATTTTTCGTACATAGTTTTCTTTATTTTGTTTTAATTTATAATTTCTTTATGTATTTTAGTTTTTTCACTGACATTAATTTTATTTATTTAAGTCTTAAATTTTTCTTTATTATTTTGTATATACTTTTATATACATTAAGTTCTACTACATTTACTTATGGTTTCTTGTAAATATGGAAATAGAAAAAAAATAAATAAATAAAATATATATACTTGGGTAGTTTCTCTTGAGGGACTAATGAAATAACATAATCCGTCTTAATAGGCTCAGTTGCTATACCCGGCCTCATCTGCTGTAATTACTGTAGTCTGTAGTTGAAACTCCACTCCCCCCCTCACCCCCTCCCCACCGTATTAAAATTAAAGAGGAGAGGGCGCACCTTCCGTCATAAAAATGCTAATCTTCCCCTTCTATCGTACTAAAGTCGTTCTAAGGACAGAGGGGCATATGGTTTCCATAAGTAGGACATTGTCTCAACGATATCCCGCATAGTAGACAAAAAAGGAAATAGAGAGAAGAAATGGAGGATAAAAACTGAATAAATAACCATTTATCCCCCCTCCCCATCTTTTGGACCAAAAAAGGAAAGAAAAGAACATATTTTGACCATTTTGGAAATGGAAATGTATTCCACCTTCGATACTCAGAGAATAAAAAAAAAAAATGTTGATACATTCAGTATAAATCGATAAATTTCATCTTTCTTTCTGCGATTTTTTAAATCAATAACTCTCTTAAAAAAAACAAACGAGTTTTGAGACATGTGCAATAACAATTTGGACCATGTTCGACAATAAATAATCTACTGACATTTAAAAAAAAAAAAAATAAAAATATACCTTTTAAAATCACATTTTGTTGAGGGGAAATATTTGTTAATAGGTAATTTATACTTTCTGAATAGTTTGCTTACTGAGCTGATGATCACGCATTCTAAACCCGGCCGAGATTTTTTTTTTTTTATCTGGGAGGTGAAAAAAAACCTTGAGCACGCTATCCTTCGGATGGGACGTTAAGCGATGGTCCCGAGCCTGTATGATGTCAGATACTCGTTAATGACCTCTATCCTAGGTGAATAAAAATGTAGGGTAGGCAAAATTTAGGACTTACTCAGTAGTGTCGGGCTCATGTCCACCAGAGTGACGAAAGAGCGCTCTGGTAGTAGGCGATATGACCTCAAAGTTAAAGCCCGGGCATGAGTCATAATAACTAACAACTTTTTGAATAATTAATATTTTCTGAAGTTTCAGCCTGTTTTAAACGATAGTACCTATAAACACATAGACAAAATGTCTCAAGTAGTATTTCTCAGATAAAATGTCTCAAGTAGTATTTCTCAGATAAAATGTCTCAAGTAGTATTTCTCAGATAAAATGTCTCAAGTAGTATTTCTCAGACAAAATGTCTCAAGTAGTATTTCTCAGACAAAATGTCTCAAGTAGTATTTCTCAGATAAAATGTCTCAAGTAGTATTTCTCAGACAAAATGTCTCAAGTAGTATTTCTCAGATAAAATGTCTCAAGTAGTATTTCTCAGATAAAATGTCTCAAGTAGTATTTCTCAGATAAAATGTCTCAAGTAGTATTTCTCAGACAAAATGTCTCAAGTAGTATTTCTCAGACAAAATGTCTCAAGTAGTATTTCTCAGACAAAATGTCTCAAGTAGTATTTCTCAGATAAAATGTCTCAAGTAGTATTTCTCAGACAAAATGTCTCAAGTAGTATTTCTCAGACAAAATGTCTCAAGTAGTATTTCTCAGATAAAATGTCTCAAGTAGTATTTCTCAGACAAAATGTCTCAAGTAGTATTTCTCAGACAAAATGTCTCAAGTAGTATTTCTCAGACAAAATGTCTCAAGTAGTATTTCTCAGATAAAATGTCTCAAGTAGTATTTCTCAGACTAAATGTCTCAAGTAGTATTTCTCAGACAAAATGTCTCAAGTAGTATTTCTCAGATAAAATGTCTCAAGTAGTATTTCTCAGACAAAATGTCTCAAGTAGTATTTCTCAGACAAAATGTCTCAAGTAGTATTTCTCAGACAAAATGTCTCAAGTAGTATTTCTCAGACAAAATGTCTCAAGTAGTATTTCTCAGATAAAATGTCTCAAGTAGTATTTCTGTTTCTACGAAATATAAAAGAAGTTTTATAATCTAATTTGTTATTGAATTTTTACCGAAATTTCAGATTTTCAGATCTCGTGAGTCTAAAAAATGAAGAAAGAACCAAATATCTGTAATTCTCGATATAAAGAATAATTAATATTGACATGAAATTTTATATTTAGGATCCTCATAAGCCCATTTCAAACATAGGCCATGTGGCATTTCAGAATGTTGAGCTGGAAATGTTGTGGGAGGGGGGCGCACAAAAATGATATGTGTCTCTTTAACGGTTGTTGGTCATTTTCATGAAATTTTACATGTAGCATCCTTATAAGTCCTGTTCAAACAGTTATTATAAGTTACTAACACAAAGTTACTAAACGCGGAATGGTTGGTAACCTGTTAGTTACATAAAAAAGTGAAATTATGAAGTAGAGCAAATTTAAGTAGTTGAACATTTTTCAAACGCCAAATGAGAAGACAACGCTTCTTTCTCTTATCTATCCGAAAATCCAAAGTCGCAAAAATGATAACACATGCCCCGCTGATTCATTCTCGTCTTTCATTAATTTATTCCATGCAGCAGATCTGTCTTATCAAAATGGTGTCTTATGTCAACTTCTATCTTTTATTCATCCCTTTATCGAGAAAATCAAAATTCGAACTAAGGGTAAGACAAATAAATATTAAATGAAGTCTCTATCTCCCCGCCCTCAATGCTCCCCTTCTCAATTTAAATGGCTCCTTCCCCTCTCTCAATGCAATAGAATATTTGATATTCTGATCTCCAAGGAACATATTCCAGATAGCGCATCAACCTTATTTAGGATAATTGGTATTCTAAAATGAGTTGGCCAGATGTCGGATAAGATATTATATTGTTTTTTTTTTCTCTTATAAAATTTATATTTGCTTCTGAGATTGCCAGAAAGGGGGAATATTCAAAGTTGATATAAGACCCCCCCCCATCTCTTTGTAATCAAGAAGAAATCAAGTTTGTAAATTCATATTTCTTAGAGTTCTATATTATAAATGGTAAAAATATAGAGGGCGCCGGTAGCTCAGTGGTATGCGTGCTTGACTTCTAAGCTCAGGAACGTGGGTTCGTAACCCGACCGAGGCCCTTAGTTTATTTTATCTGGGAGGTAAAATAAACTTAAGCACTCCGTCCTTTGGATGGGACGTTAAGCGATGGTCCCGAGCCTGTATGATGTCAGGTACTCGTTAAAGACCCCTGCCCTAGGTGAATAAAAATTTAGGGTAGACAACATTTAGGACTCACACAGTAGAGTCGGGCTCGTGTCCACCAGTGACGAAAGAGCGCTCTGGTAGTAGGCGATATGACTTCGTAGTTAAAGCCCGGGCATAAGTCATAAAACCTAACTTAACTACATGTTATTTGACACATGCCTAATGCCTTTTTATGACTCATGCCCGGGCCTTATCGCCGAGGTCATATCGCCTACTACCAGAGTGTTCTTTCGTCACTCTGGTGGACATGAGTCCTACTCTACTGTGGGAGTCCTAAATTTGGGCCTACTTAAGTTTATTCACTCAGGGTAGGGGTCTTTAAAGGGTACCTGACATCGTACAGGCTCGGGACCATTGCTTAACGTTTCATCTGAAGGACGGCATGCTCAAGGTTTTTTCACCTACCAAATAAAAACCTCTAATGGCCTCAGCCAAGTTTCGAATCCGCGATCTTGAGCTCAGTAAGCAAGCACGCATACAACTGAGCTACCGGTGCCCTCAGAAGAACTCGTATAGTCATTTCAGTTACTATCCATTCAATATATCCGTGGTGAACGAGATTCAAAACTATGAAATCGTTAAATATATATATATATATATATATATATATATATATATATATATATATATATATAAATAATTGTATCCCCCCATATGACGTATAGAAGAAGTGGTGTAATGGGTCAGAAATTCGATATTGAGTTTTCAACTGACTTTCATGTCTTCCGACGTCCTTATTCCAAAAAATGGATAAAAAAATGTTTTCCTGTGTGTCTGTGTACAATACGATAACTGCCGATAGAATGAACATATCGACAGAAAATTTTGTATGCGTTTGCAGAACCTCATAAGGACGTCAACTGGTTTTCAGACAAATTGGACAAAAAGGAAGGGGGGATTGAGATGCACCTCAACTCAAAACTGTAACAACTACTGATGCAATGAATTTATGGACAGTGTAAAGATGCAAGTTTCTAAAGGAACAGACCTATTAACCCCCCCCCCCCCCCCCACCCCCCCACCTCCCGCTCGCCCCATTGCATTACATAATTCATAGACGCTCCCCCTTAAACCCTGCACAGCTATATCTAATATTTAAAATTATTATTCCAATTTAGTTGGTTAAACCTGGTCTATAGTTAGTCTCTGTCAGTGATCAATAATTCTGTTTCTTTACGTTATTTACTTTAAGAAGGATTTAAACGGGTTTAGCGGCCTCATCTTTAGAATTCTCCTCCCCCCCCCCCCTCCTCGAACAAAAAAAAAAGACATCTTATTCAACATAATCCCAAGTGGGTGGTGAATATATGGGGCCTAATGAGTTCAAACGTCACTTGAAATTTAGTTCTATAGAGAATAAATGTATGCATATATATATATATATTTTGAAAGGGAGCGAAAATATATATATTTCAGAGCATTAGTAGCCATATCCGAGCAAAAAAATAATAAATCCACTCAGCAAATATAGATATATTCTCTTATATGCTACTAAATGTTAATTCCAACGAAATATCTTCAAAAAATATCTCAATTTATGTTACTATTCTAAAGTTAAGTTAGAAAAAAAAAATGGAATTCATAAAAACATAAAAATTGTTGTCTTACTCATTTTTACGCTTACTATATTTTCTATTTGAATTTTTATTTAATGTTAGTTTTTAGCTTACTTTCCTAAAAAATAATAATAATAATAATAAGCTGAGATTAGCTCGGTGTGTAAGAGACTATTTGTAATAATGTTTTATTTTATAAAAGTAAAAAACACTTTAGTAAATAACCACATGAACACAATACTGACATGGTGAACAACGTCAGGAGAGGGGGAGAAAATGTGCAAAGTGCAAACAATATAAGACTTTTGGGTTGTGTGAGGAGATTTTGAATTTTATTATTTTTATCACCTAGCAAAAAGAAATGTTTTGGAAAGAAATAATGTTCAGTATTTGAAATTTATTTTCCGATTTTAATGTCACATTTTTTAAAAATGTTGTTCAATAAATTCTTTTGCTGAGACTTCGTTAGACAGAGTCAGACATCTCAGTGAAGGCTAAATGATTATCATAAAAATTTACATTTTTTTACATAAAGATCGGCAAATAAATTTGAGGTATTGATGATGGGATTCTTTCCCGAAACGTCTATTTTTGTTAAGTTGTAAGAACTTAAAAAATTATATTATTATAAGAATAAGATTAGGTTAGGTTTTATGACTCATGCCCGGGCTTTAACTACGAGGTCATATCGCCTACTACCAGAGCGCTCTTTCGTCACTCTGGTGGACATGAGCCCGACTCTACTGTGGGAGTCCTAAATTTTGCCTACCCTAAATTTTTATTCATCTAGGGTAAGGGTCTTTAACGAGTACCTGACGTCGTACAGGCTCGGGACCATCGCTTAACGTCCCATCCGAAGGACGGCGTGCTTAAGTTAATTTTACCTCCCAGATAAAATAAACTAAGGGCCTCGGTCGGGCTACGAACCCACAACCTTGAGCTCAGAAGTCAAGCACGCATACCACTGAGAAATTACTTCTGATAAATGATACAATTTAACAGATATTCAAAAATTAAAGTCTCTTACTAATTGGTTCTTACAGATGAGCGGCATCAGTAAAACTTGTGGTCCCGTCAGTTCAACAAGTCTGAGTTCTTCTATGCCAGGAGCATCCCGGGTGGCTCATCCAGAACTCTGATGATACGGAACACCTTGCCAGGTAATGTTCTTCCTACGTTACACAAAGAACAGAGATATACTTTGTCCACTTTAAGGATAGTGGTTAAGGTTGAAGAGAGCTCCGCTTGTCGTGAATATAGCGCTGACCATCTTCATGTCGCTGTCTGCTACATATGTACGCATCTGTACTCCGACTACAGGATATTCTGTGTTCCTTCATCATTAACAGTAGTCTGTCCATCTGATTCTCCCGTTCTTTGCGCCTCTTAGCTCACATAACATCTTCCTCTCATACGGGGGAATAGGTCAATTGGTACATCTCGGAAGTGGACCCTCAGAGGGTATATTGGTAGATGAGTGAGCCCTTTGTCTCTGAGTACAAAATATAGTTCAGAATGGTCTAGAGACAATCTTTGCAGCCGCTCAACTTAAACGTACACCTTGTATCTCCATATTTGTCTTCCGTAACGCGTTAACATTTGATATTCAAGAAGACTTGATTCCGGACGACTGCTATACACTAAACTGCATTGATGCTCATTTTTGCAGTGGGTAATTGTTCCTTCGGGTTCTGAAGGAGAGCTGCGGAGGTACCGCGACATACTTCCAAGGGTTGTCCCTTGTGTTTTCATCCCTGTCTTCATGTTTTCGAAAAGCTTATCCAGATTCTTCGAAGTACCTTTTCTGCTATGAAGATGTCATCTTCAGTTTTACTCCTCCTACCTTTACCCCTCCACTGAGATGTTCTGTTAGATCGTCCAGAAAGAGTGTTGGGTCAAGTAAACATAAGTCATCTCTTCCTTCTCTTGTCCGTACTGCCATTTCTTTATCTTCGTACAGGCTCTGAATCACCCTCATAAATTTATTATAAACTCCCAGACCGAAAAGCTTATAAAATAGCTCCGATCTTTCGACACTATGAAAAGCAGCCTTCAAGTCCGTGAAGAACCAAATGCCTTACCCCGTCTTTTATTCATGGCACTCAACTCTAAGATGCTGATTAGATTGTCCCCTCCGGCATAGCCAGCTTCCCACTTCTTTAGCTGTCTCTGCTCTTGAGTCCATCTATCCCATTTTTGTCCCGTTTAAGACTTCAGCAATGGTACTGAAGGGGGAAAATAACTGATGTTTTGAAGCTACTGGGTTTTTGTGCGAATTAGAAAAAAGTCTTCAGTAAATCAATCTTTTCGTTCTCCCTTCAAAGCCAGTCGAAGATTTGGGCTAACACACTTGACTTGCATAGTGGCTTTTTAGTCCTCATACTCAAGTTTGTGTCGATAATTCATTACTTCGGCAGTTATTGGAATTTTTGATTTAAGCCCTCTTCTGTCCCTCCCCCTCCCCTTCTCCTCAGTCAGCTAAAAATTAATAGGTTTCGTCCTAAAAAGGCTTTGAATTTAAGTATGAAATTTTTTGTTTTTTTTCAAGTCTACCCCCTAATTCCCTTAAAACATAAAGTATTGCCGGCCATGCACCGATTTTTTAAAAAAAATATTTTGAATTTCACAATAATATAAATTTGCTGAGTGAGCTAGCATGTCTTAAAGAGAAGATCCGCCCTTCGAATCGGACGTTAAGACTTTAAACGTTAAAGGACTCCCACAGTAGAGTTGAACTCATGTCCACCAGAGCGATAGGGCGTTCGGCATTGCCGGTGATGCACTGATGTATTGAATTTCACAATAATATAAATTTGCTGAGTGAGCTAGCATGTCTTAAAGAGAAGATAGGGGACAAGGACAATCAAAGGCGATATGACCTCGTAGTTAAAGCTCGGGCGTAAGTAGCAAAAACTAACTCGAAACGATAACGTCTATATAATTTTGTTCTGATACATTACAGGTTTTACCATAAAAAAAAGTAAGTCATACTTATCAGCCAATCTTGAGTCCTTGTCTGACAGTACTATAGTTTTCTCTTTTTTTTTTTTTTTTGGCGAAAGTCGTACAATTAGTTTAGTTCCAGTTTGTTCCTGGTTTGTCCTGACATTCTGTTCATCCAAGTGAGGAGATCTTTGCAAAAGAGCTTCCTAGATAAGGAAGGTTTCTGTATCATGTGTACGATCTGTGTTTCTTGTTTTTCGCATAAAATACGAGTACAATGGCAGCAAGGTTGCAGGATATTGTCTGAGTCTGTGTGTGTGTCTTCCTAGACTTGGAGTTCTCTTTTGCAAAATATATTTTTGGGATTCCACCTGACGGATATAGTCTCATGGAACCGGATAAAAGGGAAACATTTTTTTTTTTTTTTTTGGCATATTCATTTAATCAGGAGTGTTTTTTAGACACTTAGAAAGACATTTTTATTTCGGAAATCGACCAATGTGAAAAGTGATATTCTGAAAGATTATTAAATTTTCTTCAGGAATGGTCAGTATATAAATTTTGGTATCGTAATCTGGGATGATGTATATGAGCCTTAAAATTGTTACTACGTAAAACTGCTAACACACACTAGGTACCTGAAATGCCTACCGTTGCCCAGCACAGAGCTGAGGATAAGACTAGAAAAATTGGACTAACGCAAGGTGGGGGGGGGGGGGGGGTGGGGGGAGGGAAACAGTACGATTAAAAAAAACAAAAACGTAATTTTGAGGTCATATCGCCTACTACCAGAGCGCTCTTTCGTCGCTCTCGTGGACAAGAGCCCGACTTTAATGTGGGAGTCCTAAATTTTTCCTACACTAAATGTTTTACTAAATTATTGGGGCAGGAGTCTTTAACGATTACCTGACATTGTACAGGCTCGGGACCATCGCTCCTATCCGAAGGACGGCTCCAAAAAATTGTCTGTCCCTCTAAATATCAAAATTTGTTTCTTTACTTTTGCCGTTTTTGACAAATTATATAACTTCGCCTATACTACGCACATATAGCTGCGAAATTAAAAATAAAAACTGCCAACATAATTGAAACCAGAGCAATAACTTAGGACTGGAGGGTGGAAGTGGTTCCTAGTTTTACCTAAAGGGTTGTCAGGGGAGTTATATTGCTACAAGCCAACCCCACTTCTAACTTCTTGTGTTATTCGTCTGAGAACCAACGCTACAATTTTTTTTCTTTGTTTTTTTTACCAGGGTGAAAGTTGCGTTTTACGACCTACCCTGTGACGGCACAATACTGCCTCCCTTTACCCTGCAAATAAAGCGTCCTGTTTTTTTACTCTTCTAAAAAAAACAGGTAAAAAGAAGGGTTGAAGAAAAGGTGCAATTTCCACTTTCTAATACCTTTATTTTATTTTTTGGGGGGTGTGGGGGTGAAGGGGGGGTGGAGGGGGGTGGAGGGGGGGATATGGGGGTGGAGGGGGGGGGGGGGGGGGTTGTCCCTCAGAGAAACAAACAAAACATTTAAAAAGGAATTCTTTCTCCTTTTGTTTTGATTTCTTTAACTTCCTCGGCTATACGAAGTATAGAGGAAGTTATGTAATCGGACAGAAATTTGATGTTGAATTTTCATCGGAGTTTCATGTTTTCCAACCCCTGTTTCCACAAATGGAAACAAAACGTTCCTCTGTGTGTCCGTCTGTGAACGTCATAACTCCCGACAAAATGATTATTATTATTTTTTATTAAATTAAGTCTTTATTTATTTATAAATAAAAAATACACATATACAAATAATTCGAAAATCAAAAATTTTAAACCAAAGGCGACCTCTTGGTCAGGTGACCGTCAGAGTGTGGTCGCCATAATTTACAAATAAAGAAAAAATTAAGTACATCTATCACTTAGCGTTCAAGTATAGAACAACAAAATACAATTACAACTTGTTTAAAAATCAAATTATATTTTCGCCTAAGTATATAATAAATTTTATTTACGAACAATAAATGGAGGATCTTATCAATATAAATATACATATATCTTTGACCTTTAAAATTAGCGTAGTTTTCAACGAAATTTCATGTTCTCCAGCATCCTGATTCCAAAATTGAAAAAAAAAAAAAAAAAAAAAACTTCTGTCTGCCTATGTGTATGTGTCTGTGAACACGAATACTCCCGATATAAAGAATGTATCGACACGAAATTTTAAGTGTGTATCCAGAACCTTGTAAGGACGACACCTATTGATTTTCAGCCAAATCGGCCAAAGGGAAGGGGAATTAGGGGAGGGGCTAAACACAAAAACTCTAATAACTGCCGATGTAATGAATGTATTGACACAAAATTTCATATGTAAATTCAAAGCCCTATAAGAATGACACTTATCAATTTTCAGCAGACTCAGCCGAAGGGAAGGTCAGAATGGGGCTCAACTCTAAAATCCCAATATATACTGAATGAATGTATATACCAGAAGCCACTGTGTAAGTCAAATATTTCAGTCCAAACAGTCAATTGCTCTTGGGAAGAGAGCGAAAATATAATTGATTAATTCCTGCTGAAGAAGTACATAGCCGGTGATTCACCGACGAATTTTTTTTATAATCTCCAAGAAATGTTGACCTAAGTGCTCCCCTTCGCATTATATTCGACCTGAAGAGGGGTCTATAGATTATTCAAAATTCCGAGTGCTTTAATTGTGGCCTTAAGTGCCACGACTGTGGATAATGAAGCAGATATAATGGAGGGTAGTGATTTTTTTTTTTTTTCAAAATTGCGCATAACCAAGATGGAGTCATATGCAAATGAGCTAAGGGGTGGAACGGAGGGTTGGAATGTCCAGAGGGGGTGAATTCACCCTTATTTATCGTTAAGAGGGGGCTGGCTGTGCCAAGTGCAGCCCTTGTTAATATGGGGTCTGCTAGGGACACCTGTAAATTTATGAGGAAAATCTCCCTCGCTCCCAGGGCAAAATGTGTTTGCCCACAACATGGCCCCCAACCCTTGGAGCGCAAATGGGACCATACGTAATTTATATTCATACCATCAGCCGCCATTAAATAGATCTCTAGGGTGAGTATTAAATTAGAAATTAAACAATTGCTTTAAGAACATTTATTAATATTTACAGTGGAGTCCTCATCCCTCTATAATCCGTACACAATTTTCTAGAACAAGGACCAGTTAAGAGAAACACCTAAAATGTTCTGATCATGTTCTTGTAGAAACGGCTCTGTTTAGCTTCTTCCTTCAAGAGAGCTACATCTTCCTTCTAAAGGAACACGGATATCAGAGGACATAACACATGAAGCAAGTCATTCAATTTTATGAGAAAACCGAAGTGAATCATCGACATTATACTTAATACGTCATTTCACGGAAAACGTAGTCATGTCATATAATATATATATAATCGTGGTAGCTTTTATCTGGGAGGTGAAACAGCCTTGAGCACACCGTCTTTCGGATGAGACATTGAGCGATGGTCCCGAGCCGGTGCGATGTTAGGTACTCGTTAAAAACCACTACCCTAGGTGGGTGAAACTGGTCAGAGCAAACTTTAGGACTCCCACAGTAGAGTCGGGCTCATGTCCACCGACGAAAGAGCGCTCTGGTAGTAGGCGATATGACCTCGTAGTTGAAGCCCTGGCATGAGACAATAACTATTCTGAAATGAGTTGAAAATTATCTTATTTGACTGGATTTTTACCTTTTTTCAGGTTCGCGGTTAATATTTTCTATTTACCTAATTATTTTTGCCACATTGATTTATGGTAGGGTTTACAGTTAGTTAATTAGTTATAATGGCTCATGCCCGGGCTTTAACTACAAGGTCGTATAGCGTCTTTAACGAGTACCTGACATTGTACAGGCTCGGGACCATCGCTTAAAGTCCCATCCGAAAGACGGCGTGCTTAAGTTTTTTTTACCTCTCAGACAAAATAAACTAAGGGACTCTTCCGGTTTTCGAACCCGCGGTCTTGAGTTCAGTAAACAAGCACGCATACATTGAGCTACCGGCGCCTTTTGCATACCTCCTTTTAACTTTGTGCACAGTTTCAGTTGTACAACTTATATAGATTCCAGGATATTTGGGGAGGAACCTAGTCAAATATATAACATAACTATATACATAACTATAATATATAATATAACTTTGAATTAATTTCAGTATATGCCAGCAGTACATGAAATGACTAGGCTTTTCGTAAAATGACTTGTTACACAATTGTGTTTTTTTTTGTGTTTTTTCGAAATCAAGGGTTCAAAAATATTTAAAAAATTGTGAAAATTGAACATCGAATTTCTGACCGAGAACATAACTTTTCTTTTATACTGCCTATAGGTATAGGATAGTAAATTGAATTTAAAACGAGTGTAGATTAATAAATTAATGCAGTTATAAGTTTTTAAATCAGTTCGAATTATTATATTAAAAATGTCAATTAAAGTTTATATCGCAACTACAAATATTCGATCTCGCAATATTCTGGGATAGAAAAAAAACAATCATAAAACTTTGTATGTATTTAGTGTTTTTAGATATAATAAAGACCTTACAGAATTGGCAACACTGTCGAACAATTGTTACTGTCTGGCAATATGTTCTCTTCAGTGTTTCCAAGAGAGATTTGGCAACTGAACCACCAGAATATATTTCACTTCTTATCCATCTAACTTTTTTGGACTTGGTGTAGGTTCAAGTCCTTGAAGCTAAAAAAAAAAATTGTCGGTTAATCACCAGCAAAGTAGACTTACTGAGAGCGTAATAATTAAATCACCGCCTTTCTTTTAACCCATTTGGCTGAAAATCAACTGGTGTCCTTAGGGGGTTCACTTATAGAATTTCATGTAGAGGTTAGGTTAGGTTTTATGACTCATGCCCGGGCATTAACTACGAGATCATATCGCCTACTACCAGAGCGCTCTTTCATCAATCTGGTGGACATGAGCCCGACTCTACTGTGGGAGTTCTAAATTTTGCCTACCCTAAATTTTTATTCACCTAGGGCAGGGGTCTTTAACGAGTACCAGACATCGTACAGACTCGGGACCATCGCTTAATGTCCCATCCGAAGGACGGCGTGCTTAAGTTTATTTTACCTCCCAGATAAAATAAACTAAGGTCGGGTTTCGAATCCACGATCTTGAGCTCAGAAGACAAGCACGCATACAACTGAGCTACCGGCGCCCTCCAAATTTCATGTAGATATATTCATTCTATCGAGAATTATCGTGTGCTCATATAGACTAGATTTTTTTATTTATTTTTGGTATCAGGCGGTCTGAAATAATGAAATTCTGTTGAAAACTCTCGTAGAAATTTCTGAACTATTACATAACATACATAATGTAATAAAGTATAAAAAGTACTTTTTGCATGACAATAAAGTTGTATTGTTCAATTTTGGAATAACTGGTTCTTAAGGAAATGCTTTGTATTAGCTTGGAGGGCTCTGCTTGATACTGATGTGGAGGGAGGACAATTTTCCCTCTCAAAACCGGCCGACTACAGTTATTGACAATAATGTAGCAGGCTGTACATACCTACAGTGTGGTTGGGGGTAACGAAACGAAGGGGGCGAGGGAAATTTGCATTTGAACCCTAACCGCAATCAGACTTAACGGAGGGTCAGGAGTGGGGGGAGAGGGAAGGAGAGGGGGTGCGCCAATTTAAACTAATCCAATTAGTAGAGAGGGCAAACAGGGCTTCCAATTTGCCGAGTATCTCACCAGGTATAATACAGTAGAGAATTCAAATGTGGACTATGGCCTGGCCTACCTCAGGCAAAATGTACCCTATTTGTAACTGGACAAACTTATATTGGCGAAGTGTGTGGGCAAACAGATAGAAGAAACAAATAGTCGACGGTGAATCACCAGCAAAGTACTTCCCCAGAACGAAGTAATTAATTAACTTTTCACTCCCCCTAACCAGTCGACCGTTCGCGCTAATATTCAATAGTTGACTTATATCGGCAGTTATTAGGGTTTTTTAATTAAGCCCCCTTCTCTGAACCGCCATTCCATACAGCCGAAATCCCTGAAATTTCACAGGTTATCTCCACAGGAGGTTTTGCTTTCATATATGAAATTTTATGTCGATACATTCATAACAAAGGCAGTTTTAGAGTTTTTGTGTTAAACCTCCCCCCTAATCCCCTTCCTTTTGGCCGATTCGGCTGAAAATAAATAGGTGTTGTCTTTATAGGGTTCAATTAACACATATACAATTTCGTGCCGAAACATTTACTCTATCGGCAGTTATTAGAGTTTTTATGTTAAACCTCCTCTCGAATCCCCCCCTTCCCTTGGTCGATTTGGCTGAATATCAACTCGTGTCGTTGTTGAAGGGATCTAGATTCACATATAAAATTTCGTGTAGATACGTTTATTCTGTCGTGTTCGCACATAGACGACAGCTTTTTTTTTTTAATATTTGGAATCTGGAGGTCGGAAAACATGAAATTCCGTTGAAAACTCCGCATCGAATTTTTGATAGATTACATAACTTCCCCTATACTTCGTATGCTGGAGACTAAATACATATTTAACTGCCAATGTAATGAATGTATCGAAACGAATAAAGAGACACTGTTTTGCCATTTATAATAATATTATCAATTTGATCCATTAAAAATAATGTGAAATTGAAATAGCTTGAATATAAAGCTTAAATGTAAACAAATATTAAATTTGATAAAATTATTGTCTATTATATGATAATATTCTCGATAAGTAGCTATAGAAACCACTGTCGAAATATGGAATACTATGAGTATTATACAGGAACGTTACTGCAACGTAAATTGAAATAGCTTAACTATAAAGCTTAAATGTAAACAAATATTAAATTTGATAAAATTATTGTCTATTATATGATAATATTCTCGATAAATAGGTATAGGAATCACAGTCGAAATATGGAATACTATGAGTATTATACTGGACCGTTACTCCAACGTAAATTCCCGTTTATATTGGACACAAATGGCGTTTATATTTAAACATGTTGAAAAGAAACAACTCAACTTGTTGGTAAGTTATGGTAATTAACTTTACCTGTTGAGAACTTTTATCCCCGGGCATCTTGAACATGGGGAAATTATGTTCAACTGAAGCTGTCGTCATTATGTTGGCTAAACTGCCGCGAGGTCGTATTTCCATAAATAAAAAAAAAGGTCATCGGTGAATCATCGGCAAATGTACCTACTTCACCAGCGCCTTAGTAATCAACTAAGTTTTCACTCTCCCTCTGAGATCACATTTCACCGTTTTGATTTGGATTCTAAACTCGGCCGAGGTTTTTATCTGGGAGGTGAAAAAACCTTGAGCACGCCGTCCTTTGGATGGGACGTTAAGCGATGGTCCTGAGGTTGTACGATGCCAGGTACTCGTTAAAGACCCCAACCCTAACTAAACGTTAGACAAAATTTAGGATTCCGAGTGTAGTGCTTTAAGGGAAGGAGTAAATGGGAGCAATGAATGCTTAGGTCCCTAGGTGCCCACACTATCCCATCCGGTATATCTATTTAATAATACTACCGTTCATTTCGTGACATCCAACTGATGCTTTCATCTATAATCCTGTTTTGCTTTGTTTCGCCACCATTTCTATGCTTGCTTTGCCACACCGGTTTCGAACTGCCAACTAATTTTGGCAATGACAAGGCTGTTAGTTGACGAACCGTTATTTTCCTGTGGGACGTTGTAATGCGGTTGCTAAATGACATCATGCCCATGAGACCAGATCCAGTCAAATTAGTCAAATATAATAATATATTATACAATTAATTATGTTTATTGGAAAAAAAAAAAAAATAGATGTTAGAAATGAAGTAATTAAATTAGTGAATAAATATATGAAGTCGCATTTCGTTTTAAAACAACCAATGAATGGAGTACACAAAAGACGAAGATCAGCTGTTTTTAATAGAGTGGACCAGTTTAAGTTGGGTTGAGAGGTGGAGGTGGACCGTGAGGGAAGTGTTTTTAGGCTTAAGGTAAATAACCATATAGGAGTGAAAAGGCTTTAAGAATTAAGTTCGTAAGATTTTTCTTTTAAATAATTTGACGTTACGTTACAATCTTAGTTTTTAATTTTATAATGAAGTTTTAAATCAATAAAACCAACATTTTTTCTCTTATTATATGCTATTAATTTTCTCTGGTAACCCAGTAAGTTAACTTATACCTTTGGATTAGATTTAACATTTTTGCAAATTTAGAAAAAGAATATGGCATCTCTTTAGTAAATTTAGAAGAAATCCAAATTAAAAGTTTGTTAATTGAACTTTTGATATTTTTTAGGGCCTTTTTCGGAATTACTGTAGAAATCAAAATTTAGTGGAAGACCAGCTATACAATTTCTACAGGAAATGTGGTAATTTTATTTATTTGTTAATTCATTATTAATGTTAATTTCATTATTTTATTTTATTTTAACATAATTTTTATTATCACATTTTTGGCCTACCCTGTGAACCTTAATAGAAAACATAGAATTTCCGACCAGTTACATAACTTCCCCTCTACTTCGTACAGCTGAAGAGCTAAAAGGGACAGTTGAAAGACATCCTTGGGATAATGGTTCCCATTTTAGTTTTTTGACTGACTCAAAAAAATGCAAAAACGGTTTTTTGAAGTGACCTTTCCTTTATTAATTGAAAAAGAGTTACGTCTCTATGAATTAGGGGTAAATAATGAGGGGAGGAACAGTGAATTCCAGCCACAAGAACAAGATGAAGAAGAGAAAAGAAAAAAAAGGAGGAAAATTGTGGAATTCCTTGGAATTGCCATAGGCCATAAAGGGGGGGGGGGGCGAGCAGGCAATTAGCGGCCCTATATTAAATAGTCTCCCTTCCCCTTTATAACATTGCCTCCTCAATTGCCGGTGGGCAATGTCGACGTTCAAACTACTATGTACCGTATAGAAGGGGATAGCTCCCCCCTCCCCCCCCCCCCACACCCCCTCCCTCAAGGAATTTAATTGAAATTTTTCTTCGTAAAATATAGTATATTTCATGGGTGCGATGTCTTCTCCCCTCTAGAGGGACAAAAATGAACAAAATTGTACCTATGTCCTTTATTAAGGAGATAAATTGACCATTTTATGTCTGGGAATATTTTCTTCCAAGCTTGCCATTCCCCGGCCTTTAGAAAATGTCAGCCGTTTAGAAGACTTATTATGTCTTATGCAGTGGCAAGAGGCGTGAGAGCAAACTGTAAATCAAGAAAATTATAATTATTTATAAATTATATTTATTAAAATAATTATATATATATATATTTACAAACTAGCAGTAATACCCGGCGTTGCCCGGGGAACTTTGAATTTTCTCCCAATATCTCTTATAAGTCTATTCAATCCTTCGACACCACATTCATGATGTTATAATTTTCGATTATTCATACGGAATAAGGCTTATAGTCCTTCAACTATAGTAACGCTAGTAAGTTTTTAAGACCCCTGGGCACCACAGCTAGTATGCGCCTTTCAATGGCGGAAACCCCACCTAGTGAATACTTGGCATCGCTGGGCACCACAGCTAGTAAGAAGTTTGGAACGCTGGGCATTACAGCTAGTATGTGCCTTGCGACGGCGGACCTCACATCTAGTACATAGTTAGGAACGCTGGGCACCACAGCTAGTATGTGCCTTGCGACGGCGGACCCCACATTTAGTACGTAGTTAGGAACGCTGGGCACCACGGCTAGTATGTTCCTTGCGACGGCGGACCCTACAGCTATTACGTAGTTAGGAACGCTGGGCACCACAGCTAGTAAGTGTCTTGTAACGGCGGACCCCACAGCTAGTGTTAGGAACGCTGGGCATCTCAGTTAGTAAATGCCTTGCAACAGCGGACCCCACAGCGAATACATAGTTACTACTACATGTGAAATTCATGACAATCCGAGTACCCTTTAATCAGTCAGCATTTTTTTATGCTTTGCCCCCCCCCCCCTGCCCCCTCTGTTCAATTTTTGAAGATGTCATATAGTGTATTTTTCTATTTGGCCATCAAGAATACTACATAAGAAATTCCATGACAATCCGATCATCCGTAAATGATCTATCACTATCTTCAAATTTACGCCTACCCCACAACCCCCCTCCCGTTCAAAACTTTGGGACGCCACACACCTTTTTTTCCTTTTTGGCTTTTAAAAATACTACATGTGAAATTTCATGACAATTCGACCATTAGTTAATGAGTTAGCACTATTTATATACTTAGGCCCCCCTTACAACCCCCCCTTCCGATCAAAATTTTGGGACGCCACATAGCCTATTATTCAATCGGGCTCAAAAGAATGCTACATGGGAAGTTTCATAAAAATCTGTCCAGCCGTTTCGGCGTGATGCTGGAACAAACATACAAACAAACAAACAAACCCCTTTTCAGCTTTATTAATATAGATAAATCCACACACCTGATCAATTTCATAGTTCCCCCTTAATCGTAGTCTATGCTTCTTATTTTTATTAGAAAAACAGAAAATTGATAATTTATTCGATTTTGAAAGGCATTTTTGGCTTTGTTGTTCGAGCTTTGTATTCATTGAAGCTTTTCAGAAATGCAATTATAAAAAGTTGAAGTGTAACAAGATACATTTATGGCAGACATTTTAATAAATTAAAGCTTTTTTTAAAAAATATTCTAGATAGTCCCACGAAAAACACAGAAAGTTATCGCTTCATGTATCTACATTTTACAAACAATATAAATTATCTTTTAGTAAAGGAAATGAAACAGTCCTTCAATAGTATGGTAAGGTCCCTCCATATCTCTCTAGAGTCAGAACCCCAACATTCATGTTCGTCACAGTTATGACTAGAGCGTTGGCGTTGCGCTATAATCGTTGCAAAAATATAAAGAAACAAAAATCACCGACAATGTACTTCCCCGGCACGAATTATCCAACTAAGTTTTCGCTCTCCCCCTGACAATAGATCGATTTGGCTAAAAATCAATAGTCGACTTACTCAATCCTCCCCTACATTCTCTTCGGCCGTTTTCGCGGAAAATTATAACGTGTTGTCCTTATAAGTTTTTGAATTAACACATTGATTGTCATGTCAATACATTCATTACAACGGCAATTATTAGAGATTTTGTGTTGAACTTTCCTCTGATTTCCCCTTCCCTCCGAACGATTTGGCCAAAAATTAGTAAGTGTCATCCTTACTAAGTTCTGGATACACATATAAAATTTCGTGTCGATACATCCATTCTTTCAGACAGATAAGACATGATTTTTCCATCAGGGGTTAGGAAACCATGAAATTCCGGTAAAACTCAACATAAAATTCCTGACTGATTACATAACTTCTCCAATACCTCATATAGCCAGATATGTAAAAAATAATGAATAATAAATAAGGTAACATTTGAAATTAGTTTTTGTCTCAGAAACACTTATTAATTTTCACCCACCTCGGTCGATTAGTTTCTGAGAAACAGATCGATGGTAATCAAACTGCATTAAATTCCATATAGATTTGTCCTGTCCAGTCCTAAGCTTTCACAGTTGGTAGTATATTTATTTTCTCTAATTTATGTTTTTTTGATACTTTCAGACGGTGCTGCAGCTAGCGTTGCTTTTTGGGGCGTTCATCGCATCACTTTTGCTGCTACCCGAAGTTCTTATTTCTGACATAATCTATGTAATGCGTATAATATCATTATTATTATCGAAGGTTAAACTGCAGGTAAAGTTATTTTTTATTGTTTTGTTTTTTTCAAGTCGAACAATACAGAGGGCATACTGGTTGAACTAAAACATTGGTTACATGTATTTTTTTTTCTCTTAATTTTGTAACCATTAAGTAAGTCTCAAAAGTATCCCTTTTTCTACATTTCAAAAATCGATACGACTATATCATCGTGAATTAATCGACTTAAGTTTTCACTCTTCTGAAAACCATTTACCGATTTGGTTGAAAATTAATAGGAGACTTTACTTAAAGTTTATTTGGAAAGGAACAAATAAAAGCAAAGAATTTGTTCAACATTTATATTGTCTAATTCCATAAGCAATGTGTACAAGATGCACTGGTACACAAGATGCACTGGTACACAAGATGCACTGGTACCAAGATGCACTATATGTATGTTTGTGAAATTAGACATTATAATTGGTAAACTAATTCTTTGTTTTTATTAGTTTAGATTCGATTTTTATTAGATGCTCAAATGGCCGAATGACGTACGCATACTTCCCGCCTTGACTCAACATGGATACAGCCAAATAACTGGAAGCCCCAAATATTATCAGGTCATGGTGATTTTAACTCCAAGATGTTCTTTTTTTCACAGGAAGAACAACCCGAACTGTTCGTGCAGCGGTATCCATGCAGAACATGTGGTCCTCCAATGTCCGCTGTACGACCAAACGATTCAGGGGACAAGATTGTATTTGGACTACGGACTACTGGACCTACGGCAGATGGTGACGGAAACAGACTATCCGATGTTCTGCCGATTCATCCCCGATCTGCTGGCGGGAGCACAAACAGGTACTGTAAGATGGGCTAGGGACGAGCGGCGCAATTGTTCCGCCGATGGCCAATCGCAGTCCCTCAGTAACACGTTGATCCCCGAGCTCATTATCTTTAAAACCTAATAAAAATAAATAAAAAAGTTATTAGGGTTTTTGAGTTGAGCCCCCTCCCTCTTCTTTCTCTTCAGCCGACATGTCCTTATTGGATCCTGAATCCAGATATGAAATTTCTTGTCGATACGTCATTGCAGAGAAGACAGTTATTAAGGCTTCCTCTGGGTCCCCTTGAGCTGATTCGGCTGGAAATTGATGTGTCGTCATAAATTGATGGGTACGTTCATTATTTCGGCCATTATAATTTTTTTGTGTTAACCCCCCCCCCCCCCCCCCCTCCCCCATTCACACACTGACAATTCTGAATTTTTTTTTCTTTGTTGGAATCAGGGGTTCGGAAAACATGATATTCCGGTGAAAACTCGACATCGAATTTCTAACCTATTACATACTTTCCCCTATACCTGCTAACGTGTTCTAAAGGAATACTCCTAAGAGAATAGAAGAATTTTAGTTCAAAGAGATGACCGCTAGGTCACGTAAAGTTATTCAGAGGCGATTGCGACCAGTGTTCTCAGACCCAATGACCTCAAAGTCAAATCTATCCCGGACTCGACTGAAATCAGCAAAATGTGGATCGTTTTACCAAGTGTCTTGTTCATCAGTCCTTCGTCAATCCCCCGACTACCCCCCGTTTGTCAATCCTCAATTTGTCGATACTCCACTCACTATTCACTAACGTTGGTTCTCTCATTACATCTACATATATAACTTTTCCATTTTGATTTCTATTATGATAATGATAATATCATCAACATTTGAGTTTGGTTGTTTATAGATGCATATCTTAATACTTCCGTCATATATAAAGTAAATGTGTATTATGTATTATAACATATGTAATATATATTCCATATGTAAATTTTAAAGTTAGTTTATTTAAATGATGACTTTATTTCTTTTAATTTATCCATATCTAGTGTCACATTAACGCTGCGCTTTGTTTTTTAAATGCAACGTTAAACATTTCAACAACAATGTTTTCATGAAAATTTGAATATTTTATGCATTTGTTATTGCAAGAAATTTAAAACTCTATTAGCAAATTCTGGTATAGAAGGAATGTGTCCCTTCGTCGTTTTGTGTGTATTCAATAACATAATTAAATAATAAGTCATTTATTTAAATTATTTATTTTCTATTAATTTGAATTAATTCTCAGTTGCATTAGGTGTCCATAATATTATTTGAGGGCGCCGGTAGCTCAGAGGTAGAGTGCTTGCTTACCAAGCTTAAGATCGCGGGTTCGAAACCCTCCCGAAGCCTTTAGACTTTTTAACTGGGAGGTGAAGAAACTTTGAGCACCCCATCCTTCAGATGGGACGTTAAGGGATGGTCCCTGGCCTGTATGATGACAGGTACTCGTCCGTGCCCTAGGTGAATAAAAATTTAGGATAGGCAAAACTTGGACTCCCACAGTAGAGTCGGGCTTATGTTCACCAGAGCAACGAATGAACGCTCAGGTAGTAGGCGATATGACCTTTTAGTTAAAATCCAGACGTGAATCACAATAACTAGTAGAGTCGGGCTTATGTTCACCAGAGCAACGAATGAACGCTCAGGTAGTAGGCGATATGACCAATTAGTTAAAATCCAGACGTGAATCACAATAACTAACATAACATTATTTATTTAACAAGTGGCTAAAAATTTCATATTGCCTGTTTAGCGGAATCGCAGTTATTCAAATCCCCAAATCTAGAATTGAAATTCCTGTTAGTTCCAGAGTCTGTAGACACGATAACTCCCGGTATGAAAGAATATAACAACATACATTTTTATACAGTGGATTCAGAAGTCAATAAATAAAACATGTCGAAAAACAGAAAATGTATTTAGTCACAGGACTATTTTTTTTGAACTGCCAAAAAATTAGGTCTACACTACGAGACATTACCGACTTGTCCTCTTCTCACCACTTCTAGAGATTGACTTCACATTGTGAAACATGTAATAATACTGTTTTGAATAAATAAAACAAACTTATTTTTAAAATATTGTCTATTCCACTAAAGATATTAATATATATAACTACCGGTTTCGGCCTTGCACCATCGTCAGGTCTAGTTATGAACTAACGTGTTAACCGGTAGTTATATATATTTATATCTTTAGTGGAATAGACAATATTTTAAAAATAAGTTTGTTTTATTTATATATTACAACTTTCCACAATATGTCCGCGTTCCTCAACTTAGAAGTTGTTAATACTGTTTTGGTCAAAAATGGACTTGTACTCTTTTTCCCGCCCATCAAAGAATAATTCTCGTTGTTTTAAACGTAGGTTTTGTATTTGTTTAAAAAACCTATAAGCAATACTCTTGTAAATTTTCGTTGAAATCAGGCAAAAATTATGGTGTAACAACAAAATCAACGTTGGAGAATTAGAACTAATTTTCATCCACAATATTTGCTTGTTTAGTTTCTCGTTCTTTTTCTCAATTAGGTCAGAAAGGATGAGTTCTCTTCAGGTTGTTTTACGAAATCGACCAATAGCAGCTTTTCCTTAAAGTATTTTTAACTTATTGCTACCAAGGTCCTAATTAAAAAATAATAATTTCTATATTATATAAAGACGAAGGTTAGTTGCCCTTCTTGTCATGGGGTTTGCCCTTCTTGCCCTCATGTCTTGCCTCTCTGGTTCATAACTTAAAATGTTCATAAAAGGAAAGATAAAGAAATAAAAGACAACCTTTAGAATGGAATTAGCTGACAAGGAAGGAAGGAGTAAGCTGAAATGGCAATTCTGGTCTGAAAGAGGACGTGACTTTTGTAGAAAAACAGGCAGACGGAGAGACAGAGGACTGGGGGCTGGCTCAGCACGGAGGCCGGTTGTTTGAAAGCCTGATCAGTTATCCGGACATGTTTTTTCTTTTTATTTTTTTATTTATTTTTTTTTTTGGAAAGACACAAGGCCATGCCTGAGGTCGTGTGAGATCAAATTAAAAAAAAAGAAAAAAAAAAAAAGAAATTCTTTCGTTTGGAACCGGCGCTTCTGTAATCGACAGTCAGCATTTCAAAATTAATAATATAACGTGTATTATGTTGACGAAAATAAGGATTCCCAGAGTAGAGTCGGGGTCATGTCCACCAGAGCGACTGGTAGTAGGCGATATGACCTCGTAGTTAAAGCCCGGGCCATGTTCACACGATGAGATTAGTATGATAGGTTATATTTTACTTTCCCAGCTATACGAAAAATGCCTGTCTGTCTACACACATGTTTGTGAACACGATAATTCCCGATAGAAAGAATGAACAGACACGAAATTTTATACATATCCAGAACCAGAAATTCAGCCATATTAACTGCCGTTGTAATGTGTCGGCACAAAGTTTCATATATCAATTCAAAACCCCATAAAGACGACACTTATCAATTTTCATGAAAACTATTCCGTTCATCTCACAATACTCTTTCAGGTATATCCTTGATTTTGCCTATGCCATTACGAGAGTTATAATCACGAAAGAATTCTAACAAATGGATTTTTATATTTAAATTGATGATACCACATCTGACTTTTGTATATCTACTTATAGGTTAGGTTAGGTTTTATGACTCATGCCCGGGCTTTAACTACGAGGTCATATCGTCTACTACCAGAGCGCTCTTTCGTCACTCTGGTGGACATGAGCCCGACTCTACTGTGGGAGTCCTAAATTTTGCCTACCCTAAATTTTTATTCACCAAGGGCAGGGATCTTTAACGAGTACCTGACATCATACAGGCTCGGGACCATCGCTTAACGTCCCATCCGAAGGACGGCGTGCTTAAGTTAATTTTACCTCCCAGATAAAATAAACTAAGGGCCTCGGTCGGGTTTCGAACCCATGTTCTTGAGCTCAGAAGACAAGCACGCATACCACTGAGCTACCGGCGCCCTCTTGTATACTTATATAAAACAGGTTTTTTTTTCTTTAAATTTCGCTTAAGTTAGAAATAACGGAGATAAAGAAAATTTGTAAGTAGCGATTGAGGCGTGAGGTAGAAGCAGAAGAGATTGTGAGGGGTGGAGAAAAGCATTTTATTGTTTGCTCGGATATTGCACGTAATCATCTTCAGGTAAAGTAACATAACACAACGTTACTCCCTGGTGACCTGCTATTAAGCAATGAAGCTATTAACTTCTAAAAAATTATTTAATTTACACAAATTTATAAAGTAAAGTTTTAATAAAATATTTTTGTGTGAGGACCAACGGGCCCCGAACCAACATGTCACATTGAGAACCACGAACTGTAACGCAAGCCTTGATCAGAACGAATACATCTCTGGAAAAAATACTAGGAAACAAATCGGTGGGTGAATCACCGGCTATATACTTCCCCAGTAGAAATTTATCTGTTAAATAAATCTTAATTATTTAATTAAGTTTTCGCTCTCCCTCCAAAGCCAAACGACGGTTTGAGCAAAAACTCAATATTTGACTTCATCGTGGCTTCTGAATCCTCATACTAAATTTTGTGCCGAAACAGCAGTTATTGTAATTTTTGAACTGTGCCCTCCCTCTGATTCCCTTCTCCCCTTTGACTTATTCCAGGGAAAATTAATAGGTGTTGTCCTTATAAGGCTTTGAATTCACATATGATATTTCGTGTCAATATATTCATTACAACGGCAGTTATTAGTTTCTGTGTTAAACTTCCCTCTAATCCCCTCTTCCCTTTGGTCGATTTGACTGAAAATCAATAGGTGTTTTCCTTAGAGAGTTTTGGATACACATATAACATTTGTGTCGATACATTCACTCTATCGAGGGCTATCGTGTTCACAGAAACAAACACAATTTTTTTTTTTTTTTCATTTTTGGAATCTGGAAGTTGGAGCAAAGTGAAATTATGTTGAAAACTCCGTCTCGAATTTCTGCCCGATTACATAACTTCCCCTATTTTTCGTAACGCTGGGGAAGTAGATGAGGAAGTGTTCAGATTCAGAAGACTTGGCCAATCGAATGCAGATGGTTTTAAATATATTAAATTATTATTATTTTTATTTTAACATGTACATTCTACATTCTACATTCTACATTCTACATTCTTGTATAGAAGCTGTTCGATCTGTGGACCGTTTACCGTTAACATAAATTTACTTTTACATCCAACATAAATGTCATTTGTGTTATTTAAAAATGTTTCAGAAAAAAAATAAAAACAAGAGAATGAATAATTTATGATAATTTAACTTTCCTGTTGATAAGTCTTATCAGGGGATCTTTTGGCGGGAAAGTTATGCAGCTGTAGCTGTCTTCATATTAGCAAATGCTCTACACATCTGAGGGTTGTAAATTTATGACCCCCCCCGTTCAAGTATAGTTTTCTGTAATTATTGCTACGAGAACATCCGGCTGTCTTCAAGTTATCTACGTATTTTAAAACGTCTACTGCTTAAGAGCAGACATTTTTTTTTTTCTACATTCCTTGCATGCGAATTCTTGACACGTCGTAACTCAAATGATACCTAAGAAGTTTTTGGACATGTGAAGGCGAAGATAGACCTAACTGCGACTAGACTGTTATTCCACCAATTGAGAAACGTTCCTTTACATTCCAATTTATGAAAATTTAATCAGCCGTTAAAAAGAGTTAACACTTAATTTATGTTGGGCCCCTACACAACTCTCCTCCAGTTCAGAATATGCGGCTCAAGTCTATATTCTTATATATTATATATATAACTATGAATATAGACTTGAGCCGCATATTATGGAGCATTATGGCATATTACGTACGGTTGTTTTTCCATAATGCTCAAACATACATACTAGGACTATACTCATACATAGAAACATACATACTAGGACTACACTTATATATATATACATACTAGGACTATACTCATACATAGAAACATAGATACTAGGACTATACTCATACATAGAAACATACATACTCAACTTATAAGGAGAAACGCAGACATATTATAGACTTGTAATAGATAAATAAAACAATTTTTGAAATATTGTCTATTCCACAAAAAAATTATACATGAACTATCGGTTTCGGCCATAAGTAAACCTGACGTAAGTGTAATGCCGAAACGAATAATATATAGCGTACCTTGCCCCCTGTGGTCTCGTCTATTATGCGTAAATCGGCCTATGACACTGTCTCGAACCTCCCTATGTTTTAAATAGAAATTTTGAAAATACCCAAAGGCATATTTGTAAATAATATACAAAAAAATCCGATTCATGTTATAGTTAATTTATTGTGACGCATGCCGGGGCTACAACTATGAGGTCACATCGCCTACTACTAGTGCTCTCTTTCGTCGCTTCGGTGGACAGGAAGGCCGCAATTTTGCCTACTCAGGTTTACTCACCTAGGTTGGGGGTTTTTATAGGCTCGGGACCATCATCGCGACCAACTCAATAACAGTTAAGTCAGTCTATTTCTTTTAGGGGGAAAATGAAAACTTAGATCAACGTGCACTAGCGAAGTTGGAAATTGGAACTCAACCCTCCCTCTGGATTCGGAAAACCGGGGTTCAGCTTTATTTGCAGATGCTCTCCATGTATCGTACATCAACTAACTTTACATTTAAGCTCCTACTGCATGTAAAGCTTGCATTTAAGCCCTCCAGATGGGGACAGTGCAGCTCTTGTTCTTTCCGCAGCCTCCTCTTCTCTTTACGACCTTCTCCCCCCCTCCCCGACCCACCCATTCCACCTACAGATAATTACTTAAACACCAACCTTGGAGGGGGCTCCGCCCCGTTGGCCCCCGGCCCCCCCATACCCCCTATTACCCCTCCTCCCCCCCTAAAATGGCCGCCCCTTCATCCTTTCAGGTCTTCATAAACCAGTATTACCTCTACCATTAAGTCCAACTTCTTGAAGCTAAATGAACCCTTACAGTTCTCATTTTTCCTCCTCATTCCTTTTTTTTACAAAAATAATTGTGTAAATCTTTCTTTCTTCTTAACGTTTATCCTTCATTATTTTCTTGTTTGGACTTCCGTTCTTTGAAATATACAAAAAAAATATAAAGTAAATGAGACAAAAGTAGAGCGTTAAGTAGCTAGGGAGGTATCACTGGCAAAAAAACAGTTCCGGAGAAGTATTTACAAAAATAAGGCAACACTAATTTTTCCTAAACGTTAAGCCCCCCCCCCTCCCCCCCCCCCCCCCCCCATGATGAGGGTTTCTTCTTGCTCGTACACGCAAAATGTTTTTATTCTGGCTAAATGAGATTTTAGCTTTTCCGTGCAGTCAAGACAAAATTTGAAATATACTTTTCCGTTTTTGTTTGTTTATTTTCTCAGATATACGAAGTATAGGGGAAGTTATATAATCGGTCAGAAATTCGATATTGTGTTTTTAACGGAATTTCCTGATTCCAGAAATGAAAAAAAAAATCTGTCCATGTGAGTGTGTCTGTGGACATAACTCCCAGTAGAATGAATGTATCGACACAAAACTGTATATCTGCATCCTGAACCCTCTAAGGACAACAACTATTGATTTTCAGCCAAATCTGCCCAAAGGAAGAGAGGACTTAGGGGGGAGGCTTAACACAGAAACTCTAATAATTGCCGATGTGATGAATGTATCGACACAAAATTTAGTATGAGGATTCAGAAGCTACTATGTAAGCCAAATATTGAGTTTTAGGTGAAACGGTCGATTGGCCTTGGAGGGAGAGCGGAAACTTTATTGATTAATTACTGGGGAAGTACATAGCTGGTGATTTACTGACCACTTCTTTTTACTATTTTCTAAAAATGTTTTCTGACAATACGAGTACATATATTTTTGGAATTGTCTTTCTGAGCCCTTTAAATTGATAACCCACTCTTCTGCCATTTTTTAAACAATTTTATTGTTGTGTTTATAGTCATTGTCACTCGGGAGATTATGGCGAATTAAATGACATGTAAATTATTATAATTAGTTAAGCCGGATTTGGCCCTCCCATGGAAGAAAGTATATTGTAGTTAGTTATTGTAACTTATGCCCAGGCTTTAACGGTCATATCGCCTACTACCAGAGCGCTCTTTCATCACTCTGGTGGACATGAGGTCGACTATACTATGAGAGTCCTAAATTTCGCCTACCCTCAATTTTTATTCACCTAGGGTAGGGGTCTTTAACTATTCGTACAGGTTCGGGACCATCGCTTAACGTCCCATCCGCTTAAGTTTTTATTTCACCTCCCAGATAAAATAAACTAAGGGCCTCGGCCGGGTTTCGAACCCACGATCTTGAGCTCAGAAGGCAAGCATGCATACCGCTGAGCTACCGGCGCCCCGCTAGGGGATTGATAAAACCTTCATTCAATTGGAGAGCTGAGAAGTATAATAGAAAAAAACATTACACTGATTTAATTGGCTATTGCTAGAATATACAGGTCGTACGCTCTGTGAACGATAATAGATATATTCAATCAGTAGTGCGTGTGAAGCTTAGGGAGGGGGGGGGGGGGGGGGGGGGGGGGGGTGAACTAAATTTTAAAAGAATACCAGTTGATAATAATAAAGTGTCCAAATGCGACACGTAATAACGAATCAGAATGACGTAGTTAATTATGTAGTTAAATCATGGCGTGACGTGTCGACCTCATGGAACCCCATTATCACAAATTTTAATTACAGATAAATGTCGGAGCTAACATGTTTTTGTAGGATTTATATGTCTTTTATATTAGGATTGGGGTCAGGGGGGGTGGCGTGCACAGTGGGCATATCGTTAAAAAAATACAGCCCCCCACCCCCCCACCCTCGGCTACACAAAACACGACATAAAATAATACTTAATGGGATCACAAGATATTTGTTAACGACCCCCGCATTTGGTTCAGTGCCTACCTACATACAGCCCATTGTTACTATTCATGATAATGATTACAGATTGAATCGCTTTTAACGTTGTCGCGCGGCAGGAAATGTGTTGGCTGGTACAAACGAAGAACTTGGGCAACATACTGCAATTAGGGGTATGTTAGTCAATTTTTCTACTTCTTTCGGGGGAAGTTAGGAAATTGATCAGAAATTCGATGTTGAGTTTTCAGCTAAATCTCATGTTTTCACTGATTATAAAAGTCATCAATGAATCACTGGCAGTGTACTTCCCCAGCGCGAATTAATCAACTGAGTTTCCGCTCTTCCTCAATAAGCAATTTACAGATATGATTGAAAATCAATAAGTGTCTTACTGAGTCTTCATACTAAATTTCGTGTTGACATCGACATTTTTGGGGGGTATATCTCGGATATCTGTTTATAGTGCCTTTGATCCGTTCAGAGCCTTCTTTCTGAGCTCAGGATCGTGGGTTCGAAACCCGGCCGAGGCCCTTAGTTTATTTTATCTGGGAGGTAAAATAAATTTAAACACGTCGTCCTTTGGATGGGACGTTCTGCGATGGTCCCGAGCCTGTACGCTGTCAGGTACTCGTTAATGACCCCTGCTCTAGGTGAATAAAAATTTAGGATAGGCAAAATTTAGGACTCCCACAATAGAGTTGGGCTCATGTCCACCAGAGTAACGAAAGAGCGCTCTGGTAGTAGGTGATATGACCTTGTAGTTAAAGCCCTGGCATGAGTCATAATAACTAACTGGAAGAAACCACGCTACACTTCCTTGACGCATTTGATGTCTGTCAGTATTGCAAGACGTCTTAATAAAGTGTTACCTCTGATAGGCACGAGATTGGGTGAAGTTAGAGCGTGGGAACTTAGTTGTAATAGTAACTGAGAAAGAGGGCGCTGATAGCTCAGTGGTATGCGTGCTTACTGAACGCAAGATCACGGGTTCGAAACCCGGCTGAGGCCATTAATTTATTTTATCTGGGAGGCAGCTCGCCATCCTTCGATTGGGACGCTAAGAGATGGTCCTATGCCTATGCGATGTCAGGAACTCCTTAAAGACCCCTGCCCTAGGTGAATAAAAATTTAAGATAGGCACTCCCACAATTGAGCAAAAAGGGAAGGGACAAGAGCATCGGAG